>JAYKAV010003377.1:5553237-5616322 GCA_035582835.1 Phoebastria nigripes | reverse complement strand
GGGGGGGGGAGGGGGTCCTTCTGTGAGAGCTCGTGTGCGTGGGGGTGCGGGAGCGTCCTTGTGCCAGGGGCAGTCCTCGTGCAACAGAGGCGCGCGGGGGGCAGTCGTGCAAAACGAGCATGCACACGGGGTGCGGGAGCACCTTGTGCAAGGGGCGGTCCTCGTGCAACAGAGGCGCGCGAGGGACGCCTTTGTGGGGGAACCCTCGTGCAGAGGAGAGCCCCCCTACAAATCACTTCCACCCAGGACAGGCCACGGGGACCAAGCCTCCTGCAAGGGGGTGCCAGCGGCGCAGTGAATGCAAATCCGAACTCGGTGGGGGGTGGTTACGCTCCGGCCGTTTTCCACGTAGACTTGAGCAATTCAGCTTTTATGGGTTGTTGGGTTTTTGGTTTTTTTTTTTTTTTTGCATTTTCATGCATTTTTGTAAAGGAAGCGAAGCGGCGTGGTGCAGCCCGTGTCGAGTGTTTGGTGCGAAGCTGACGCTGCTGTGGCGGATCCCTGTGCTGTCTGGGACTGGAGCAAAAATCCCCCCAATGTTCCTCCCCCGGGGATGGGAATTTCTGCAAGAGGGAAGAAACATGGAGGAAAATGCTAAAAGAAAATCAAATCTTTCTTCTCGATAAAGCAACAAGTTGCGCAACCCGATTACTTGAGTTAACCACGGTTCGAGAAGGCGGCTTCAAAGCTTGCAAAGGCTCCGACCCCAAGGCAGCCAAAGCCAAAAAAAGGCTTTGTGCTCGTTAAAACCCCACGGACTAATTGAGCGTCCCACCCCAGCGCTGGCTGGGGTTGCGCTGCCCGGCAGGGATGCTGGCTTAGGAAATGGGGTACTGGGAGCAAGGAATGCAACGGGTCAGGGATGGATGCAATGTGCAGCCAGTGATGGTGGCCACAGAGACCGTCACGGTAGCCATTTTGTGTTGAAACACCCCTGGGAAAAGCAGCTGAGCAAGAAATACTGGGGCGAGCGGGTCCCGTGCGCAGAAGGGCCCGGGCTATGCGAGCCGCCGCTCTTCCTACCCCCTCCTTGTTTTTTCCTGGGTTTAATCAGGATCCGATGATTAAATTTCCTCTTCCTGGTGTTGGCTCCTCCTGCGCCCAAACTCCCAGCGCCGCAAAAGGAGACGGGGTTTTCACCGGGGTGAGATGAAAGCGGGGCGGCAGCCGGGGCGGCTGCGAGTCCTCAGGCGGCCAAACCCCATCCCGGGTGTCAGCTGGGGCTCCCTGGCCTCATCCAGCCCTTTCGCCAGCTTCGTTTAGCAAGCGCAAACGAAACGAGCCGTATAACCACTTCAAAGCACCCTTGGGAGCTCATTTCTGTTGCATTGTTTTGGGAGGTTTGGGGTTTATCAAAGGAAAGCTCCCCACAGCCGGATAGCCCGGTTCTCTAATTGCAACGGGGCATTTTCATCTCGCTTTGCTGGTGGAAACGGTTCAGATGGCACCTGTGAATGCTGGGCTGCCGTCAACATCGGGGTGCAGCTGAGCTGGGTGCTGCTCCTGTGCTGGTGGTGGGTGCCATGCAGGTACCGGGGTGCTGCTCCCATCTGCACCTCTGTACCAAGCCTGGGGCACCCAGACCAAGGTGCTCCTGTCCCTCTTGCACCTCGTTTATTCATCTCTTGCACTTTAGTCTGATTTCATCTCTCTCATACTGTAAAGTCCAAAATTACTTGTCTCATTCAATGTTTTTATATTAGAAATACTAAAGTAGCGAATCTCGCTATCAAAACAGCCTCCGATGCCAACCAGCTGATGTTTCACAAAATTTATTGGTCCTGCTTCGCTCTTAAATGAATTAGTCCGTGTCAGGGGTAAATCACGCTGTCCTCTCCCGTCCCTGACAGAGTTTGAATCAACTTTTTTTCTCTGCCTCCCAAACCCCAGTTTATTCTTATTCATTTTAATCATTTCCTAAATAGCTGAAGCCCTGACAAGTGACGGTGGAGACCTCTGGATTGTCCCAGGCTGACGCCTTGAGTGGCTTTGGGGACAAAAGTGTCCTTTCCGATGAGCTGGCTGCTGGGCTGGAGGAGGTGTACGTGCATCTAGAGTTTCAGCTCAGCAGCCTTGTGATCCCTCTGTGGTAAACCCACATCTCCAGGCGGTAAAACTGAACTTGAACTCCAAACTGTTGGCTTAATTGAAAATCAGCAATTCAGGCGCGACGACCGCTGCCCATCCTGGGAGCTGGGAGCTGCTTTCCCTGCACTGAGGATGCATGTTAGGCACGTTGCTGGTGGGGAAGGTCCGGCTGAGCCTGGGGTGGAGGGATGAGCATCCCATCCCACATCTCATCCCTCTCTCTGTTTTGCAACAAATGTTTTGCAACGCCCAGAAGAAGCTCAGAGCAATAAGGGGCTGTGGGGTATTTGGTCGCAGGGTGGGTGCTGTACGTGGCAGGGACCAAGATCCATGGGGACGGAGGAAGATGCTCCTCCAGCATCCTTCCAGCAGGCGCTGGTGGGGGCTGCCCCCGGGGCTCCTGCCGCCCTGCCCTGCTCCTGCCCCTCTCCTGCCTGCAGCTGCCTTCTGCTGCCACRTCCCCTCCGCTCCCACTGCGACCGCAGAGAGCCGGGAGAGAGCCGGGCACGCCGGCACGGCGGCCGAGCCATCCCATCTTTGGATGTGTGCCACTCCCGTTTCCCCTGCCAGGAAGCGATACCGGTGAGCAATTAGACCCAGACAGGATGCCCTAACGAGCTCAGGCTTTTATACGGTGCTGGGAATTAATCTTGCAGGAATTCCATGTTAAAGTTCATTTCAAGACTTTCTCTGTCCGTTCGCCTCTGGTGTTTCTGAAGCACTTACACAAAAGTGAATGGTAATTGTCTCCGTTTGCCTAAATAGTGCTTAGGAGAAGGGCTGGTCCGGGATGACATACCCATGACTCAGATATGAGTGTATCCGGCTCTTTCGGAAAGAGAAGGGCTCATCTTTGCTCTGATGCCACCTTTGAAATTGCAGAGAGATGCTGGACATCTGTTTGTCTTGGAGGAAAACACTGAAACGGGCTGCCCTGCAAACGATGCCAGGTCTGATGAGCACCAAACCCAGCACCACCAAACCCCTCACTGGGGCTGAAGACGCAGAAGGATGCTCTTACGGGTGAAGCAGGGGTTCAACCGCTAACATTGAGCTCCTGAAACCTTGCAGATGGGAGTGTTCCCATATCTAAGCCTAATAAAATCTACTTCCCAAATGGAATCTAATAAAATCCTGGCCCTCGGTGGGAGTGTCCGAGCTCCCGCTGCAGCCCGGGTTTGTTGCAGCCTGTTGCTACGCGCTGGAGGGAGCGCTTTTTCCATAATCCTCCAATTTTGGTAGGAGTCCAGCAAATCCCTTTGCCCGGATCATGCTATAGATTGCTTTCCGGAGCTGGGAAAGAGAGCGCTGGCTGCCAAGGTACGTTTAGTACATTTAATAACGCTTCATTAGTACAGCGAGCCTGGCAAACTCCCTGGGGTGAGCTCTTCCCAGGCCAATCTTCCCCTTGCTGCGAATTAATTACAGCCGCAATGGTTAATGACGAGGGATAGGGATAGGGATAGCTGGCGGTTTTTGATGTCCCTCTTGGTTCGTGCCGTACCAAGACAGCTCTTCTCCTATGGAAGCGGGTGGCAGAGCTATTGTTGCCTTCCCGGGAAGCATTGGCTCTTTATTTATTTGCATCCCTTGGCAGGGAGCAAGGCAGGCTCCGGAGCATTGCTGACACAGGTGGCACTTACAGGTGTTTGAACTCTGTTTGGTCAGGGTACTCAGGTTTTATGACTAGGATAAAGTAAATAAATGATTCAGACAAGATTTATTTTGTATGTATAACTTTCTCGTTTCAAAAGCAATTACCCACAAAAGTTTCTAGTAAATAAGTCTCGGTGCCTTTCAAACGGGCAAACAAAGCATCGTCTTCCTTCTGCCAGGATCTCCAAATGGATTTTTTCTGCTTCATTTTCTGAATTAGATTACGCTGGGCTGTAATAAAAGCAGGGCAGATTTACTCCTCCGACACCCGTCTCTGCTTCGAATGTGCATTTACCCCATTTGTTTTTGTAGCTGGAGTCTGGAGGATTTTTTTTCCATTTCTTCCTTGGCCATGCGCTGCGAACGTTACGTGAGATCTCCATCCTTTGCAACGGCTGAAGGCAAAAGCAGCAATTTCCTACGCTATATTTGCAAACCTGGCCTCTACTTTTGCTTTTCCTCGAGACTCGGGGCACAGCATCCCCAGACACGTTCGCTGGGGTAACCATTGCACAGCAGCAGGCGAGTACCCCCTCCCTTCATAAATCTGGGGCCGTGTTGGTGCCAAAGGGGAAGGAAAATTGCAGGATGGGGGGGCTGCAAGTCACCCGTGACCGCTGTGCAAACCTCTCAGCCCTCGTGTACCGTGTTTGTAAGGTGATGGTAAACACCCGGCCAGGTAACGATCACTTCCTACTAATAACAGGGATTAGTTTTTTTAAGCCTGATGAGAAAGAGCACAAAGCAAATGACAGGGCTTCCGGAGTGGCTTTTAATTTCTTTGGCTGCCTGACATCGACTGAGTGAATGAATGAACAAAGGAAAGCAAAGAGGCGGAGGTGAGAGATAAGAGGGGCCCCGGGGACTGGTCTTGCACCTTCTCCAGTCCTCGAGGCAAAATCTACGGCATCCTTTCACCCCGCCACCGCCGTCCTCAGTTTTGCAGCAGCCTTGCACACCATTCCTGCCCCCGTCGCATCCCTCATCCTTGCCATCGTGCATCAAATGGTGCAAATCCTACCTGCTGCTCGCTCTGTCCCGTGGGGAGGGATGGGCGGTGGAGTTTGCTTTGGGGAGCTTTGCACCATGCATGCATCCTCAGCCTCCCTCCTCCTGGAAAACTACTCCGTATGGCAAAATCCTTTATTGTAACCAAAATCCTTTATTGTAACCAAAATCCTTTATTGTAACCAACCATTTTCAGTAAATAGCACTCTTCATTTTTCCTCGTCACCCTTTCACTGTGAGCCAAGCAACCCCCTCTCCATACCTCCCACCCTGGCTGGCCGATTGCAACGGCGAGACCCGCGACCCACGAGTTAACGCTGCGGTTTCCCGTAGAGACTTTCTTTTCCTCCCCGAGTCCGACTGCACAAAATAAAACATCTTTTGTTCACGATGGAGATTCTCCTGGCAACAGAATGACGGAAGCTGCAAAAAATGCCAAGGCTTAATGACAGCTCTATCTAAAACTAACCACCAAGATGAGTCTGTTTTATCATTGTTAGGGAAGAAAGTGCCAAGCTAATGGGAAGGGGAAGATTGCTACCTTTTATGATGGCTTCGTAGATGGACAAATATCCCTGCCTAGCAAGAAGAGGTGTGCAAAAGGGCACAATTATCGATGCATCGCCATGAACCTTGAAGTGAGGTTGAGAGACGAGGGATGGGCTCCCACCTACACCCTATGCCCCCAGCCAACTGACAAATTCAGCTGGATTACGGGATTTGCAAGGATTGCTGCAGTCAGTGAAGAGGCTCCAGYGGATTTCTGTGGGTCTGGATCAGGCCCAGAGCTTGCAGGAGGGAGTTAGAGGAGCAGAAAGCCCTGTTTTGCAGCCAAGGAGGACTTTGGTCTTTAGYGCAATGTCCTCCCGGGCTGCCCTCCCATGCCCCTCAGAGGCTCACAGCAGCCCTTTCTCCACCAGTTTTGGCTGCTGACTCCCAAATTTCCTCCTACACATCTAAAGATCTTCTCTGGGGCAAAGACACGAGGAGCAAGAGCCATTTAACGGTGCTGCAGAGTGACGTACCCATCATTTATTTCCTTCCATCAAATCACTGCCAGACCCCTTCCACCTTTCAGGCAGCGCCATGATAAAACAGGGGACAGTTTCCTCGTTTAAATAGCGTAAGGCACGGTAATTTCCCATGTTCAGTGATGGGCAGCCTCGTTTATGACATTTGCTGAGTTCCTGTATTAATCAATGTGGTTAATGGAATTGACGATTGCACCGGCTTGTGTTCAGAGCAGCTGTTTCACATCATTAGCCCCACTTAATGTGCTGATCTGTCAGAAGAGCTGCCCGCGGTCATCTCCACCTTGATGCAAGCAGCAGGAGATCCTGGGTCTCCCCCCTGTACACCAGCAGTGGTTTAGGGACAGGGACAGGCGTTTGGAAGATGCTACGCTGCAGCCATCAGTCTCATTTCTACTGCATACCAGCAGCTAAATCAGATTTGAACTCAAGAGCTGAATGCACTTGATACAAATAGAGGGCAAACCCAAAGGAAGCAGCGTTTTCTGCAAATTCATCCCAGGGACACTGGGTGCAAGTGTCCTAGGATAAAAGGAGAGGATAAAAATATTAACAGCTTTGGCTATCTGCTATCCCCCTTGCAAAAGGGCTCGGGACTCAGAAGGTAAGGGGAAAATAATAATTCCCAGGCCTTTAGAGGTGCAGGAAAATGGGAGTGAGGAATTAGCCCAGAAACCCAGAAGAGCTGAGAGCCATCAATCATGTGGTAAGGAGGACTGGAGTGAGACCTGCTGGAGCACGTGCCCCATCAGCAGCGTCACAGCAGCAGGCAGAGGACGTGCAATGATGATTTATGGCAACGTGATCTTCCCAAAGCAAACACCGGGTGCCAAGGACTGGGCGGCACAACCAGCACAGCACTTTCCCCTCTGTTCATATGGTCAATGGACACTATTTTTTCTCTTATTATCCCATATGCAGGAGGGACATCCCTTCTTCCCATCCTCCTTTTCCTACCTGCAGCCCCTGAGTCTCTTATTTACCAAAAACCATCCAGACTCTGGCAATTAACGTTTTCTCCTGGGCAGTTTTGCTCAGGCTGAAGCCTGTGTGACTGCATTTCCACAGCTGCTGTGTCAGATGGGGACATATTGTCCCCATTTTGCCCATTTAGCACAGCCAGGATGCAATGCTAAAATTTGCCAGCGTGCCCGTAATTCAGGGTATTTTCAGTGATTGCTCACCCACCTTGAGATGCTGGTCGTCTGTGTAGCATCTCCTGGATGATCTCCTGGATGTAAGGGTTATGCAGATAGTGACTCTACTAATTAGTAATTAATTAGTAATTAATGTGAAGGCAGCTGCCCCATCAAGAGATGCTCGCTCCCCCAAACTCCTCTCAGCATCCCCGTTCAAGCCAACGATGCAAAATCCCTTCCCAATGGTGTTTGCTGGCCCCTGCACGGCTCGTGCTGTCCCCTTGGCTTTCCTCCAGAGCATTGGGCCAGATGGGGCTGCATTTCTCCGGCTAATTTTCAAGGGAGGTTGGAAGCTTTTCCTCTCATCCCAAAGACTTGGAGCTGAAAAATCCCTTTAGGAGGAAACTTGCATCCATCCTAAGTGTGTTATAACCTGGGTCAGAGAGAGCTTGAAGTCTATATCACCTGAAGATCTGCATTTCTGCTCTGGATATCATGCCCTCTATCTACCTGCCGTGTTGGTTTTAGGTTTCTGGCCAAGGGGATTGAACCTCCTAAGCTTCCTCAGCAAAGCTGTCTCCAAAGGGGTGCTTTGCCAGTCACCCTGACACCCAGGCGCTCACGTCGGGGCCAAAGGATTGCAAAGCTTYCCCTTGCTAAAGTTCACTAAAACTAGGAAAGTTTCACATGGGTCATGGGGCTTCTCACCCTTCTTTTCTTCAGAGTGTTGAGGGGTATTTAACCATCAGGCAGGAGAAGGGTCTTGATTTTGCTCCTCTTCTGACATGCAAAAGCCCTGCGTGTGACCCAGGTGTGGCTCTGTGGGGTCCCATCCTGGAGATGCTGAGCACAGCCAGGACCCAGAGGGCACCCAGGACTCTACCTGCAGACTTGCAATCCTTTCCCTTTTTCTTAACTCTGGCTTCTCTATATTTGAAGAAATGTCCCTGCTGACACCCTCACCCAAGCACTCTCTCCCCAGGAGCTCCTGGGCAGCCCCACCATCCCTTTCCCCCATCTTCCCCACCCTGGTTTCTTTGCTGCCTTTACAGGTCTCTCACCCCAACTACCCAAAACTGCCTCTGAGAGAAAACTGGGGACATCTGTTGCCAGGAAAGGGGTGGCAATAGAGCAATGCTGATGTGCAATGGGCCAGCTCAGAGCTCCTTCGTTAGCCCCCAGCACCCTGGGTGGATTTTAAATCCATAACCACGTGCAAACCCCGTGCTACTTGCAAAAGGCATCCTCTGCCCCCCTCCCTGGAGCAGCCCCCAAGGACGCCGATGCGGTGGCTGGGACAGACGACGTTTTGCAATGGTCACCGCTACCGGGCACGTGGGCCTGTCCTAGGGGTTATTACACACTGACAAGGGCAAAGAGCAACACGAGTCAGTTATATCGTTATAAAATGATGTTAAATGTCAGATGCACACCACGATGCCAGGTACTTTTCTGCAGAGCCCTTCCACACATTGCACCGTTTGTGGCTCTCTTAACAAAAAGGGTCTTGTAAAAAGCGCTGCCTGGATGAGATTTAAGCCGTCAGAGATAACCGCTTGGCTGTTTCTTGCTTGGACCTCAATACCTCCTCTTGCATGGTAAAACACACTTCCYTTCTGTACCGCCGGATTTGCTTTTTCAATGCTTCATTATGTTTCAAGGTCACGGCGTATCGAGCAGTTTGMTCGACTGCCCTGGAAAGAAACGAAGTCACAAGAATTTTTTTTGTTTAATAAATGCATGCGCCAAGCCTGAATTGCTTTCCTATAAGCATGTAAAAGAGAACAGAAAGCACTCGGGTCTACATTTTTTTTTGCACTCCCTCTTTTATGAGTCCATTATTCGCACTCCTTTTCTACGGCAAAGAAATGCCCAGTTCTCTTCTTTTCCAGCTGGCAAGCACTGGGCTCTCATTTAGTTCCCAGTGCCATGGGATTATTTTCATGGATGTTAAAAAACCGTACCCTTCACTGCAATAACAGCGGCAATCAGGCAATGCCAGCCCAAAAGCYGAGCTTCCCCCTTAGCATCCATCAGAGGAATTGCCACCGGCATGAACGGCATTTAAAAAGTGGAAAAATTGGGGCTGGAGGTTGTTAAAGCAGACGGAGGCAGCACAGATCAGGCTGGTTATGTCCTGGTGGGCATCGGGTGGAAAGGACTCAGGGCAGGGCTTTGGGGCAAAATGTTGGTTTCTTTGAAGTCAATGGTGAAATTCCCACTGGCTTTGACCGCCAGCCTTAGCAGGACGAGGACTTTGCAGACCTGCTGATGGTCAGGCCCGGAGCCGGCGCCTGTCTGCTGGCGTCCCATTGCCAGCTTGTTTGCAATATTAATTAGGGCCTTGAGTCCACAGCATTTTCAAGCTCTGCGGCTCCAATTCGCCATGCGGGAAGGTGCAGGGATGCAAAGTGAATTCCCCTGTGCGACACTTCTGAGAGAGGTCCCGCATTATTTTTGCCTCTGACAAYGCTCGGACCCATCTTGGGTGATGCTGGGGCTCCCATTGCTCAAAAAGCATCCGTCAGAGCAGCTTTCTGTGGGTCTCAATGTTCCATGGCGTGCAGAAATCCTCCCTGTGGATATGCCATTTCTGTTGAGGCTCCGGCTGCAAAGCCAGACAGCCGGGCTAACCGGTTTTCCACCGGCAAATTTTTGGCAGATCTCCTGACACGAAGCCAAGGGTGAGCAGTTCTTGGGTGCTGGCATCTTGCAGGGGCTGAGACCCTGCCGGCCCAGGGACCACATCCCCCAAATATCCCTGTAAACCTATTTGCAATCTTCCAAAGGTGAAGTTTATGCAAATGCTTTACAAATCTCACTTCTCTGGCTTTTGCAACTCATGGCTACTCGACCGCTATGAGCTTTCACCACTTCTCTGTCCTGATGCTTGCAAAAGATGAGGTCCAAACCACCACGCTGACTGGCGGGCTGCTCTTCTCCCTGAGGACCCTCCAGGGCTAATTCAATCAAATCTGACACAAGCGTGGCAATTCCAAGGATAAATACGTCCTGGCAAAATTTTATATCGAATAACATCTGCGTTGAACAGAAAGATCCTGTAAATGTCTCAGCGAGGAAAAAATTGCATGAGACGCTCATAGGTTATTTAACATCAGAAAGCCCACATGGAGAGAGACATAAAAGTCCCTAATGTGAGAAAAGCATCCATCAGACCATGCAGTCAGTCTCGGCTGCTGAAGAAGCCAGGCTTTGGTAGCTCTTCTGTGCTCATCCAGCTAGCAAGTGTGCAACGCTCACCTTTCCCGGTGGCGGTGGAAATGTGTTGTACCATCATTGGCATTTCCCCTTTTAATAAAAATACATCTGCCCATCCTTAGTGCCTGCAGTGAGAAATACCTGGGCCTGACAGCTCCCTGAYGGGGCCTTAGCATCGGAAATAAATTCTCTGCTGTGATAAACATCCCAAATCCATTGGATGAGTTTTTAGAGACTTTGAGAAATAGAATGAGCAAGTAAACAAGCCGGGATTTTCCCCTGTGCATGCGGGAGCATCTCCAATGCAGCGGAAAGCACAATCAATAATTGAGTGAGAAGGCAAGCTGCTCTGAGCTTTCACAAAGCACAGCTTGAGCATCCAATATTTATTTTCAGGCCTTAAATAATGTATCTGAAAATGCTTCTAACTGGATATTTTAAGGCAAACAAAATTATGTCATGAAAAATTAATTGGCAAGAGCATCTCTGAAGGAAAATCAACAGCAGCCACAGAAAAAAACCCTCAGCTCCTCAACRCATTGGTCCTGTTCCGCCTTGTAAGTTAGGGGGCAATTCTATAATTTCTAATTAAGGAATCATTCACTATCAATTAGCCCATATAAGTAGATTTCATTCGCTCCCCAGGCTAAATCACTTAAGCCCCAGCATTTCCTCCTCGCTGCTGCAATGCCGGCTGCCGGCRAGGCAGTGCGGGGATGGGAGTCAGGGGACGGGGTGGCCAGTCCTGGTTCTGCCACCRATTTCCCATGGGAGCTTGGTGGAATGGCTTCATCCCCATGGGTTAATTCACTCAGCAGATGTGTAGCAGCTACTGTAGGCAAACAGGAAAAAAATCACCCCGTTTCCAGAGAGGTGGGATGGGTTGAAGGTGGTGGGGTCTTGCATGGCATGGAGATGAACCATATGCCCGAAGCAGTGGTCACAGGTGGCCCTCAGAGGGGTCCTGGGGCTCTGACAAGCGGARATACCTCCATTAAGGACAACATGAGCAGGAGGTGAAGGGAACGAAGCTGCTCCGCTGCCAGCTCCCACACCAGTGTATCCCACCGCTGCACCCCAAAACAGCAGTCAGCATGGGCATACGGGCAAGAGCTCTGTAGGAGGGACCTTGGCCAGGGCTGGCATGTTCCCACAGGTGTTTGCTTGCACGTTGGCAGCAGATAAAGTATCTGCTGTTAAATCCACCATGACTTTAATGCTGGCACGTTCCCTCCCCGCCTCGTCCTTCAAACCGCTCCCCCCCCATCCAGGGCATGAGAAAAGACATTGCTGTGCCAGCAGTCAGCCCCGGGGATGCAAAGATCAGGTCTTTGATCCTGGAGGAGACACAGCATCACGCAGCTGCCCTACTGTACGGCTACCCCATCCCCAGCCCACACCACAAACCTGGGGTCGGGCAGAGCTGGCTGTCGCCCTGCAGCATCCTCAGCCATCAGTCCGTCTGCCAGCCCCGGGGCACCCCAGCACCCAGCGGGATCTCGGGGACAGGCTGCTCGGTGTGAGCCGCCACTGCCACGTCAGGCTTCTCGTTATGAAACCCAAACAGATAAGATAAGAAAGGTTCATAACCTCTCATCACAGGACAAGATTTCTCATCTCCAGCCAGGCTTTCCTGCCTCTGATGTTTATTTGCTGTTATATCCAGCATTCAGCAGCTGATGAATTGCCTCCGCTGGGATTTCAAGTCAGTCCGATCAGAGGAAATTGGCTTTGACAGCTTTGTGATAGAAACATCTTGGGCCAAACTCACCCCTGGTTGAAGCTCCCTGGGGTCGGCAGGGCTGGATTTGGCTCTGGCTGGCTGGGCAAATGCAAACCAGTACCAAAAAGCCTGGAAACAGGGTAACCTGGATCCAAAAGCTTTCTTCCAGGTAGAAAGGGAYGGTCTAGCCCACAAGACCCTCAGGAGCTTAGAGGGCAATGCAGGGAGAGACAGAAGGACAGAGAGGCTGGCTGTAGCTGCATCGGGCTGTATGATGCTGGCGTATCTCCTCCAGGGTTTCGGCTGGCACAGAAACACAGGCTTAAAAATCATAAGCAGACCCGAGGCAGCTGTACCCCACACGCTCCCRTGCAAACCGAGCTGAACCGACAGAACCAGCGCTACTGCTTTTGTAGGAGTTGTTTCTTCCTGGGCTTTGAGACTAGCCAAGGTTATGCTGACACAGAGCTCTGAGCATCCGAGTGTTACTCCTCGACTCCTTTCTTACGGCAAAGTTTTTGGGTCGAGGGAGGTTTTCCCACCCCGAAGGATTTGCAGGAGGTGGGAGGGCTGGGGAAACACAGATGTGCTTTTCATGCCCTGCTGTCCTCAGTTCAAAAGGCTTTCACCTCCCTGAGAGCACGTTCCCCACTGCTATCTGGTCACAGCAGCTCTTGTACTTGTCAGGAGCTGGGACAAACAGGAAAGCACGGACTTACTGAACCGCTTTGATCGCAGCCTTTAACACTACAAGGCTGTATCTTACGCTTGGATGGTGGGAACTGGATGCTGGGGGAGCGGTGGGCAGCCTCCCCGGAGGATGCTGGGGCTCCTGAAACCTCGAGGCTGTTTGTTGTGGTTTCTGACCCAGAGAAAGGGCAGGGGGACTCGCAGATCGAGGCTGATGGTTTCTCAGCAAAGCACAAAGCACCTTCCAGCAAGGACAGATGCTGGCAGCAGCTGTGCAGCCAGTGYGGAGGGAGCCTGCCTGCTGGCTTTCGTCCTGATGGGAGGAACAGTTCCCAAATTGGGCTTCAATACCACCGATGGAGGCTAATACTTTTTGGGGGTAGCCATGAGAAATTCAACTCGCAGCCTTGGGAAACTCAACTCGACACACAGCTTTAAGGCACCACCAACAGGCAGGCATTGCTGGAGCCCAAGACATTGTCCCTGAGCAGGTCCAGCTGCGTTTCTCCATCTCCCCTTTTGGGATCCAGAGTCACAACATCAACCCAAGCTCAAGGACCTTCCCTTGGAGCCACAGCCTGGTTGAGGCATCAGGCCCATTTGGACCCAACTCCACCAACCCTTTTGATTTGAGCCCAAATCCCTTTTCTTCTGCTCTGAGGATGGGGAGCGGGCAGGAGGTGGCAGATAAACATTTATACGACAAACTGGTTTCGCTTGATGGCTTCGTCTTCACACCTTGTGAAAGCCACAGCTGAGCAGGAAGGAGGTGTCGTGTACATTCATTATTTAGCAGAAGATACTTAAAAGAATTAAAAACGTAAGCTAAATCGTTTGGTTCCCCGCAGATGGCTCTCCTGCCTGAGCAGAAGCAGGTGGCTCTATTTGCACATCTCAGCTTTTCAGAAAAATTAAAAACTTCAGGTAGGACCGCACCAGTGATGTGAAAAGCCTGCATCCCTCCCAGCCCACCCCAGAGGGATAACTTAGTGCTGTGGTAGTGGCAAAACTAACGTGGGTATTGTAGCAGCTGTGATGAGATAGGTTGTTGCAGATATTTTTACAATGCAATCTTAATTTGGGATGAAAACACCATTTTAAAAGTATATCAGGAGTTATATCCAAGCATTGTAAAACTTCAGAAAAGCATAAATCTGATAGGAAAATCGCTAAAAAAATACTCTATCCTTATTCTCCTTTTCAACGCCAAATGCCGTTCCCAGTTTTGCTGTCCATAATTCACCCATGCAGACTTCATTAAAGATTCCAGTAAATCATTTGCAGAGTTGGAAGCTTGCCAGTTTGCGTACAGATTAATGGCATGTTTCACTTCACTGCTATTTTCTTTATTTGCTTCAGACCGCATAAAAATAGTCAAGTCTGACTTACTCAAAATCCAGAGGAGGAACATGGATAATAGGAAAGGAAAGTTTAGGCCTGGCCCATTTTGTGATTAGTCCAGTGAGAGCTCATGGGCTTTTAGAATATGCTCATTAAAACATATATAAACTGTTATTTGTTATACAGATATAATTTATATATATATAAATGTGTAGATTATATATTTTAAAGACTGTGTATGTATATTTATATACACACTTACTTTAAAGCATATTAACCCCTCCCTCTCCCCCACCAAACCCAACAGCAGAGAACAGGACTTTTGCTCCTCGGGGTCACTGGTCACTCTCCAGGATCTCAGCCATTGAGTCCAACACCTCTGGGACAGGCTGGACAACCAGGACAACAGATCCATGTCTCCTGGTGGATTTGCCCAGCCCCAGAAAGGAGCTGTGACCCTTCTTGGAGAGGAGAGAATGAGATGTCCCTTCCAGACCTGGCAAAAGTCACGATGGGCTTTCAGGTGCCTGTACCAGCTGTGGACCACTCACTTTCAGACTCTTCACCTTCACTCAGTCCTGAAAAAGCAATTCAGCTCCATATTTTACAGCCCTAAACACCGCATCTTGCTCAAGTGGCATTTTCATTAGGTCCAGGGTTTTGTGAAACGATCTCAAGAGACAGTCATCAGAGCTGTCAAACTCACAACGTCCCTTTAGCAATAAGCAGCCTTCCTCCCGCTGCAGGGTCTGCTGCACCGGCCGTTGCTGAGCAGCAAATTCGGGTGATTCAGGGGCAATCACATACTTTAAAGCATAGATGCAATCACCTTTCCTGATTAGTGTCATGCTTCACTGGACTTTCTAACTAATTTACTATTAACATTCACATCACTATCCATAAAACTACGCTTCTTTGTTAGACAAGCCTGTTATAGCATTGTCCTGGTTTTGGCTGGGATAGAGTTAATTTTCTTTCTAGTAGCTGGTGTGGTGCTGTGTTTTGGGTTTGGTATGAGAGGAATGTTGATGGCACATTGATGCTTTAGTTGTTGCTAAGTAGTGCTTACACTGGTCAAGGACTTTTCGGCTTCCCATGCTCTGCTGGGTGCAGGAGAAGCTGAGAGGGAGCATAGCCAGGACAGCTAACCCAACTGACCAACGGGGTATTCCATACCATATGACATCATGCTCAGTATATAAACTAGGAGGCATGGTCCAGGAAGGGGGAATCGTGGCTCAGGGACGGGCTGGGGCATCGATCGCCAGGTGGTGAGCAGTTGCATTGTGCATCGCCTGCTTTGTATATTCTATTATTGTTGTTGTTATTATTATTATTAGTACTGTTCTACTTTGTTTTATTCCAATTATTAAACTGTTTTTATCTCAACGCACAAGTTTTCCCACTTTTGCCTTCCCGATTCTCTCCCCCATCCTACCGGCGGGGGTGTGAGTGAGTGGCTGCGTGGTGTTTAGTTGCTGGCTAGGGTTAAACCACGACAATCATTTATTGAATGTGTCAAACTCTCCAGATTTTTACCCATTTTTTTGGAATTGTGGCCCGGGGAAACTGAATTTGCCACGTTTTTGGCCACTTTGAGAAACAGCAACACTTTGGTCTGCCAGCAAAGCTGTAGTCAGCTTTTTCATGGAAGAGGATGCTGACAGCAATGGTCGTGCAGTGCAAGTCTCCATCAAGGTGGCTGGACCGAGCCGCTGCACGACGTGGCTGAGATCGCCCTCTCCATGTCTGTCGTCTGTGGCTGCTGCAAAGCTCCAGCACGTCACCCACACTCTCTTGGTCTTTCAGAAGACATTGGGCCCAAGAAACTCAACCTATTTTACAAAATACGGGGAAAGATGTCACGAGGCAGTCCTAATTTGCCAATAGACATATGTAATGTCAGAGGGCTACTCTGCACAAAACCTGTTTGCCTAATCCCCTCTTTTGAAAATGAACCTTTTTAAGTCAGAAAGGTGGCATGGTCCTGCCCTGTCCCTTCAGCCACCCTGAAGTCATCCCTTAGGCAGGAGCTGAGCTGGGAGAAGGACCCAGCGCACACAGTGCATCCCCGAAGGAGAGCACAGTACCTTATGAAGGAGTAAGCATTCACGCACCGGGCAGGCTTTTCCAAAGCCGCTCTAAGCCTCTTAGAGGAGCAAATCTCATTCACACCCTCTTCCCCCTATGCATGGTATTTACCAGTGGAGGGATCCATTTATTCCAACCTGAACCACACCATGTGGCTGCT
This sequence comes from Phoebastria nigripes, assembly GCA_035582835.1. Taxonomy (NCBI): domain Eukaryota; kingdom Metazoa; phylum Chordata; class Aves; order Procellariiformes; family Diomedeidae; genus Phoebastria; species Phoebastria nigripes. The sequence goes on along the minus strand of JAYKAV010003377.1, from coordinate 5,600,176 downwards.
TATTCCTGCTCCAGAATAAGCCCCGTTCCTCCAGGGCCCCCCATCCCAACCCTGCCAGGTGCCTTGCAGCACCCTCGGGTGCTGTCGTGCCTCTTCTCCTGCCTCCGGACGGAGGGCTGGGACATCTGAGCATGCAGACAAGGAGCGGTGACCTTGCAGGGGTGGCCATCCTGCAGCCACTGCTTTCTCCTGCCTCTAGGAAACAGCGGGGTCCTGCAAGGAGGACAACACGTTTATTATGTGACACCACGGGGAAAGACCTGACATCTTGTGCATCTTCTTCGACACCTATTTACCGGAGGCTGCATCCTCTGCTCGTACCCATAGGCTCATTCATCACCCCAAGGGCTTCCAGCGTCCCTCCAGCGCCTAACCCTGCTGGTGGCCACAGCCTGCTCTCATTTGCACCAGCTTTGTTTTATTCCTGGCCATTTCAGCCTCACTTCCACCCATGGGGAGCAGATGCACAGCTGTGGATCTGCAGAAGGCGGGTGAGGATTTAGCAGGAGGTGCTGCAGGGATGGCTGCGGTGCAGACTGTGCCAGCATCTCGAAGCTCAAAGTCACCTCTTTCTTCATCCCTGCCCTCCACAGAGGACAGAAAGCTCCCAGCCTGCTTCTGCTGCTGGGGAAGGATGTGCTGGCTCCCCTCCAGCAGCACGGCCCTGTGCACCACCCAGCTCTCCCAGCTCCACGCGTGGCCTCTCGTCTACCTGCTGCAATGGTACCTTGAGGGCCGTGGGGCTCGGACAACCCATGCAATAGCTCAGCAGCTCCTTTCCTCCATGCAGGGCTGGAAACAAAGCCGGGGAGCGTGCTGAAGGGAAGCAGGGTTCCAGCCAAGTTCATGAAGCAAACAAGGAACAGCAATGGCAGCTCCACAGGTTTAAAGGCATCTTGGTGCAAAGGATGCAGCTAGGTGCTCTTCCTCCACAGGTTTAGGTGGAATATGAGTGAAGCACCACCTGCAGCCAAGAAGGAAGCTAACAAGAAAATCAGGGGTGTTTCCCTTCCCTCCAGGGCAACATGGCTCCAAAACTTTGTGGCCTGAGGGGGAGAAGCTGTGGTCGCCCTGCGGCTACACCTGAAGGTGTACTCTGATGTACCACCCGCCTTGCTGGAGCAGGAGCTGTGCAGAGTGGGGGACGTGGCCCAGGGGTGCTGGCCAGCCCCCCCCCAGGGGTTGTGCCCAGCACAGTGCAGGGGCTGCAGAGAGCACTTCTGCACAGCCTTGCTCTGGGCTGATGTGGCTGATGGAGGCCTAAGCAAATGTGGCTTCTGATGGCCAGGCTCGAGGTCATCATCTGGGGTGGCTGCGCCAGATGTGGAGTGGGAGATTTGCCTAAACCGAGGTCCAGCTCTGCTCTGCCGGGCGCTGGTTGGATGGAAACACTGCTCCTGGCAACGATTTGCAACGACACTCATTCCTCCGGAGCTCACACATTGGCGTGCACGCGTTTTGCCACCTGCCTGCAGCAAAACCCAACCTGCCCATCTGCCTGAGACACAAATCGTCCAAACACCCCCCAGACAGAGAGGACTTCTTGTTCCAGCCCCAGGACCGGAGCATGCTGCTGACGAAGGGGTTGCTCGTACCTGGAAGCATTTAGATGTTGTCAGAGTCAGAGGAGATGCCTGGAGGGCTGCTTCCCATCTGCAGCACTGGTGGAGGAGCCAGAACTGGTGGCTCAGCAAAGCCAACGTGGCAGTGCTGGTGGCCATTTCRTTTCCCTGTTGTTCCAACCTCTGCACACCCAGCAAGGGCTGTGGTACGAGGTCAAGGTGGTAAGGTTTGTGGTAGCGGTCAAGGAGGTAAGGTTTGCTCAGTTGTTCATCATCCTTGTCCTTCCCTATTCCTGAGCAGGTCCCAGCACTGCCCTGCCACCTCTCAACAAGCTTGGCAGACGCCTTGCTTTCAAAGTCTTACTTTTAAACCCTGGCTGTGTGTCTGTTGAAACACAACCTCCACATGGCTCTTTGTGATTGAGGTTCTCCATGCTTCTGAGTTAACAGTAAATGCAAAAACCAACATGTCAGTTTTTAAGCAATTAATTCAATGCTTAAAATGCTTCTCCCACTGGTTGAGGCTTGGAGAGGGATGTAGGTGCTCCATCTCCATCCTCATTGCAGAAGCCCGCACAGCATGATAGGGGCTGCCAGCTTCCATTTCTGCTACGGCAGTCTTTCCTGGTGAGGACAAAATGCCTTTCCAATGGCCCAAAGGGTGATTTTTAGTTTATAAACATTCACTCATCTCCCGATGGTCCCTGAAACGGGGCGCATTCATTGTTCAACGCGTGTGGGCGGCCAGAGGAATGCAAAAGAAATTGCACTGAGGGCCTGGGATTGTGAAAACTCATTAATTTTTGGCCRCTTTACAACTGTGCAATCTGGATGCTTTTTGGTTCAATTTAATCTAATCTGGATTGGAAGTGATGTCCCTGAGGAGGGGGACATCATGAACAACCGTTCTTCCACCTCCATTTTGATTGCAATGTGATTTCAATGGCAGAGCAGCCATCGTTTGTATGACTGCAATGGGAGGGAYGAGAAGTCTTTTCCAAGGTGCTGCTAAAAATGACTGAAGGCATGAATTTGTGCCCAGCATCACTCGAGCCCTGAAGTGCTGGGGTGAATCTGCTGTAATGACAGTAAAGCTCCTTTTCCCAGGAGGGACAGATACTGAGGTTGCTTGACAAGCAGTAAAGTTTTACAACTTGCTGTAAAAGGAGGCACAGAGGGGTTTTTTTTTCCCCAAAAAGACATCCAGTAGTCAGGGTCCAAACTTTCCACAGGGGGACATATCCCCCTGGACTCCGTCCACATTTGTGCCTTAAAAATACCTGTCCTTGGCGTTTAGATTCTCTGTCCATCCCTGAGTGCCCTGGATATGATCACAGGCTCATTAGGCTTAAATACCTCATGTGAACTAGAGCCAGAAGAGACACAAAGACCCATTTGGGATCCCTTCATATACGTCAGGAAAGGAAAGAAAGCATCAATCTGTTGTTTTGTCCTTGCCAAGAGACCCTTTCCTGCAGGCTTCAGGTTGCACGCCTCCTGCAGAGAAAGGGCGAGCAGGAGGTTTTGCGATGCTGAATGGGGATGTTATCCTGCCTGCTCCTGCCAGCCGTCCTCCTCAGCTGTTTTGGGGTGCTTTGTATGTGAAAAGTGCAGAGCAATCAAATCATCCTTTGACTGTAGTGACTGGAAAAGGACAGAGCAGACCCAAGACCCCTGGAGATGGTGACTGGAGCCAACAACAGCTATTTGAACTATTGCTTCTCAGCAACTCCCTTTATAATGCTAATATCCTGGGGAGAAACAGTGCCAAGAAATTGCTCGCATTCCTCCCTGCAACAACAAACCCACAAGAGCCAAACCCCCGACCCCACACGTTTATCCTGAGCCGGTGCTTGCTTTCAGGCTGTCGGTTCTGCTGGGCATGTTCCCTTTCTCTTCCAAAGTCACAGCAGCCCAGCTCCACTCCTGCTTGCAGTTGCTTCATGCAATTTGGTGCCAGGCATCTGCTGGGTGCACGTCCGTCCTCCCTTCCCACCACATATCCCAGCTCCCACTGCCTCCCCCCAGCCTCTCTTTCCCTCCACGTCACTTGCAAAGCCTCAAGCTGATATTGGCCTGAAATTCTTGCAAGGAAAAAGGATCTGGGGGAGTTTCTCCTGCAATGCAGAGGTCTGAAGCAGGAGGAGGTCTGTGCCCTCCATTCCCAACGAGGTTGTGTTGAGCAGCAGGGCTCCTGCAGACACAGAGCAGCACCGGCTCTGAGTGGCTTTGATTTAGGAGCAGGGATGCTAGTGGGAGAGAGGCTGTGCCTGCTGTCCACAGCTACCCACAGCCCTTGGAAACCACTTGCTGCAATTGGGATGCTGACAAGGGACGGGATGAGCTGAAGGGCAGCCTGGGAGCAGAGCACAGACCCAGACAAGCAGGATCAGTGCAGGGTTAGACCCGGCCCGGGTGCCGGAGGAGGAAGGTGAGCTGGGCAGCCCTTCCCTGCCTCCTGCCAAGCATCACCCTTCGCAGGAGCCCTGCCTTGGGGGGGCTCCTCCTTCAGCCAGGAGCGCTCCGCTATCGCTGCTTTCCACCATCAGCTAGGAAGGCCTGAGTTCCTTCCTGGTGAGCAATTAGCTCTAATTAACACACAATTAGAGGGCTTCTATTCCATTATAGCCAACCAGTGGGATTGGAGCCACTAATCACTGCGCTGATGTGGCAGCCACCCAGAAGATTGCAACCCCAGGGTGAACCCATATTTGCGAGTCCTGCCAACTTCCTGCTCCCGGTCCACAATTCCCTTCTCTAATTAGGGTCCAGACACCCAACAAGACTGAACATCAAGTGGCTATAGCGAAAGCTCCCTTCAATTAAGTCCGCTTTTCTGAGGGGAGCCATTCCTTGGTCGGCTGGAGCTTGCTCTGAATTCAGATGAGCGAATTCCCACACGAGGGACAGCTACAAGATGAACACATCAGGATAATGCTGTGCCAGAGCAAGACACTCTGCACATGGCCTGGCACGGTAGCTTGATGGAAAAGCAAGGAAAAAAACCCAAGTCCTACTGAGTTCATGTTCCTGTTTAAATCTGAAAATAATTGTTCAGGAGACAGATGAGAACATAAAGCAGAATGAAAATACTTTTATGTTGTTCAGGCACTTAATTCCAAGGAAGACGTCCATTGACAGAGCATGGCAGGGTGCGTGGTGTTTATCAGCCCCTCAATTTTCTTTGGCAGCGGGGCCATAAACAAGAACAGAGGAGCACCAAGTCTCTGAAGTCCAGAAGAAGTCACTTGGCTTTGGAAGGACTCTGTAAATATTAGGACAGACGCTATCTTAAAAGGCTCGATGCCTTTGATTATGTTCCCGTGTCTAGCTTCCTCCATTTATTTTTGTCTCATCGTCTCTAATGTTGAACTGTGTTGCCTGTAGAGAGGGTTGTGAACTGAAACACCACTGCAAGTTTCTTCTGATGGAGCCTGAGCTCCAGCAGAGAAATTGGCAGTTAGATTGGGAGCGGTATTTCCAGCCACGGGCTCAAAAGACCATTTTTTTCTAATGGCAGAACTGTTGTGGGTTGGCTAAGGTGAGGTCATGGTAAGGTCTCTCTGTGAGGAGAGCTAATATCTTTTTTTAACCCAGCAAATAAAAAAAAAAAAACCAAAACACAAAAACCCAAAACCAAAAACCAAAAACCAAAAAACCTAGTCAAAATTTTAGACATGCTGAGCTTTCACTGTATCTGTCTCACTATGAGGAGGTAAGATGTTCCCAATACGTGATAGCGATTTCCCAAAAATACTTTAAGGCTTTAAAAAATTAGAGTGGATATTGTTTCCTATTCAAATGACTCTGGAATCTAGGGCTTTCAGTAAGCATCAGGTAGGGTTAGGCACACAGCAAAGTCATGTGAGCTGACAACACTCGTGTGACTCTAGTGATGGGTGTGGGACTTGTGGGTTGGATGGAGAAGGACCTGTAGGTTGGGATGGTGTAGGACCTGTGGGTTGGATGAAGAAGGACCTGTAGGTTGGGATGGTGTAGGACCTGTCGGTTGGATGAAGAAAGACATGTAGGTTGGGAGGGTGTAGGACCTGTCAGTTGGGTGGTATAGGACCTGTACATTGGGTGGTATAGAGCCTGTACGTTGGGACAGCCTTTTGCTGCAGCTCTGGCTCTGGCCAGCTCATTAACAGTCATTTTGGAGATACTATGCTCTACTGCAGCCTCTATGTGCTAGGAACTGGCTTACAGCTGCTGTCCCACAAGCCATCAAATGGAGGCTGGATTTGCCCATGTGTCCCCAAGAGGAAAGGGGTCCTCCATCATCATATTGCTAATCTGCTGAGCCACCACAGCTTATTGTCATCGGTCCTAATGCTCCTTGGGAAAGAGCTCTGTCATAGGGCCCTGCTGGTCTAATCACGGTCTCCTCCAGACCATGGCAGAGTTCCCACCGACTTCAGTGAGAACAGGGACCCAGCCATTGTCTGACACCTTTGATATTTTCTGTGACTGAAAGGAGCTATTTTTGTGTAAGGAAGGTCAAAGTGAGAGCAGGCATGTGGGAGGAGGGTGGACAACTTCAAAGCTCAGCTCTGAAGTCTCTATGGGCTGGAGCCCACAGAGCCATGTGGAGATAGCCAAAGCAGCACAAGCAACCTCACTTTGAAAGAGGATCCTGAACACTATTTTTATGGTGGAAAGGTCCTTCTAGAAGAAGGTTTCATAACTCCTCAGAGGGTATCAGCCACTTGGCTTGCTCCTTCTCCACTGTAAGTTCAGCCCGATCTCCTCGCTCTGGGTGGCTGTGGTGTGATTCTGCATTATTTAGATGGTTTGGGGGGTAAAAATCAGATCACGGCACATATTTGCATTTTACAGTTCCCTTAGCACAAGGCACAAGCGCCCTGTGGCATGTGTGAAGCCACCGTGCTGGCCTTGCTGACCAAGGATGATGGCTATCCAGGCTGAGCGTGGTCCCCTGCCTGGGCTGAGCCCAGGGCTAACGCACGGCAGGGTTTCATGCCTGCGTGCACGTGTGCAACGCTGCATTCAGTGACACGACTGAATATCGTAGACATTAAACTGTTTCCCGTAAGAAGTAATAGCCTGTCCTGCTGGTTCAAACCCGTGAGTTACCAAACCTGTGAGTTGCGATCTCTGCGTAATGGATTTATTAATGTTTGCCGTTAACTAAACACTTGATGTTTTAGCAGAGGGAAGAAAATGTTCCTTGCAGCTATTAACCCTGCAGTTGGGATGTCTGCTTGACTAAGTCTTCTCTACTCTGTCCAAGGAATGATTATTAGGAACATAAATTTGACTGAAACATCAAAAGCAATCCCTTCCTCCGTTTGCTGTTGGCACCTTGCATGAGTCATGCTGGCAATCTGAGATTTCAAAAGGAGCCAGCAAGTCAGGAGTGTAGGGGGAAGGGAAGCTGTTGCTTTTGTTTTTTTGCAAGAGAGATGTCAAAGAAAATTAATTTCACTGTGGAGTGTCTGTCAACTGCAAATTGTTGATATTTGGGGCAGATGTGTAACACCCGCTAAGAAACAAGTGCTCAGTTTGTAAGGGCTGATCTTGGTGAAAATTGTGAGAGAGCAGGGAGAGGGACTGTTTCAAGATGAGAGGACTGCACGGAGCAGAAACTCCCAGGGAACTGATGGTCCCAGCAGCAGCGAGATGCAGGATGCCATGAGAGCACCGTCTCTGAGCGAAGGGCAGCGTGGAGGCCTTTCTGTCCTCCATTCAGTCTTACTCCAGACTGGAGCCTTTTAAAGTCTGCTTTGATACTTGCTGGGTTTGCTCCCCGCCATCCCCTTGACTCTTTGGTTGTCCATAGGGTGGCCCTCTGTGCCGGTGGCAGGACCTGGGGGTAGGTACAGCAAGGATGATGCTGCTGCAAGCGTGTCCACCTCCGTCTCTGCTGTATCAGGGCTCCAAAGCCCGAGAAGGGAGGTAGTTCAGTTCATACCCCCCACTGCAACGTGCCACAGTCCCGCTCTCTTCCAGAGACCCAACATCTTTCTTGGATGACAGTATCGCACATAGTTGCACAACATGCAATGGCAGCAGATGACCTTACAGCCTGCAAGGAGAAGCTGAACGTCATGGTCAAGACATGGCATGGGAGATGTGGTCTGCTGGGGCTTTAGGGCTGTAAGGAAAGTAGAAAAATAAGGCTACAGTTCCCATTAAATGCTATCATTCATTTTTCTGCTGATGTGTTTTAGGTTTGGGCTGGAGAACGAGAACATTTTTTACTTCAGGGCACTTGCAATTTGCTGGTTTGGCTCCCTTTCCCCTCCATTAATACTGGTGCCGGTTGCTAGACAAACAAAAACCTCACAGGCACTTTCAATTTCAGCTCGGTTTAGCTGAGACCCCAGTTTTCCATTTAAAATAAAGCTTCCAAGTGAGAACTTGTTGTGCAAGCTATCACCTACCGGCTTCTGCAGGGGAGGAATTAAACTCTGCCTGGCTCCCCGGCTCCTGCCTGCTCTTAGAAACCTGCAGCGGAGAAAAGCAACCCAGGGCACATGCAGCACTGGGGAGTTGTCCATCGATGAGCAGACCACCACCTCTGCCCATCCCCTGCCTGATTTTCACACCTCACACACTGATGTGCCTCTTGCTCTCTCCAAAATGGTCCCCGTCCCTTTGGCATTACCCCCTGCCAGCGTAGAAGTAAACTCACACATTTGCAGACGTATTTTCCTCCCCTCGAACAGTTACCCAGCTTTGGGAAATACTAATTGCCAAAACCTTACCCTTGGAAACTAATTCCTAGGAAAATTAATTCCCTCGAAGCTGCTTTAAGGGTGCGATTAGCCTCACAAAGGTGGGCTGCCAACAAAGTCAAGTGAAAGACCATGCAGTGCTTTTTGCAGCTCTCTCTGTCCCTCCCACAGCACCCAGCACCTACATCTGCCCGGGCAATGCCAGGAACAGCGTGCCTTGGGGGGGTTGGGTCTTGAACCCCACTCCCGTGGTGAGCACTGGGTGGGAAGCCCACTTGGCCAGCACAGCATGAAATGGTTCTTGAAGTGGGAGTGGGGTGCACAAGGGCTGAATTATCTGGAGAGAGTGAATTATCTTGGCTATCGGCTGGGGGAGACGGTCTGTCTTTCCTTGCATCCATAAATCCTGTGAGCTCAGGTTCCTCCCTGAAGGCAAGGCCCTCTTCCAAAACCTCTCCGAGATGCCTGGTGGCAGTACATGCCAGCCAACCTGGGCAAGAGGATGGGGAAGGTGATACTCTCTCCAGCTTCAGTAAGAGCAGGGCTGAGCTCGGGCTATTTTTCACCGCTCTCTTTCCTGCTGCTCAATCATCGCTGCAAGAGGATTTTTGCCTTGGCGTGAATGCAGACACGCAGCCTTTCCTGAAAAACCTCTCTTGGGAGGTGTAAATTTTATTGTACAGAAAGCCTGGCAGGGAGCAGCGAAACACTGTAAGTAACTGACAGCATCCCAGGCAGGCACCCAAAGTATCATCAGCAGTAGGACCGGGGAGGGGGGCGATGGCATTCACTCCGTGCCGTCCCTGATGGCAGAGCTGGTACCTGGTATTACAGTGAGCCTCTGCTAATGTGGAGGTTTCATAAATCTGATCCCTCCAGCGGGCGACAGGAGGAGACAGATGGAAGTCATTTAAGACTATTGCATTTTCTCTCTCCCGGGCTTTTTGTTATCCGCCCTCCTCACACCTCACTCAAGCTCTGGATGCTGGAACTCCTGTTGCTGGAATAAAACACTTTGTCTGGTTGCAGTCCTGCTGGGGGATGAATATGAGCACCGGGGTGCACAGTTTCTGGTGACGCAGCGTTTCCCAAGGTGCTGGAGCAGGTACAGCTGTTCCCTCAACACCAAGGCAGTCTTTGCATCCATTCAGAGATCAAATGAATCTCATCTGCAGCCGGACTGGGGCTCTTACAGACAACCCAATCTTCTGCATGACCTCTTGCAATGCAATAGCACTGAGATACCCAGCGGACTGCAGCAAGCCCCTTCCTCATGCTAGCAACTGTTAGGCATGGCCTGCAGCGTGGTTGGAACTCCAGGGAGAAATTCAGCCTTCATGGGCACCCTGGGCTGTCCTGTCTTTGAAGGAAGCAAACAAAGAACTTTTAGGCTGCCAAAAAAAATTTGGTAGGCACACCTTTTGTTACAAGACATGGAAAACTACTCACCACAGGGGTGGCATAATGGGGGGATTGACACAAGCCACCTGCACACATGGCAGTTTTGTGCTATCTGGAAGCTGCTAAAACATGGGGACTGAACTCCTGCTCCTCAGCCACGAAAACCCATTTCCATCAGCTCAGAGTTCAAGCCCACAAGGTGAATGCAGACCCGGCCTGGGGGTTGTGCTGTGCAAACGATGTGGTAGGGGCTGACAAAGGCAGCCCATGAAGCACGGGTCATGCAGGCCAGCGTAGGACCCCCAGATGAGGGAGCATCGTCTGTAGAGATGCAGGATTTGAGGCCCCGCTTCCCCAGCGCATATCTCAGCAGGCTTCCTGTGTGCTGTTTACTCCAAAAGGACAACTCACATTCTTCAGTGATTTGCTGAGCTGTGGCATGTATTAGTTTCCTGAAGGATYCACATGCTTGGCAAAGGAGCTTTAGAAGCAATTTCTTTTTTATTGCATTTTTTTGCTTATTGTTCTTTACTCTGCTAATAAATAAGTACATTCCAGAGGCTTGACATCACTTAAGGAAAAAAGAATGAAGGTAGGAAATGAAAACACAAAGGAAAGCAGAGCCACAGGCAGAAGCATTGCTCCTTGCCTTATTTCTTGGCCAATTTTCCAAATGCCAGGCTCTTTCAGGATTATTTGTATCATAATTCAAGCAAATGTCTTTCCATTGTACAGCTCTTGAGCAGCTAAAATATCTCCTTCACCCGAGGTCATAGCAAGCAAAGGTAAAAAATATTATTTAATAACAAATAATGGAACCTCTTAGGAGACACCAATACTCCATTTCTGTCTTTGATAAGAAGGGATGGACAGTTGGCATCGGCTCTTGGTTCCAGCAACTCAGAGGTGCTCTGATGTACAGACCTGGGTTTGGTGTAACCCAAGAAAAGGGGACACTTGTGGAAATCAAGGCTGGATCTGTTTTGAAATCTTAACCACCAGCAGAATCGAGGGCAGGCGTATTGAAATTTAAATTAACAGGTATTCTACTGCTTTTATCCGTGGAAAAGTCCTTAGCCAAACCGGTGAGAAGAGAACCACCACGTTACTAGGGGTTGCAAGATTAAGCTGTAAATGAGTTTTTAAAATAAGGTAAACTCCCTTGCTTCAGGGCATGAGCTAGTGAAGACCTGGAAGAAATTTTCTTGGGACAGTCGTTCCACGCCTGCCCACTTCCAAGTTTTTAGACTTTTTTTTGGAGGCGTGGCACTGGGCTGATGATGCCAGCAAGACTCAGGGATTATCTAAACTAAACTATGGATTATCGTGTGTCTTTTTCTAAAGGCTTCTGTGCAAGCCGTTTGTAGGAAAGGTCCATAAAGGACTGCATTTAACACATTTTTTTGACTGCTGTGCTTCTCATCTGTTAGCTAAAGAGCTGCCACAAGCTCAGACTCAAAACGGGACCAGGCAGTGCTTTATTACAGTTAAATGAAATGCAAGAGCAGCATTTTGGTACCTCTAACTCCAAATCAACAGCAAGGTGTTGATTACTGAGAGAAATAAATTAAGCGCTTGGGCCTTGATTCAACAGTGCATTTAAGTATATGCCTACATTTAAGCCGGTAACGGCAGTAGGGCTATTCCTAAACTGAAAAGGAGGTGAAGGCTTAATCACGTTTCTGAATCAAGGGTTTCCAGCGTGGAGAACTCGAATGTTAAATGTCAGCATGAAGGCAGATTCCTATGGCCGGTTACAAATCGCTAGGATTTATAATCACTTTATATCCTGGAAACGCTGACAGCTTTAAATATAGCACCATGGCTGTGATAAATTGTTGGCATTTTTTTCTTGTTAGCCTTTTGTAACTAAATTTAAGGTATCCATTTCAGCATGATCCAATTATGGAAGCATAATCGGAACGGCTCCCCATACAAGAGGCCACATCTATTTTTGTCCATGAAGCTTAAGTCTGCATTTCTGAGCTCATGATTTATGTTAGACTTTAAATTAATAATAAGGCATCTATCCACAGGCAAATATTTGTATTGCAAGACCCATTCAGCATGGACTCAGCAGCCAGCCAAGGCTTCCCGAGCAGCCAAGATTCAGTTACAATGACAGCACGGATCCTATTTCAAACATCACCTGCCCTTGCACAATTATCATCAACTCCTCCTTGCTAAGGAGAGTCTGAAACTAATAGCACGTCAGCTTAAACTATTGAACCCCAAAAGATTCATTCCTGAGACAAAAAAAGGCCRTATTTCAGTTAGGTTTCGCCCAGACTGCACCCTCGCCTCCATTGCTGATGGGTGAATTTCCACAAATATTTCCAGTGACAAAATGCAGGTGTCCTGCCTTTGTGGGCTCAAGCAGGYGTCTGAGCATGCACAGATATGACCACATATACAAACCCAAGGGAGGTGCAAAGCTGAAAGGGAGAAGGATAAATCCTCACCACGCTGTTACCTAGCAGAAGCACAAGCCTCGGGACACAGCAGATGCGAGATCAAGTCCACTTCTCCATTGGCTTTTTGAGCAGTCACTCTCTCCTGCGTTAATCAGTGGAGAATACACTGATTTCCTCTGCAAAGTGCTTTGAGACCTGCTGATGGCAGAAGCAACGTAGGAGCCAAGCACTGTTGTCGTGATCCAAGTTCAAGAAACCTTCTGCAATTAGTCTTGCCTAGAGCAGCTTGTCCTGTAGTTAAGGATTTACTTTTTTAAGTATCTGGGGCTGTTGCAGCTTCAGCTTACCTGTGGAAATGCACCTTCAGTTTTCTTTGTGTCAAGTCAGTAATGCTTCGAAATAAGCAGAACAGCCTGAGAAATACCCAAAGAAAACTACAGGACTTCCACCTTAAGCTGACAGCAAAACTGGACGCTAGGTGTCCAACACTGAAGGATAAAACCACTTAAGCACCAAATTCTTTAGGAAAATCAAGACAAAAAAAGTCATATTTCACATGTGATTACCTAAGAGGGTCATCTCCGAGTCCAGGAAATAATTTTGCAATTGGTAAATAACTCGGTGTCACAAGTGCTGTACAGCTTCTTTCCCTGAGCTGCTCGGTAGATCTAGACAGAGAGGAGCTTTGGAGAAACACGGGCCTTTGCTGGGACATGCGTCGTCACCTTACATTGTGTCTGAACAGATGGCAAAGCTGCTCAAGGCAGGGGCAGAGATCAGAAGATTAAAAGGCACCACTTTCACTGAATGCCATGCATGACCTGCCTGGTTAAATGAGCCACACACAAGACAAACAGCCCCCGCGTCCTCTTCCTGTTGCCCAGAAGTTTGCACGTCCGCCCATGGTACTCAATGTAGGCCTGAGATGCAGAGCAGAAATGGACCTTGCCAATCAAGAAGAGTGTTTGCAGCTTCCCATGGTGCACGTTAGGATCTGCATGGCACCAAGTGCTGTGCAGCCAGGTGGGATACAGCAACGCCTGGGTACAAACCTGCCAGAAACAGGGATGGAAAGGGGTGCTTACAGCTAAGAGGAGTTGGAAGATGCCGTGAGGAATCACATCAACGTCCATGGGTAACCCATAAGCTCTGTTCACAGCATTTCTGAAAGAAGTTCCCTTGTTAGCTTTGTAAATAGGGGGGTGTTTCACCTGCTTGGTTCTGGGTGGTAGGACAAGCTCCCCATCCTGCAAAGGCTGTGTCTCCTCAGAGACCAACGCTACGTCCACAGCGCTGCTGGAGAGCAGGCCTAAGCCGACATTCACCTCAAGTCCACCTGGGCTCAGGGTGACGGTTTTAGGTGAGCACGTGGGAAGGCACAAAACTCTAGTCCTACTCTTTTGTCTTGGTGCAAGCCTGCTTGTGTGAGTCCTCCACTGCGGATCCCACAGGGACTTTCAGCAGCATCCAACAGCTGATGTCTGGCAAGTGTCTGAGCTGGGCTTCTCATAGCCCAGACACACAGGACAGGGATGGCAGGAGGCCTGAACAGGCTCCCTGATCAACATATCCAAAAGGAGATGCAGGACAAGTGCTGACTGAGTGCCCCACCATGGTCAATGGCAGCACAGGGAGCAGGATCTGGGTCTCCCAAATCCCGGAGCAGCACGCTAGCTAACCTCTGTGCCATCCTTCCTCTCAAATGGCTGAGCTTAGCTGAAGCTAGGAGGCTTGCATCTGATTTGCTCTCATTCTCTCTGCCCTAGCATGCCCCCATCACTAAAAGAGCCAACACGTCCATTATAAAGCTCACACTGAGTACTTTGCTATTAGGGAATCCAGATCACCTGTGGTTTCAGGCAAGCTCTTAAAAACTTGACCATCCATTGACTACGGAGATGCCTCTTGCTAGCCCTACAAAAACCCGCAAGCCAAAAACAGAGCTACTGCAGCTCAGTGTCTCCTGAGCACTATTTTCAGCACAGATCACCCCAGGGTACCCAAGAGTCTCGTTCGCCTCCATGGTCCCTTTCCACACACGGTGGGGCAGCAGGGATCAGCCCCAGACAGAATAAGATGAAGGTCTAAGTGTGGCCATGTGCATTGCTTCAAAGGTCACACAAAAGCGTTGGGACATGCAGTTCATTTGCTCCACGGCTTTGCTCAGCCTCCAGCTGGCCTAAAGCTCCTGGTGGTCACAGCAATCTGGGCAGCAGCTTTTACCATCACTGCAATTAAGTTCAGCTCATTTCTCCTTAGTCCAGTCCTCTACATCCCGTGGACCCCCGGCAACACAAGAGCACCGAGCTTTTTGTGGACAGGGCGGGGGGAAGACATTGGATACAGGCCAAGCTGTGTTTGGAGTTGAGACTGGAAACATAACTTGGCTGGCAATGTGTTGGAGATAATTGCTAGTTCACAGCCTGAAATGTGCCTGCTTTACACTTGCAGATAAGGAGCCTTGTCCCTTTGTGTGCCGGGGCAGGTGTGTGGAAGCGGATACAGCAGYGCAGCGCAAATCAGCCACTTCTTTTTCAACAGCTCTCACCAGCATTCGTGCAACCCCCGTGGCATGGTGTTCCTGATCCTCCCCCTTTCAATTCTGCAGGCACCTGCCTTATTCAGGGTCTGAGTTGCTCCTGAGGGGTTGGAGGAAGATGTCTCTTGTTACTAGAGTGGAAAGATGCTCAGTGCGAACTGGGGACTGATGGGAGGCAGAGAGAAGCAGTGCCCCAGCTTCCGCTGCTGACTGGACCACATCTCTGTTGGTGCCACCAGGATCTTCTACATCTTAGGCAAGTCTCTGAGTCTCCAAAACCAATTTTTTTCAGAAAGACCAGTAAGGAAAACCCATGCGACAACAGGCTCAGCCGTGCTGCTGGCTGGGTCTGGGGCATGGAGCCGTGGCAGCCTTGCCCCACTCGAGCTGCCGGATCCGGCCCCATTCCCTGGCAGTCTGACTTCCTAAATACTTCACCGGGACTTCAGYTGTCCGTCACCACACAGGTAGGCATCTCACACAGCCCTGAAGCTCCTGTGCCAGCATCCCCAACCTGCTCTCGGGGGCCTTTGACCCCCTCTTTTTGCTGTCAGTGTCTTGCCCAGCATAAGCCTAGATGTGCCAAGAGCCACTCGGATGCCGGATTTAACTCTTGTGGACCCCTTTGAGATGGGTAGGGCTCCATTTCATTGCTACCAGCCCCATCCCCCCATCACTGGCAGACAGTCTTATCAATAATGAAGTTAACGATGCTTTGAATTACATCTGCACGTTCCTCTCCATTGACTTGGGACTGTGGAAGAATGCTCTATTTCTGCTTTTCCTCTTTGTTTTTTCTCTGGGAACCGTCAGCTTCCTTTAAGTCATTTTCACATGTCCACACAGGAAGAGGTTCTTTGGAAAAAATGACATAATCCAGAGAGGTACTACCTTTTTTGCAGAGCCTGGCAGCCCAACATGAATCTGAGACCCACACAGCCTTACCTATGCGTCTCAGGGGGCTCCCCAGGCTGCAGCAGAGATTAATTAAATGGTGAGTAAGCACCGCAGCTCTCCCCAGCCTGGCAGCCGGAGCAGAAAGCTGACTTCAGCAGAGAACAGCTAGGCTGCASGGATGGTGAGTGATCGGTATCATATCAAGCAATATGAGGCCAGTTTGGGTTCATTAAGGAAATCTATCCTCTGCTGTGAAGATAAGAAAGAGGGGCTGGACAAAGGGAACAAGGATGGCATCAGTCATGCT
Organism: Phoebastria nigripes; assembly: GCA_035582835.1. NCBI lineage: Eukaryota > Metazoa > Chordata > Aves > Procellariiformes > Diomedeidae > Phoebastria > Phoebastria nigripes. The sequence goes on along the minus strand of JAYKAV010003377.1, from coordinate 5,584,355 downwards.
TTTGGTTTGGCTCTCCTGCATGTCCTCTGCAGCGCTCTGAACGGAGGAACAGCCCTGGAGCTGTGCAAGGGCATGTCGCTGGCAGGGACCTGGGGCTGGCAATCAAAACCTTGCCACCAAACAATGGGAACTCATTACYTGCTCTCATCTGAGCTCATTACCCTCAGCACCCATTCGGGTGAGAAAACAGGAGTGTTGAAAGCACTGTGCACCCAGCCTGGGTTAGATGCTCCATGAGGAAGGGATCACCAGCAGTGCCCATTCCTCCCCAGTGCCACCAGCACAGCAGATCCCAGCCTGGCTGGTGACTCTTCCCCATCCTCCATGTTCACACAGGCCACTGCTGAGGAGCATGTGCTTGGGACACCTGGCTGCATGGATGTTCCATGAGCCAAGAAACACAGTCCACTCCTCCAATGCTCAGCCCCTTACACCTGTGCACATCGCTCAAAGCCTGCTCTAACATCTCCTGCACCTGAGAAAATTCAGGAGAGCATCGTGTTTCCAGAGGTCCTGGGGCCAGCCCCTCCGGAGGCCGCTGTGTTTTCTTTTCACCATGCTGTTTTACACTGTGGAGGGCAAGCTAATAGCCATTTCAGCCAGGCAGGCGATTTATCCAGAGTCTGAAAAAGAGTTCCCTGGTTCAAAATGCAATTTGGTGGTGAGAAGGGACCCTTTTCCCCAGAATTCAATTCGTAACTGCAAAATGGTTCCTGAGCTGCTTTGCTGAAAATGAATTGGTGAGCTCAACATTAGATGGTCACAGACATTAAAGTCACTGCTGCGAAGAGAAAACCCTCCAGACTGATGCCTCCATCAGTTCAAGCTGCTGCTGAAGGGAGCTGCAAGTCACCAGCTCACAGCCCAACCTGTCCCGAGGCACCGCGGGGAAGCATGGGGCAGCATTGCCCTCGGGTGTCCCCAGCTGACCCCAATCAGTTCAATATAATTCATTCATCATTCCTCACTGCTTATTAACATCATTAATGCGGCAGAGCCCACGAGTCTTGTGACACCACTTCACCCTCCATCTGCTTACCCCGCAGCGGTACGGTTTTCTCCCTGTTTTTCACACCGCCTTCATTCCCGCCGTGCTTAACTGAACGTCTTCCCCTACCTCCTTTCTCACCCTGTCTGGTGACAAACCAAAACCCAGTAYGGTTTGTATCAAGGTCAAAACTGGCTGACAGACTTGAAAAGATGGGCAAGCATTTGCTACAAGACAGCCTGACGCTGGTGGGGACAGATGACAGCAGCAATTTGTTTTTTCCATGTAGGAAAAGATAGTTTTTTCCGAGGTATTCCTCATTCAGGGCAATGCTCGTGATGTTTTCCCTCTCCAGCTTGTTTGAGGATTCAGCAGCAGTAACCAGAGACAAGCTCATTTGGTGGCACTGCCCTTATTTCTTATGGGCCCATCGTTAGTGAAAAGTCATGTTAACCAGCAAAGTGTGATGCTTTTCTTCCCTTAAGGATGAACTGAGGGCTTCTCACCTCTGCTCAGAGCCTAAATGCAGCAGCGCTGAAAGAATACGCCCGGACAAGCTGCAAACTTTGCAAGGCTGATATTAAAAAGCAAAGACAAAGATACCTCAAGGCATGACAGAGCCCACAGCTCCCTGACCCCAGGACACAGGCAGCACTGTTGGAGCTGCAGTGCTGAGTCCCGCTTTGATTTTCAAATAGCTCATTTATTCTGTCCTCACCGCTAGACTCTGCAATTATTTGTCCTTGGTTTTCCCAGCTCAGGGCATGCAGCCTTTGCTTTACCCTCTCACAAATCTTGCTGTGCAAGGGGCGAAACAAGCCCTGGCAGCAGGGACAGTTGTTGCGACAGTCCCTGGCTCCGCTCAGAAATCCAAACCTTCAGGGGGCATTTACAAAGCTCTGCTTGCTTTTAAAATGGTCTCTTCCCTGACCCTTTGGAAATCCTTGTTGGTCAATCCACCCCATAAAATGCAGGCACCGTTCTGAGATGSTCTGCTGCACAGACCCAGGCTGGGCTTAATTTTCAACTTGCAAAGCAAGGAAGCAGAAAGAATCACTGAACCCTTTCCTTTGGGTAGGAGATTTCTCACAGACGTAGCCGGGCTCCTGTTAGAGCTGAATTACCAAGTCAAGCCCTGGTAAGAGCATCATAGGACACCTGCATCACTGCCAAGCAAGTTTACAAGAACTGGAGAAGAGCACAGACCCRTTAACATTGCTTCTTACCAGCTCAGGGATGCAAATCCTTCCCCTGAAAAGCCATTGCACACTCAGAGTGCGCAATTCGGCCTTGGGAGCATTTATCAGATGGCCCCGGGGCTCTTTGATGACTTTTCATCTCCTTTGCACCATGCACGAATGATGACAACCAAGGAGCAGTTCTGCAGGAACGGGGCCAAAGGAGCCCTTCCAGGGGCTGCAGAAGAAGCGTGCGGAGCCATGCGTGACCTTGAAGATTAGCTGAAACGATGCCAAGAGAGCTCACACGTACTGCCCTCTCTCAACGATAAAGACAGCTTTTTCTAATAAACAACTGCTTCAAAGAAGAAATAACCCACAGAGTACTTTCTATTCCAAGATTCCCATTGTTAAACTAATTTCAGCTTCAGGAAAGATTAGGGTGACATCTCATTTTGGAATAACATCTGCCCCTGAGGGCCAAGTCCTTTCAAACTATTACGGCGGATAGCAGCAACTGCAGTACTCCAGCAAATCTAACCTCGATAAAAGCCCAGCTTCCCTGGCATCTGGACAGTAGGGAAAAAAATAGCAAATGCAGAAAGCAAGCAATCAGTGCAGAGTTTATTTTAATAAACTCTTGTGAGTTAAATAATATCAGCTCTGATTAGCACTGGAGATTTAAAAATGTAAATATTTACCAGAACATCTTCAATATCCCCATAGAGTCAAAAGGCCAATTTCTGCATGCAGCATGTCAGTACTACTTGCTATCGCAAACTCTGAGCTTTCAGCGCTCTCAGATGACTGCGAAATTATGCAAGGAGCTTAAATATAATTATACTTATTACAAAGCCAAGGTATTACAGTTTTATTTGCTCCTTTAACAAAAGCTGTGATTCCCACTTAGCTTGAGGAGCTAGATTTAACGAAAAATAGCAAGCATCATGATGCCTGCAGTAAATCAGGGCTGCGAGACCTACTGTAAGTCCCCTGTTGGCTTCAGGATGGCTGCCTTTGATTCTCCTTCACTTCAGCAACCTTTCGTTCCAGCCCAGCATGTTTGCACACAAGCCTGCCAGTCACCTGCCTTTCTACGCGAGGAGGTCAGCAGAGGTGAGGACCGGCTATTTGTATCCACGTCACGCACACAAAAAACCCTCACCTGCCTCATTTCGCCATGAGTTTCAAGCAGACACCTCAGGTCTTGCAAGTCTTCATCCAGATAGAGCTAGCACATAGTGTGGCTTGCTCTGCAATAAGGGAACATCTGCCCTGGATTGCTGGTGACACTGGTTCCCAGTAAGCTCTGGATATACAGTCACATCAAAAAGAAACCAGTTGCCTGGCTCCTTCACCAGATTACTTGGCACCTTATTCGAGAAGGCTTAAAGCTAGTCTTAATTAACAAAGGTGCTATGAATGGGCTGGATCCTGTCTTACCCTCAGTAAGAGGACTGCATCTCAAATACCTCACCATGGACACAGAACCTAGTGTGTACGTCTGCATTTGGAGGAGGCTGTGAATTTGGAGTGAAGCTAAAGGAGCAGTCTCTCCCTGCTTACATGTGAGCATCTTCTGCTGTGTTCCCACCTTTCTGCTGTGTTCCCACCTTTCTGCTGTGATCCCACCTGTCTTTCAATGCACAATTCACAGTTTTGGTACTGCAGAAGCGGTAGATCAGGATGCCACGGATGGCACCTGCCTTTTGGTCCAGGCCTCCAGACTCACCCTTCAGGGCCATTCACCCCCAGGATGGAGGGCTTTGAGCTGCTGCTCTTTTTGCTGGGATTGGGTTGCTTCTAGACCCTGGAGCCAGCCTAGGCTGGCTCATGGTGCTAATGAAGCAAATAGCATCACCACTTCGCACTTGAACCCCATTCCTCTCTTCCTTGCCTCCCTTCTGCTCACACACCTCGGTCCCCCATTGCCAGGTTTAACATCTCCACGGGGGGTTTGGGTCTGTCACTGATGGAGAAAACTGGGACTCTGCTTAGCACAACCATCGCTGGCCTAAGGAGGCATGAAAGCTGCGCACTCGGGGAGTGACACAGAGCAATAAAGCCAACGTGAAGGAGCAAAGAGGCATTTAATTGCTTCAAAAAGACTGGCAGATGCCATGGCCTGGGTGAGGGGAAGGAGGGAGGCTTTCCTCCCTTCCAGTTGGTGAGAGGACCTTTCTCGAAAACAGGGTCAAACCAACCTGACCACTTGAGCACTTTTAATTGTGGTTCTTAATTCATGCAGTGAACAAAGATGCCGTGTTTAGTTTGGGCATGAGACACCTCTTCACTTTTCCAGCCCTCCCTCAATCTAATGGGAGATACATGCTGGGACTTCTCCTGCACTGGGACATCTCCTGCACTGGTATGACAGGTGATGCTCTCTTGGTGCCAGTGGTGCAAAGCTGGCAGTCCATGCGCACTGCAGGTTTGGCTCCACRTTGCAGGACTGGGGGATTTCCCCTCTGTTTCGCAGCAGGCAGCACTTTTGGCCCTTGCGGGACGATGCTCCTGACCTACAGAGGTGGGCAAAGCCGAGGAGCGGATGCGAGCTGCCAGGGCAGAGCCCTGTCTGTACATCTACCCAGCCTCTCCTGAGTGCAAGCAAGGGCCCTGAGATTCATGCCTCCTTCAGGCATGCCTGGTGTTTATACAACGATTAATCCGCTAGCTGACACGGTGTTTATTAAGCCGCGAGTCGCCTGGTAGGCTGTAAGCTGCAGTGCTGTGCAAGAAGCAATCCTGCCTGGCCATTTCAGTGCTCCACCAGCAAGCGAGCAGGCAGGTCCACATGCGCAACAGCACAGGCCACCGCTGCCTGCTGGATGAGCTTGGATTTCCAGCCCTCCTGCAAAACACTCAGCACCTCTAACAACACTGTTGCCTGCTTCCCATGCCTCTGACGGAGGGGAAACCCTTGCTTTTTGGGGCATGGGGCAGCAGAGSTGCATGGGGGGCTCAGCAAGATACAGGTGTTCTCCAGCTGCGTTTTGGCACCTTTTGCCATGCCCTTGCTCTTACAAACTGGGAGTAAAAATTGAGTCAGATAGACTGGAAGCAATTCTTAATAAGCCTGTAAAAGCCACCAGCTTGCTGGGATTTRAGAGGCAGAAGCTAAAGGTAAGAGGCAGCACTGCACGCCTTCCTCGTGAAGATCCCAACAACTCTTCAAGCACCACCTGCAAAGACAGGGGTTGGCAGATTTTAAAAGAAAGAGGAGGAATAAAAACCTCTTGCTGATATCCTTAATGTATCAAAAAAGGTCCCTGCAAGTCTTTTTTTTTATAAAAATCTGTTTCGAGTTGAGATTAGCTCATTTCAATGCAAGCAGAATATGCGGTGCTCTACGAAGAGGCCATGCACTAAAAGTTCACACAGTCACTACTAAAAATGGTGGTTTTGCTGTGAGAAATCTTGAACCGAGAAACAGGCATCTGAGCCAAGCGGGATTTTTGACCTGCTCTGTTGTTGGACCTCTTCCCACTTAAAGTCTTAGGCCGAGTTTCACAGCAAGCCAACCATTTGATTTGGCAGACGTGCTCGGGTCAGACCTGCCTTTTAAGTAGTGCTGAGCCGTTAAAAAGAAAATACACAGCTCCACAATACAACAAAACCAGCTGTTCTTGAACGGCGGTCAAGAGGGACAATAAGTCTTCTCATGTTGGGAAGAATTAGCAAGCCTTTCCTTCCCACTGAGCCAATATAAGGAAGGGAAAGGCTCAGCAAAGGGCTGAGCAAYGCCAGCGCTCAGAGTAAACAGAGGTGAGCTGGAAAGTTGTCCCTGGACTGAGCCCTCAAACAATGGGGCCCAAAGGGAAATGGAAAAGCAAATATTAATGTTTTGCCATTCACATGGCCCCGGAGAAAAGAGAACAATGCCTTCAGTTGGACACCACCTTGACGTCTTCCTCCTCCTCCCCTCTTACTCTAAAATGTCATCTTAGGACCCGTGATTTCTTTGGATGAAGCAAGTGATTGCTGAGGGCTGCCTGCTGCCCAGTGGAGCCCTGCTGCCTGCTTTTCTCATGCCAGAGTGAAGGACAACTTAATTATAAATGTATTCCTGTCCCCCCCACCCCAAAGTCACGCTCCTCCTCATGAAGCAAAAATCAGAAGCAAATGAGAGCCCCTTTGACCTTGACTGTAGCAATGAACTCCCATCAGCTGGGATGAGAGCAGGGCTTGGACAAAGAAACACATGCACCCAACTCCTCTTAAACCTGGCAGAAAGGGTGAACAAAATGCCAGGGGGCTCAACAAACTGAGAACATCCTCAGGGCGAGGTAGAGATGAGGTCTTGGCTTGTTCTTTACTTCTTCTCCAGCAGCGTGTYGCTGACCCAACCTGGCTTTATGAGACCTGCTGCTCTTTAGCTCATCACCRGTGCATTAGCAAGACCAAGGTCCTCTCTTGGCCAGAGGACCCAGATCCTCATGGTGAGGGTCCCACTGAAGGGTGAAGTTCAGCCTCCAGCGAGGAGTGAAGCCACGTGTTGGCGGGGATACTCCTGTGGATGTCACCGCAGTGGTGGCATCTGCTAAGGTTGAGCTCCAGGAGACTCTTGCAGAGAAAAGAGCAGCTGAGCCTCTCCTGGCTGCACCGACAGCACCTGGAAGGATTTGTCAYCAAGGCAGGTGATTAGCAATTGCAACGAAAATAAAAAGCAGGCTCCTTGGGCTCCTCTCTGGAGCTGAGTGTAGGGGGGAGGAGGCATCAGGCTGTCTTCTCTGCTTATGCAGAGCTGTGCAAGCCACACTGAAATGCAGCTGGGCTCTTATCCTAGCCTAATTGTTCCAGAGGCAAATGAGACCAAGAAGAAGAGGGGAGAGCCCTTGTGCTTGGCTATTTGATATAGGGGGTTGTCATGGAAACTGCTGCATGATTAAAGCCTCCCTCTCCACTCTCATATGCTCTGGCTGTGTAGGAGATGGGCTGCATCATTTGGGGCTTTTCAGTTATTGTTGCTGTTATAAAGCGAGCTGTCACAGTTTCCTCTTGAAATCAGGCTGTTTCAGCAACGTGACCATGTCTCAGAAAAGATGTGGCATTGCGAGATGTTTACTGTCTTCAAATAGGACCATTTATTGCTGATCAGCAGCCATGACTGTCCTGAGTTCTCCTTTAGTCCACCTGCTCCAGAGCAGCAGCAAGGACAACTGCTGGTGGCCTCCCAGGATGCAGTGCCAAGCTGGAAGAAAACCCTACCTGTTTGGAGTTCAATGAATATTTAAGAGCCCAGTCATGACCAGGAGAGCAAGTCCATATAACCCCACACCACATCTGCGCTGATGCCAGTAAATTGTGTGCTGCAGGCACTTACAGCACCAAGGCCAACAGCACAGCCCAAACCTAGCAGAGATTTATCGTCCTGCCATAAAGGCATTGTGTGGTGAAAAGCTGTGGTCACCTGCCAAATGCTGAAACACTCATAGCGCCAAAGGTTTCCCAAATTGATGCTGATGTAGAAAACACAGCCTCCAGATGGGGAAAGATGTGTGAATCCCTTCTCTCCAGCCCCTCTGCAATAGCTGCTCCGTGGGCTGGCACCGGGGAGAGGGGATACCGAGGTCGGTTGGGGTTCACCTCTGGCAGAGAAGCTGGGAAACCAGGGGCATGCTATGTTCTTCTGCTCCAGCTAGGAGATGATCCACAAGCCACCTTTCCGCTGCGTGCGCTTGCTTTTGCTGCTCAACTGAGCCAGAGCATGGATGTCCTGGTGCACAGCAGGGGTTTGGCAGGGTCACCCATCAGAAGTTTCGATTAGCTGCTGTGTAAGTTAATCACCTATGTTGTCTGGGAAATAGCCATGGGCGAGAGATGGCTGGCTCCCCCTCCTAGCCTTCAAAACTGGACTTTATAAAGTGATGAAGAGACCTTCAGACAGTCAGGGTGAAGAGGGGTCTGGGATGCACTCTGCAGCCAGAGGGGATAATGTATAGTCATGCGCAGGTATCTGTGCTTCCTCAAAATGAGCTGTGTTTGAGCCCATGCAGCCTTACTTTCTGGCACGTAAGGAATCTTTTAAAACAGAATGTTTTTTTTCTTCCTTTTTCCAGATGTAGCTGAAAACTCGGGTTTTTGTTGTTTTTTTTTTTTTTTTTTAAATAAACCTCCTAGCGTGGGATGAATCACTGTTTTATTATTCCATCTCTCACATTCTTTCCACAATGGGTGGCAATAAATTTTAACTTAATAAAATCAGAGGAATATACTGAAAAGTCTCAATAGCGGTGTTTTTTTTCTGCATAGCTGCCAGTAAATCAAGCTGTACACTGTAACGGAGCAGGTTCATTAAATTGTACCACTTTGATGTTATCTCTCTGGTTGAGCTGCAGTAAAGTCTGGGAAAACATGTGATACTTCTAGGGGAAAACACTTGTTTTGTTCATTAGTGTGCGTTAAAGCCTGGCTACCTAGGAGCTAGTCATCACAAAGTAAATAAAGCAACTCTGATTTCAGGTGAAAAGCAAGCAAGAGCAATATCCGTCCTAACAGCCATCCTCAAGCTCAGGTTTTTGCAGAGACCTCCATCCACAACCCTCTGTTGCTGACTGCCGCAGCCCATGGACAAACAGTCCTCCCACCAGCTTCTGAAACAGCTTTGTACAACACAAGGGAGCTGCAGGTACCTCTTCATGCGCTGACCAGAAAAGCCCCAGAGTAAGGGTGCTATGGTGGAAGTAATCTGGTGGGACACCAAGGGTAAGGAGCAAACCCCGTGGTGGGGGCTGACCACCTCCTGGCAGGAGCTGAAGCAGTAAAAGCATCAGGGCAAGGCTGAATCAAGTGTAAGGAGATGTTACGCCTTTGATACAAAGACGCTGGAGAAAAACGCTGCAAACAAAGTGGAAGACAAACTCCCTCAACCGAGGAAAACCATAATGTTGAGCTGAGCCATGGAAAGGAGCTCTCTCGCTCCTCTTGGGCAGGCAGGGAGTAAGGGAGGAGCCTTTCCTGGTTTTGGAGGAAGGTTACTTTTGAACAGCCAAACCAGGATTTTCCTGGGCCACATTCAATGAAAAGCACCATTTCTTTGGAGAAAAACATGGGTCTCGATCTCCAGTTATGGTGACATGCCCAGTGTGGCTGTCCCTGTGCAGTGTCTCTACCTCCACCACGTGCAGCTCCTCCACCAGGGTCCATGCCTGCTGGCGGCAGCTCTCCTGAGCAGCCTTATGCGTGAGGAGCAGGTAGCACACTGAGAAATGGTTTTCAAAGAGGTGAGGCCCAGATGTATGCGTTAGGTTTAGGAGGAGTGCTGTAAAAGGAAAGAAGGAAGGGATGCTGGTGTCCTGCCATGCATTGCAAGGGCCACAGGTAGCACAGGTGGGGAGGATGGTTTTTGCAAAAGCCAGGAAAAGGCCAAGGAGAAAGAGAGAGAGGAGGGATGGTAGTGAGGAGAGGAGCATGGAGGATCAGACCTGGGTTGAAGGTCTCCTCAGCTGGGGAAAGTAAGGAGATAGGGCTCACCTTGGGGAAGGCTCCCGAGAGAGATACAAAGGAGGCACAGACATCACAGCTGGTGGGAGAGGTGAATCGGGAGTGTTGGACCACTCTTTCCAACTGCACATCCAAGCTGGTGTGCAGAGTGAGGACATAAGGCTGCCGGTGAGCTGTGGTGGGTCACAGCTGGTATTTTCCCCACTGAACATTTAATGCATCTCCTGTTTGCAGCAAACAGAGAGTGCTGCTGGGATGTGCTTGTTCTCTGATGGATATCCTTCATCACTGCAAAACACTGCATACTGCTTCAATAATAAACAAGAAAAAAAGGCAGCTAAACCACCGTTCCCCCCTCTTTATATAACAATTTATTTTACAGCCCAGTTGCCGGCAGCACGTACAGTTACCATCAGGCTTAGAGAATCTCACTCCTGGAAAAAAAAAAACCAACAGCAAAAAGAACATTACAGGGCTGCACCATCAAGTGTTCAGATACTAAATTGTGCTGGGACAATCTTGCTTCCAACAGCCTTATTCTGGGAGCCTTTCAGTAGCTCCTCAGCACTGCACAGGAGCTCTGGGGCAGAGGCGGGAAGGTGGTGGCAACGCTCACAGCGCAGCCATCCCTCCCCTGGCAGAGCTAAGACTGCTCCTTCCCAAAAGGGCTTTGTCCTTGCCCTGCTCACCTCCTGATTTCTGCAGGACCCTGGAGGTCGCAGCACCCTTCGGACACAAGCCTTGCCCGTTCACGCATCCCGTGGGGCAGGGCGGTGTGTGATAATGTGGCAAGACTATGTATCCAGAGCTGGAAAACCTCACAAGCTTGGACGATTTTAAATTAACATAGAGAGCAGCAAATGGAGGTGTTGCGTCTCAGCCTCGTGGGAGAAATGTGATGGCTGTAAGCAGGATGTACTTGCCTCTCTGCGAAAAGTTTGGATACAGGCACACAGTTCCTCTTGCTCTCTGAGTGTGGTACCCAAGAGGAATAGGGCTCACTTAATCACGCTGCGCTTTTCCTTTGCAAAGCTACCTACGGCTGCTCTGCAGAGGTGATGCTGGAAGCCTGTCCCAGAGCATCTCCTCCCAACCGCCAGCTTCCCCAAACCTCCAGCAAACCAAGGGTTTCAGAGACCCCCCCCCAGCTCTCCATCAGCCCAATGGGTTAAAATAATGAGCAGGGAGAGAAAGAGATGGAAAACAGCACTCGCCTGGGAAACCCAAGTATACCAACGCCTTCACATGTAAATGTCCTACATACATCTCTATATATGCATATATGGTGGCTCCAGCCCAACATCCAACTGCTGAATATAGCAAGAAAGAAAGGTTAGCATGAATCCATGATAAATTATACACGTGTGTGATTACATTGGTATAGATAAGGCCTCTCCTCCTCACTAGCAGTAAGAATGACAAAATTGTAGCATGGGAACCAATGATTCACTTACATATCTGGAAAAAAAAAACCCAGGCAAATATTAAATGAGAATAAAATTGATAGTTTTAAATCACTGACTCAAATCATGAGGTAAAACAGTGAGTGGGAACCTGTGATTTAAATAATTTCTTCTGACAATAAGGCAAGAAAGATACCATCTATTTTCCTCATGGACTTTCACTACCATCACAGACTAATATATGTCTTAAATCAAAAAACCTTTTGCACTCTCTCCACCCTAAAAGCTGCTTTGCAGTTTCAACTTCTGTGTCTATAAAAAAGTTACTGCAACCTGTGGTCTTATCTCATTTTTCTTTTTTGTTTTATATGATGATCTATTTTAATACTGTCTGCTATCCCAAAAAAAGCCTCAATCATCACCTCTTCTTCCCCAGGGGCACATTCATTCTATATTTTGCTTTCCTTGCTGATGGAAGGAAAAATGCCTGGATGCAGACCCTGCTTTGTTCAGCCTTAATTGTGCAAAGTTGCAAACACACATAATTACAATTTCAGCGTTCAGCTTGCCTTGGGATTTGCACTCACAAGGAGGGCTGGACTCCTTTTCTCACATGCTTAAGGAATGGAATAAATGCTTTGGTTTGGATGTCCATCTCTCCTGGGCATGCGAGCACTGCCCACCCAAGCAGAGGGAGTCACGCAGTTATTTTTCTTTCGCTGTTGGTGTGGAAAGTCATTTTTCAAGTGTCTTTTCATCCCCTATGGCTTTTTGGAGCCATCTCCCTCCCGAGCCTTGCAGATCCTGGTGGCCTGAGCCTCCCACCCAGCGTGCAGGTCAGACAACCTGGCCTGGCAGTGGCCAGAAGACAAGGAGCTCCTTGGCCAACGCATGAGCCCACATTTGCTTTCACAGCCTGGAGGGTCCATGCTGACCTTGTCTTTTCCCAACAGGGCCCTGGGCTGCAGGATAGACTGGCTCCTCTGGGAAGGAGAGCACCCAGGGAGGACGTATTGCCAAGGGGCATCACATGGGAACCACCAGCAGGCAAAGAAATGGGTCCAAAGCACCTGACCATGCTAATGGTCATGGGATGGGAGACAGTCTGTCCCAGATATTAGTCATCTTTGGTACTTTTTTGCCGAATTTTGCAATTTTTAGTGAGGAAATGGCAGCTACCCACAAGAAGCTATTCATGAACTATCTGAAGCTGGAGAACATCAGGCCCTGCAGCCAGCGGAGGCAGAGTTAAAATTATTGGGTGAAATCCTGGCCCTCRGAGAAGTCAACAATGTCCATTGCCTCCTGACCAGGATTTCTTAGGCTCTGTTTTCCYGGCACCCTGCCGAGCTCCTCGTGCTTTCCACTCTTTTGGCCATCCTGCAATCCCTCTATCCAGTCATCTATGCTGAAAATTGCTGTGGGGAGGAAGAGACATTTATAAAAATACAAGAAGACCATTTAGAAACAGCARAGTGTTTCTAGGGTCTGGAGAAGGACGTGAAGGTGATACTTCATTCAGTTTGCCAGAGTTGTGTTTGAAAAACAAACAAATGAAAAACAAACAAACAAAAAACAAGCAAAAGAACCCCTTAACACTTACTAAGAGTTTTGTARTGTTTTTTCGAAACGRCGTCGTTGGCTAATTAGTTTTCCATGCGTATGTTTTTGTGTTTTGGTAGGTGACAACTGGCATTTGAGAAGGATTGACTGGTGCTATGAAGCAGGGGAAGCATTAAGTCAGGAAGTAAGAGGATCCTATTTTTGACTTGAATCATGCGGTAGTTTGTTTACTCCATTTTTCTGTAGAGACTTTCCCTGAAGAGAGCCGCATTAACGCAAATGCGTGGTGTTTTTGTGCGCGCTACATTAGCATGCACACTGTTTTATTTTCACAGGGCCTTATGACGACAGTGTTGGGATACCTCCGGTTAAAATGTAAATCTTGCGCTCCTGCCTCTTATTTTCAGGGACTAGGATTAAGCCATACCCACGTAGTTTTTTCTAAAGTCTAGGCTTACCATGCATTAAAGATACATCCACAAAGAAGCATGAGGTGTCCGTTGGTGAGATGCGGAGGTGCAAARGAAATACACAGCTCAACAGGATGCTCTGGAAGGACTCCTGCAGAGCAGACTCCTGTAGGTGCAACACCTGTGTGCTGCTGCAAAGCTGTCTCCAAGCGGTGGATGTGAAATGGATATTTCTGTGCTCTTTGGTGGAAAAGCAAAACACCTTGGACCTTTGGCATGCATGGCTTAAAATCACCAACATATACTTTAGGAAACAAAGCACAAGAACACGTAGACTTACAAGTGTACTGTGCTTTCTCTTCCTACAGAATGCCACTCTGAAGGAACTTAATGTTTGCAGGGGAGATACTTTGGTTATAACTGAAGGAAAGCTTCCACCAAAGGTAAAACAAGAGAGACTGCGTTCTTTAGTCAGTTGATAGGGTCTGGAGACTCGAATATGATAGTAGTTTCTTTTTTTCCTCTTGCTTATTTTAAAAATACTTCCATTGGAAAAATTCTGGTTGGCAATAATGAATAACGCTTGTTGCAGTTTTACAGCTTTTTTGATTTAAATCAACATTTATAACATTCTTAGTCTGCCTATATTTATTCTTCTTTCAACTTCTGTAGTAAAAGRCTTGCCCATTGCAGCTTCTTTGCCTAGAAGTGTCTTAAGGTTAACAGATCTGGGGGAAATGAGTATTTCTGGCATGCAAGGTTCTTGYGAAGGCACAACTCTTATGCTACCACTTCCTCACAAAATCATAAAAMCAGAGGAACTTAAGTGTTTGCCTTCAGTTCAGACTTGTACTGAGGATCGCGTTTGAAAATGGGGGCCGCTACTGGGAGACCCTCTTGTCAGCGGTGGTTATACAAATGGAAGGATTCTTTGCTAACAAACCTCAAGCAATATCATAGGACGGTTTGGGTTGGAAGGGACCTTTAAAGATCACCTAGTTCCGATCTTTCACTAGATCAGGTTGCTCCAAGCCCCGTCCAACCTGACTGTGAACACTTGCAGGGGTGGGGCGCCCACAACTTCTCAGGGCAACCCGCTCCAGGGTCTCACCACCCTCATGACCGGAGGCAGTTCCCTCAGCCTGCCCTCGTGCGCCGCGTGCCCCAGCCCCTCACCATCTCCAAGGCCCTGGGCTGGGCCCACAGCCCACCCATCAGTGCCTGTCCTGGACTGGGRAGACCAGGAGGGGACAGAGGAGTCCAGGTRCAGTCACCCGAGTACCAAATAAGAGAGGAGGAAAGCATCTTTACTGTTMTTTTTCTTGTTTTATTGGGTTTTTTACAATTAGGCAATAAACAATCTTGAAAAKAACTCCTAATGAAGCAGCTGGAAGGGACCTTAATGTTGAAGGCCAGCACTTCTTCCTGGCAGACCTGTGGTCTTCTGCTTCTCCAGAGGAACAGCTATCTCTCTAACTTCTTTGCTTGATCTGTTGCTGTTCTTYGTGCGCTGCCGCAGAGGGTCTGACTTCATCTTCACCCACCCTCATAAGAGACCAACTGGCAGCTAACACCAAGGCCAATTTGTATCYGTCACCTCTCCCGYACAGGCGGAACGTGACAACCCTCATCCTCAGACTGTAGGAACCSTACCTCCAGGTCCCAGGGACCTCAGTGGCCCTCCGAGGGAGGACTCCTGTCACCTCGGCACAGCAGCCTGGCRGAAGCCATGTCGTCTCTTCCCCTTTTCTTGGGGCTCAGAGCAGAGGAGATGGCACCCATTCAGGAGGGATAGGGGTAGGGGAGGGGGTAGGGGAGAGAAGGGTTCACACTACCCACAGCAATCAGCAAAATAATTGCTGATTGCCGGGAGGTGGAATGGATGAGCCCGCAGGATGGCTGGGCATGGAGGGTGGGTCTGCCAGCTAACRCCGGGCGTGGAGGCTGGGCTGGTGGTAGGGCGCTGGCCAGGTGCTCCTGTGCTGGTGTCGGYGTGGTGTCATGGAGAGGAGCCCTGGCACGGTGTAGTGGTGCCAGGGGAGCCATGCTGGAGGTCGATCCACTTCCATTGGCTCTTCTTGGTCTTTGGGTGGATCCACCTCCATGGGCTCCACACCATCAGCYGCATGAGCGATGGCCATCGCTACCATGYGGCTGATGGTGCCACCCCTCTGACACCTCTCACCACCTCCTCTTCCTCCACAGTTCCTGCAGCCATCTCTCTTCTCTCTGACTCAAAGGTGGGCAGCCACCCACCTTGCTGCTATGGGACCTCTTGGTACCAAGCATTCTTGGCATGAGAGGGCCTCGAAGCTCAGTGAATTGTGGGCCAGCTGCTGGGGTCCCTGTATTTATAGGGCCTGGAACAGAAGCCAGTGAGGTGGCTTGTGACACCAGGACGCCACTTTGATGGTGATGCGTGTGGCCAAATATGGCTGTTTTGGGAGTTGGGGAGCCTGAAAGATGCCCTAATGTGGGAGAAGGAAGAGGGTCGGGGATCGCTCCCCTGTGCCATTCTGCTGCCCCTTGGGCACAGGGACTGCCCTTCACCTCCCTGTGTGTGCCCTGGGCTCCAGCCCCCTCCTCATCCCGTGCTTGGGGTGCCCTGGATGAGAYGGTGGCAACAGTGTTCCAGGAGGGTTGGGGGTCCTCAGTGATCCCCCCACCCACCTGGCTCCCTGCACGTGGTGCAGCCCCCTGTGCCTGACAGTGGCTGAGAGGGGGCAAAGCATCCAGAGATCCCACAGGTGGGAAAGAGAGGTGCGGGACATGGGACACATGAGATTGTCAGTGTGCCATGAACAGCGGGAGGGTTGCCTGCTGCTAGATATCGCCTCCTCTCACAACTAAATTTCCTTGTCTAATGGTCATGCATCCCTCTGTAGTTTGCCCTAGAGCTTGGTGGTCAACTATTGGGGAGACACAGCTGAGGATTTCCCAAAATCTGCTGCTCCCAAATGGCCAGGGCATGGCCACTTTGTGTGTGCAGGTCTGGTAGCAGCCTACTCCGTGCCGCTGGAGGCAATCGATACCAGCATCAGCCCCGAGGATGTGAGCGATGCCTCAGACACAACCCACTGCTACCATAGACCACTTGCCTGGTGTTTGCTCCAGACCCCTGCTTGCCCCCTTTCTGCAGAGAGTTGAGAGGCATGCAGAGATGCTCAAAATTGTGTCATGGTGCTTTTATGTCACTGTGGGGTTGAACCCACCCCATCTTCTGCCACCTTCACCTGCAGTGATATCCCTGTGGGCAGCTCCTCTCTCTTCCAAACTCCCCTTTGGGGTCACACCAGGGATGTGAGCCCTCCCTGGCACAGATGCCCCAAGACCTTGCAAAGACACAAGTAAAATGAGCTTTTGGAAGCCTCTGCAACTCTCCAAAGTCCAGCCAGAACAGATGACAAGGTGTTTTTTTTTTAATGCTTTGAAAATGGGGGAGTGCAGTTTGGGACTTGGCTGGGCAACAGTCATTTGTGCTGGTGTGCAGGTTGCAGTAAAAGTGTTTTTAAAGAGAGATATGATTCTTTGGGTATTTCCCTGCAGGTGTTCCTGCCATTCCTTGTTATTTCCTGACCGCAGCAGCTGAGTCACAGCTGGCCCTGGAGGGCTGAGAAAGTTCAGGAGGAAAACTAACTGGTCCTGGTGTCTGTGGTGACCTCTGCAGAAAATCAGAGCTGGTGTTTTGCACGTGGAATGAGCAGGCAGAATTTATCAAAGACCTGAAAGTTGGGCCAAGATCGATGGGAATTAACAGTGAAATGCTCAGAGTGGGATGGGAAGTGAAGGGGGGTCAGGGAAAGGGTGGTGTGTTTTCCTCTTGTTTAAAAAGGTGTATAAAAATGAGGATTTTTGTGTTTTCCACAAAAACTTGGAGCACCTGTCCTTAATTTTGCCCATAGTTGGTGGGTGACATTTTGGGGGAGAAAGAGATAGGTTTTTTTCTTGAAGCTCCAAGCCCTAGAGTCAAACCCCTATAAAATGTCAAGTTCAGGTTTCTCAGGTTTACAAGCTTTAGGGTTAAACAGCAGTGACTGACACTGTTACCTGAACTTCCACTAGCAGAGCAGAAGCAAAAGGCAAATTCAGAAAAGCAAATTTTAAAACCAACAACCCCCAAAATCACGATTTTCTGAGCACCAGCCTGGGGTGGTGGAAGAGGTGGGGCTGATGGGTGCATCTTAGGAAGAGGGAGCTGTTAGGGGAAAACACAGTGCCCCAAATCCTGAGCTGGGTGAGGCTGCTGTGGCTCCATGTCCCAGACCCAGCCAACCCTTTCCCGGCCTAAGCATGCTATAACTCCTGTACAATCCCCAGCTGCCCTTCCCCTGCACCCCATCATGTGTCCCATACCCCCAGGCAGCGAGTCCCAAAGGTCATTGACTCATTTGATGGGTGTCACATCAAATGATGGGACGGCCCTGGGAGGGTCCCAGGCAGGGCGTTTGTCACATAACCTAATGCAGACCCACATCTCCTTCAGAGGGAAGGCAGGGAAAGCAGCAGAAAGAGGAGGGGACATCTCCGTATTATTTTTCTTCCCAGACTAGGCTCAGTGCCAACAGTGCTGCTGGTATAAATAATGGAGCATGATGACAGGGACATTTTTAAAGGAGAACAAATCACCAGACTACTTTTTACTACTTCTTTCCTCTAGTCTAAGTGATGCTAATGAGGGAGGTCAATCCGTTTCCATTTCTCCCTGCTACACAAGCTGGGACATTTACCTCTTTTGACAAAAAAACTCCTAGAGCAGACTTTCATCTTTCAGTTTGCATGGCTAGTATGTCCCTTTCTGGGGAGGAAAATGCCTCCAGAGGCTGTGATGGGATGATACCCCGGGGGATGCACGCAGCACTTCTTCCCCACCGCCCTTGCTGCCTGCAATGATCAGCTCGAACACCGCTGCTGTTGGATCCCATGTCMGAGATGCTGCCTTCAAGGTCGTCTCGCGGTGTGCTAGGGTCATCCTGTACTGCAGCAGCCTGGTTCCACCAAGCCAACTAGCGACGGAGCCAGCTACCCGCAGGCAGGACTTAAGAGTGCAGCAGGGCGAAAAGGGGATGCTGGCAGTGTCTTCATGCAGGGACTTAGCAAGCAGCATGTCAGAGAGGATGACTTGGAGTGACATCATCTTTCCAGCCCTGATCTCATATCCCAATCATCTCATATTCCACTGACCCACGAGGGAAGCACTCCCATTTCCAGAAGAGCAGATGCCAGACCACATGCCAGACTATGTTGGGTATTTGGATAAAACTCAACATATGTTCCTGTGTGCAGCCAAATCCCTGAAGTTTGGGAGACAGTCACTGGGGAGCCAGCTTTCCTGGGAGAGTGCTGCCTTTCCTTCCTGTTGTGGCAGCTGGAAGTGGCTCGGGAGCTCCCATCTTCACAGTAGCAAACCTGGGCTCCCAGCTCCTCCTCTATGGGAAATTTAGATGGATCCTTTTGAAGGACTGGGCTTTCAGGTCTGTTCCCCTGCCCTTTCTCAAGGTGGAAGATGCTGCCTCCTCCAGACAGACTAGATGTATCCAGGGAGGAATCAAATGAAGCTGGCAGGGGCAAAGCTCAGCTCAAATAAGAGGAGGTGGTTCCTCCAGGGTGCAGCTCCTCATGGAAGGAGGTGGTGGATGCTGAAATGTCCCCTGGGCTCTAGGGGAGCTGAAAACAKTTGGAGGAGCAAGAGTGCTTGGGAGATGTATCATCCCTTCCTGCCACGTCTGCCCTGCCATCATCATTTATTTCAGCCACCRGAATATCCACCAAAAGGGTTAAAGTGTTTCCAAATGGCTCTACTGGAAAACCAGCTTGTGAGCCCATCAGTGGCCTGAGTTGCAGGCACTCAATGAGAGGCAGAAGTAAGTGCAGAGCCACTATGGCACATGCTGCACCAGATGTCCCCAGGTAGGTGTTTACAGAGGAGAGGCTAAAAAGACACAGCGTGCCATGGCAGCACAGTTGGGAAAACACGTCAAGAAACCTTTTCGGGAAAGGCATATCAGGGTGATGGACATATCCTGCCTCTGGGAGCACTTGCTGTGGCCATATGGGCAGGGACTTCTCTTGCTGCCAGGTGGAGCAATGCAGGGCAGGCTGTGTAAAATGGCTTTCGTCACCCGTGTAAAGCTTCATTAGAAAATAGCAGTCACTTCTATTTATCCGTGCTGAGCCCTATTATATTTGTCAGGTAAGGTGAGAGCCTGGAAAATGAGASTTGGCCCCCGTCGGGCACTGCAGCATCCCTCCATATCACCAAAAACCTTTTCTCCATGATTAATAAACCTCTCTCTGGTGGGAATGGCTCTGGGCGAGCTCCTGGGGTCCATACCTGGTTCCCAGCCCCACAWCTAGTTACGGTCATGATTCACATTGGATTTTTTGCCTTATTTAACAGGAGAAAGGTGTTTTGCAGGATTCAGTGGTGGTTTTGTTCCAGGCTAAGAAAAAAGCCCTGTGGACTGATTTACGTTTACATTCAGTGCAAATTCCTGGCCAGACCATCTTGAAAATGCCATCGTATACCCTCCTGCAGGGCTAGCAACACTGAAACATCAAACACCCCAAGACCCTGGCTYGGTTTCTTAAAAATCATTAAGGTTCATTCCCTATTCATGGTTCTTACCTCTCCATGCTGCAACTAGCTCGACAACCATAAGATTTAAAAAAAAAAGTAAGTTTTTTTTTACAAGGAAAGCAAAGATTAACAATTTATCACTTCTCCCAGGATTTAAAGAGAAAAATATAAATTACTGTGAGAAATACAGTAAGAAATAGTGGTGACATTATCTGTGTTTCAGAAGGCCTGGCTTCTTGCTTTATTGTCTCAGATTGACGGTAGATAACAAAACTCTTAGAAATATTAATCTTTGAAAAGGAAAAAAAAAAAAAAGCCTGAAACAACTAAATTCTCTGGAGCATTCCCATTTGGTGAATGGGCTCCCTGTGCCTGACACTAATTAATTAATCTCCTCAATCTAAATTGCTTCTTCTGCATCCCCTATCTACAGGAAAACTTAAACAGGACCTGAATGCATAAGAGGGGAAGCTGAATTTATTTAAGGTATCATTTAGTAGCAGCAATTTTCTGTCTTCATTTTTTTCTGTCTTCTGTCTCCCAGATTGGGCTTGGTCTCCAGGGATGCAGCATCCTCCAGGTTAACTATTTTTAACTCATTTGGGGTCGGGGATGCGCGCTGGGAATGAGTCTAAAGAAGTAAGGTGGTACCAAGAGCAGCAGAGACGCAGCCTGGGGCACATGGGTGATGTTCCCTCTGCCGAACTGCACTGGGGTGATGGAAGCCACACATGAATCAGAGAATCACAGCCTGGCTGAGGTTGGAAGGGACCTCCAGAGGTCATCTGGTCCAACCCCCCTGCTCAAGCAGGGCCACCTACAGCCAGTTGCCCAGGACTATGTCCAGAGGGCTTTTGAATATCTCCAAGGACGGAGACTCCACAACCTCCCTGGGTGACCTGTGCCAGTGCTCGGTCACTGTCACAGTGAGAAAGCATTTCCTGATGTTCAGAGGGAACCTCCTGTGTTTCGGTGTGTGCCCATTGCCTCTGGTCCTATCACTGGGCACCGCTGAAAAGAGCCTGGCTCCGTCCTCTTTGCACCCTCCCTGCAGGTATTTATACACATTGATGAGATCCCCCTGAGCCTTCTCTTAACAGTCCCAGCTCTCTCAGCCTTTCCTCATAGGAGAGATGCTCCAGTCCCTTCATCATCTTCGTGGCCCTTCGTCGGACTCTCTCCAGTAAGTCCATGCCTCTCTTGTATTGAGGAGCCCAGAACTGGACCCCGCACTCCAGGTGTAGCCTCACCAGTGCTGAGTAGAGGGGAAGGATCACCTCCCTTGACCTGCTGGCAATACTTTACCTAATGCAGCCCAGGATACCATTAGCTGTCTTTGCAGCAAGGGCACACTACTGGCTTCTGTTCAACTTGGTGTCCACCAGGACTCCCAGGTCTTTTTCTGCAGAGCTGCTTTCTATCTGGGTGACCCCCAGCACATCCTGGTGCCTGGGGCTGTTCCTCCCCGGGTGTAGGACTCTGCAATTCTCCTTGTTGAACTTCCTGAGGTTCCCGTCGGCCCATTTCTCCAGCTTATCGAGGTCCCTCTGGATGGCAGCACAACCCTCTGGCGTATCAGCCACTCATCCCACTTTGGTGTCATCTGCAAATTTGCTGGGGGTATGCTCTGCCCCATCATCCAGGTCATTAATAAAGATGTTGAACAGRATCTGATCCAGGATTGACCCCTAAAATGAAACTGCAGTCTGAGCCAGGAAAGTGCATGGTGGCCGGGACCTTTGGGGCTKGACATGCCCTGCGTGTCCCAGCGAGCCCGGTGGTGGGACAGCCCGGCTCTGCGGCGGGGAGCCGGGTGGGTGCCACCACCCGGGCGGGGACAGCGKGGACCCTGCGGTCACCAGCTCCATCCAGCGGTCAAACGCTTCCCCCTAGCGACACAAGAGCACAAGAGCAAGAGTCCCACCAAGGTGGAATTGCAGCAATCGTAGGCAAACCTTCTATTGCTGCACAGGCTGTGGAGTGGTTTGGGGTTTTTTTTGCCCTCAGCCTTTACAAATCAGGCTCTATAAATGCAAATAACCCTTCTGCCACCCAGCTTCGTGATGCTGTGCAGTTGCTCTGAGGACCAGTGGGTGCTTGAAGTGAAAAGGTCCGCTTGCCGAGGAGGATGCCGTTGGGTGGTTCATCTGTTGTCCTTCTCGAAAGCCTGGGCTGGGTTGATCTCTGCTTGCAGAGAGGCGGTCAGCCCCAAGTAACAGCCTCCTGCAGTCCCCCGCAGCCTGGACTGATGGAGCCCCAGCATCTGCTGGTGGGTGACCACTGCTCCCACACCTTGGGRGTGGGGACCTTACTGGGTGCAGTGGGTTCAGTCCCTCCCTCCCCTTGGCTGCAAGGAGTTAAGCAGAAGAATAAGCAAGAGCAACGTAAGGAGCCGGGAAGCTGAGAGGTCACTGGCTTCCCCAGGGCACTGCAGAGAGCAATGCTGAGCACAGGCGGCACAGCCCATCTGGTTGGTTCTTCATGACCGGGGACAACCAGGGTGGGGTGGGGACCGATGGGGACGGGACAGCTTCGCAGCAGCAAAAATGTGCAAATGCCATGGGGAAAACACAACCTGGATTGGGTGAAAGGCGGACGTAGCTGCTGGCAGGGAAAGGCTGCCGGCTGGGTGAAGGAGGAGCTGACAAAGCTTAATGAGATGGTTTGGGTGCTCTGGGTGCTGCCAGCATGCTTGCTCCCGGGGGACAGGACAGCACACCTCCCTTCCCCTCCGCAGCATGTGTGGGTCCTTCTCTGCTCTTCACTGCTCAAATCCTTGCTGATTTACACCCTTCGTTGTGGCTACCAGGGAGCCGCAAGGGCCAATTCCTCTTAGGGTGAAAAAGCTGCTGCCTTTCTCAGCAGCAAACAAAACTCTCCATGGGTCAACTCACATTGCTTTGCTTTTTTATTCTGCACACCAGCTTTTTGTTTTTACCGACCGAATGCCTGAATAAAAGCATCCGGGAGCCAAACTGCACATTAAATGGGTAGAGCATGGAAACACACGCTTCCCGAGGCAATGATGTACACTCGGATTAGACTCAAAATCTGATGGGAGGGCAAGGGGTGGGAAGGGGCAGCACTTTGCCAGGCCACAGCCCCTAAAGCCGCCAGATGTGAGGGGCTTCTTTGGGCCCCCGAAATGCAAAAGCAAGGCTTGTCTCCAGGCCATCACCAGGTGGCCCTAGAAAACAGCTTTTGCCAGTCTTGCTGAACCTTCCCTGGCTGGTTACATCAGATGATTGCTTTTATTTTATTGGCTTTGGTTTTCTGAAAAGCAGGACAGAGGCCAATGTCATCTGCAGTCGTCCCTCTTCACCAGCATCTCTGGGAGGTCCTTTTGGCCCTGACCCCCTTGGACTGGTTTTGGCTCTGCTGCCAAGCAGTACAGGGGGATGCTTCTGTGCCACAGGGTATTTGGCATCAAATAGGGCTCCTTCGCAGGGCTGCGCAGACAGAGGAGGCACTCCTTGGCTCAGCTGCTACATCTGTAGCAGGGACAGCAAGATGCCAGCACTGTGACTGTCACATAGGTACCCACCGCTGCTGCCTACCTGGCAACTGGAGAGCATCACGATGGAGAATTCATTCAAGGCAGGCATTGATTGCAAGGCAGGCATTGATTTGCAAGCCTTTCACTTGCCAGTAAGCACAAGCACGCACCCCAGGGGCTGTCACCCTCCTTCGGAAATAACACAGCACTATGGGAAAAGCAATCTGAAACCGTGCAGTTATAGGAATTTGCCCAGGGGTAGGTTATCCATACAAGACCATGTATTTTAGATGATCTTAGGAAGGGAAAAGCAGATAACAAATGCCACATGCTGGCAGTGGCTCTTTTGCAGCCAGGCTGTGCACTGACCCTGGCGCAGGATGGTTTAGTGGCTGAGCACTGCTCCAGGATGGAGATGATCCAGATTAATCTCTGCCACAAAGACCCCCTGCAACAGCCTGGGCTTCATCTTTCTGCGTTGACAGGCTCCACCTGTGAAGCTCAAGCAGGGGAAGATACTTTCTTKTTCCGCTGATGGCAGGTCCTGTGCCCGTCCCTTGCCTGGCACCAGGGTGATGAAGTGCTGGCTGTCTGGGATGCCGTAAGAAATTCCTGCCCCAGCTCTTCATCCGCTTCTCCAGCCAGCTAGAGGAACTTAGGTTAATAAATATAAAAGACCAAAAGAGGGCAGCTTTTAGCTCAGATTCCTTCCCCAGCCCAGCAAACGTAAGTGCTGGCCGGAGCAGAAATGTGCAGCCAGGACCAGGACACCAGCAGYGCCAGCCCTTGGCACCCCATGGCTCTGTGCCACAGGGTTTCTCCCTGCTCCCAGCCTCTGGTTGCTGAATGTCACAAGCATCAGCATGGACCTCCCACGGTTTGACCGCAAAGCCCCAAACCAGACTCTTTCTCAGGTCAYGTACCCCTGTGGTGACCTTCCCAAGGTTGACCTGTTCTTCATGCTCATCTCCCACCGTGCTTGCCCTCCTTCCCTGGGGGGAGCATCCCCCTGCCAGAAATTGCCCAGCGGCCAATAAGCATCACTTGGGTTGTAATTCCAGCCCGGTGATGTGAACATGCAGCTCCAGCCCCATTTCTACACTTCATTACATGGCTTGGACCCCACTTGATTGAATTAAAGCTTCGCTGCATYGAGTGAAAATTAGCAAGCAGGTAATGTTCAGCATGATGTGAAATCACATCGGCAGGGTATCGGTGTCCCTTCACCASYGTGCCTGGAAGATGCTCAGTGGAGCAGTAATTCCCCAGGCCCCRGAGGCTTGGGCACATCTTGCTGTGACGGAGGCAATAATCGATGCTGCAGTTATGCCTCTGCCTCTTGGAGGAAGGAAGCCAGCAGGGAACAGGCGTGATTGCCCAGGGTGCAGCCTTGAAACTGGGGTGTCCTCTCCCCCGTGCTGCCCACAGTGCCCGGGGGACAGCRGGGATGCTCCCTGTCCCCTGCCAGCCAGCCCTGGACTAGCCTCATCCTTCCAGACTTGAGGCTTTGGTTTATTTAAGCTATTGCTACACGGAGAGTTTGGGGCTGGCTGGAGGGGAAGGCTAGCATGCATTAGTCAGGTGTGGATTAGTACTTGAGATCTGACCTCCTACATGATCCTGGTGTGTTTTTTCTCTAAATCAGGCTCCAGCTGACTAAAGTAGCTGTAAACAACTGTACACCAGCTAAACACAGGTAAATCAGCTCTGRGCAGGATTTTTCCCTCTGGCCACAGAGCAGCTCCTTTAAGGAAAGAAAAAAAAAGACAGGCAGCAAATAAAGTGCTCTGACATTCTGGGGGGCTAAGCAGAAATCTGTGGTGCAAATCACCCGAGGAGGTAATATGAGATGCTGGTGTGCTTCTGGAGAGCACTGGGTGATTCATGAGCCCTAAATCTCCACCAGCCCTGCTCTTTCACTCTCTTTGCCATGCTTCCAGCTCGGTAGGCTCCAAGATTTACTGCCCTGGGAATGGGTGTTGGGAAACCGAGGGTTTTTCTAAGCCTTCTGCTTATCACTGGGAGCAAGGCTAATCCACTTTTCTTTTTTTTTCTTGAGACAGAGTGTCACAGAAAAATTACAGGGCAAAATCTGCAGATCTGACTCCTTCCCCAGGCAAAACAACGTGCAGCCTTGGGATGGAATTACGCCAGGGTAGGGAGTGGCTGAGACCGAGCATTATTTGGGACAGGAATGAGGGAGGGATGTGTGACCACGTGTCTCCAGACAAACCTGAACCACGCTATACATCATACTTGTGTGTGCTTAACCCCCATGGATTCAGCATTCTTCCTCCTATATGGAAGTGTTTTAGCCTTCCTTTGAAGTTTCCAGGCTGCCATGTTATTGGGCCGCTCCAAAAGAGCCCTTCAAGACCAAATTTCCTCCCCACCCATACTGATCGGTCATGGGGGTGTTCAGTGTGTACCCCAGCATAGGACACCCTGCCAGGGATGGGTCCAGGTGGGTGCAGTTACTTTTTCCCCCCTCAATTTTCACTTGGCTGCACTGTGCTTTGTATCCAAAACTAATGCAGTGTCCTGGGGTAATGAAACCAGCAGGGTTTCAGTCTCCTCTCCTCTGGCCCCAGGATGCTTGTGAGCACAAAAGCAGTCCTTCAGAGCAGTTATTTACCCAGCTGGAAGCCAGGGAGGGGCGAGGGGTTATTCCCCTCCAGGCACTGCTTTTGCAGAGCGTGTTGGGGGTCTGGTATCATGGCTCATCCYGGTGGGAGGAAAGGGTTGCTCCTCGCTTGCCCTCAGCCCAGGAGATGTCTCACCCACCCCTAGATGTGTCCTTGATGAAGCAGAGATGAGGGGATGGAGTATCTGTTCCCAAATAACAGCTCTTTTTCTCTGGGGTCCCCATGGGCGACTGGCCTGGCTCCGGCTTGGGCTTCCCCAGGGCTTTCTTCCCCTCCTGCAAGAAGGGGTAGCTCTGCTTTGCCCAGCAGCCACGGGCCCGGGGACCAGGAGGTGCTCAGAGATGAAGGACCAGCGAAGTACCCCTGCTAGCAATGTCCCTGTCACCCTTCTGAGGGCAGTGGGCAATTTAGGTTCATGGAGTGGCAGATGCAGCAGATAAACCCTAAGGCTGCTGAAATCTCAACCCCTAAAATGGTCAAAGGAGGACATCCTACTTTCCGCACTCTCCACACACAAGATTTTATTCCAAGCATCCAAGCAGTCAGTTAGGAAGCAGCCAAACCAAACTGTAGATGTTAAGGGAGAAATTCAAGTGATGTTTTGCTTGATCCAGTGTGAGACAGCCTCGCGTCCCCTCCCAGTGCACTCAGCTGCAGCGGTGGGACGCAGCACACGCCATGCAAAAATGACGTCTGTCATCCCAGCAAATCGCGGGAACAAAGGCAGAGAGCTCACTTCTTTTGTCTCTGCCTGCTCAAGTTCCTCCTGCCGAATTTCATGGATTGGGGGAAAAAAAGTGACAGGCAGAGTTAGGGCTGCGATGCAAGCATAGCACAAAAAGAGTGATTTTTTGGTGAAAATCCCAGCCTAACCCACCAGAAAACCCCTCTGCTTGCCTTGCTTTAACCTACAAACCTGTACTTGGTATGTGTGAGTTTGCAGAGGACATTTCCAGGCAGTTTCACGCCGAAGAGATTCCTCTTTATCCAGCAAAAATCAGTAAGCTGTGGCATTCTGTCCCAGGATGCTGAGAAGGCTAAAAGCTTGTAAAGCTTCGTAGTGGGTTTGTATGAATTCATGGAGGAAAAAAACCCACCGAAAATTATAATGCACATCTGCCCTGGTCTCGTGCGCCTCCAACTGCCTCCACTCCTGGCTGCTTACAGAGACACGTGCTGGGCTAGATGGATTTTGTGCTGCCTTGGTAARGCTGTTTTCACATCAACTACTTTAGAGGAAGATTCTTCCTCATTTTGCGGCTGTTGTAGCGTTTCCTGGGGATGAGGCTGTGAAAGTTGGCTTTAAGCTGGTCCTTGAAGGACTTCGCTTGGCCTGAGGAGGCATCTGAGGTCATGAAATGTAGCTGAGCTGCTGCGCTGCAGATGAACGGATTATTTCTCACTCCTTCATTAGGAGCTCTGTGGATTCAGTCGTTTCTCCACTGTTATGGTGCTTTTATCCATCCCTCCATCCCTGCCTCCATCCCTCCCTCCACCCACCCACCCAGGAGCTCCTGAAGACATCTCAGGACTATGCTCCGCAAGATCTCCTTGGCGCCGAGAGCCTGCACGTTCAAACGGAACCTCCCAGCACAGGGTTGAGCGTGGGTGGCTGAGACAAAGCACAGAAAAACACCCAAGTGGGGCTGTCTCCAGAAACCACTCAAGAAACTGGTAGCAGAGGTGTGAATTGAGTGTTTAGAGGGATAATCTCCTGTGGAATATTCAGTAACTGTCTCTCTCTCATTATTCCCCTGTGCCCCTTTGCTCTCCCCCATTAACCCTTTCAGTGGGGATGCCTACCTGTATCACGCCGCTTCTGCAGCCTCGCAGGATAAAGCACTGCCTTTCCCGGGAGGAAGGAGTCCCATTAAATCCACGATGCTCTTTTCCCTCAGAGTTAATATCCAAAAGACTCCTATGGGACTCGTAGGCTATTCAGCCCTTAATGATCCTGCATTACCTGGCCTCGTTATCCAGTGAGTGGGTTGGAAGATCCTTGGAAAGAAAGAGAGTGGATGAAGGCGGGAAGGAGAGTGGCACAAGAAAAGGATGCTGACCACGACAGGCGCAGGTGCACTGTCCCCAGAAAGTCTCCCCAAGAGCTTTCCCCCACCATCAGGGCTCGCAAACAGGGATGAGACTTTCCTACACCGTATTAGCCAGTGATGCCTCTCCCAGCTCACGCAGGCCCTGGAAAGCCGCTGCTCAGGCAGAGCTCACCCACGAAACCCTAGCAGAAGAGGGGAGCAGCCCCCCTAAGCCGGCTGGAGACGCCAGTCCCGTGCCTTGTCCCACCATCAGCTATTGGAGAGGTGGCTGTCGCAGTTCTGGCTCTCAGCACAGCCTCTGTGCTGTTCCCGCATCCCAGGCATTAGTCACCAGGGTGCTATTAATTAGCCTCAGTGATCCCCAAGAACAGGGGCAGCCCTAATTACAGCTCTCGCCTGTTGACTTTGTTTGGGCTGGTGTCTCTGCTTTTAATGCAGAAACAAATGGGAGCAGACTAAGACAAGTGATGCTATTAAGAAGGAAGGGGCAGGGGAGGGAGAGAGGATCCTGCACGCTCCAGGAGTTGGGATGCTCTCTGCAAACCAATTTCCCCCTCCCCAAGTCACTGGCTTTGACAGAAACCGCTGGCAAAAGCTGCTGCTCCAAGGTTTCACTTTGCCTGGGTGATAAAGGGCTAATTGGATGCAGATTAGAAGTCACTATTACGGATAATCCGTGAGCTGGCCGTGGAAAGCGCAGGAAGCATCCCTCTGTTGTCTCTGGGCAGGGCGCCGGTGGATGTGTGTGGGCTCYGGCCCTTTGTGGTTCACCAAAAAAAAATGAAAAAAGCTACTTTGAAGCACAAGATGAGCTGGGGGAAGGGAGATGGGATGGAGGGGGGGGGGGGCAGGGAAGAAATAATTGCCATGTCTGAAAACAGTTACTATGGCAGCAACAGTCTTCTTGCTGCTGGAGCGAAATGTTGGGGACCAGCGAGCAGTGCCTTTGTCAGATACTCGCAGACAGACATTTAGATGCTAATGCTGGCTTTAACCTTGGCTGCTTAACCTTGATGTGATGGAAAGGGGTGGGGGGAGAAAAAGCAGAGGAGGGTGGGCTGGTGGAAAAGGTGGGTTTCCTCTCCCTAAATTTGCCACTGAATGGACTTGGCAGACTCCTCTCAGCTGTGATTAACACTGTTATTTCCGCGCTTAATATTCAGCAGAGGTCTTAACAGCTTATTTATGGATAGCTGGCATTAGCTGCAGCATAATTCACCACTGCAACGCTCCTGTTTCTCTCCATCCCCTTGAGATCATCAGATATAAGGCCATTTTTTAGAACATCCCCTAGGTTTGATCATCCTGTCTATCAAATCTTGCCTTTATTTATAACTCACAATCAACGCTGGGGCGAAAAAAGGAGGGGTGCAGAGGAGGGAAGTCTCTCCTTTGGACTTTGGCTGTTGTGGGGAAAGAAATTTTGGTGGCCTGTTTAGAAAAGGAAGCCTTTCGACTTGAGGCTCAAAGCTGTCTTCAGCAGTGGGGGTGAAGGAGGAGGGAGGGAGAGGGTTAGAAGTGATGGAGGGGAGAGGGGGAATTCCCCCGGGGGTGCTGCCTGGCCACAACACCGAGGGTTGAAATAGCATCTCCTGMGCTGGACCCGGCACTCCTGGATCTGAGCATGAGCTCACAGCCCGAAGGTAAATTCCTAAACCACAAATCTACTGCGCACAGATCAGCCACTAATTCTTGGGGCAGCCCGGGGTTGCACTTGCCTTGGGATTATCCTTCACAGCTGCGTTTAAGAAAGCTTTTGCTGAAGCAATTCAGGCAGAAGAGATGAGAGCGGTGCCGGATCTGCTGGTGACACCGCTCACAGGTTTGACCCTATTCTTCTGTTTCTGGCGGTTTTTTCTTTAATGCTCCAGCTTCTGGAGTCAGGTGATCACTCACAGCTTTCTGCACTTGCCCTCGGAAGCTCATTACCTTTACRAGGTTGCGGAGAAAAGCCTGAACTCACACCAGCTCAAAGGCCAGTTGATCAGGACAATCCCGGTGCACAAAACATTCTTATTTTCCAGCCCGTATGATGCCTGTGCCTTGCTTTTTGAACGGCTGTGCAGAGCGCRGAGGCGATGCTGCCTCACACGTGTTAAGGAGCATTTCTCTCAGCTGCATGCTTTGGGGGATGGAGCTCCCTGCACTTTTCACGCTGTCACCACACGGTGATTTCCATCAAAACTGCACCCGGTGTCACCTCYGGAGACTGTCACAGCGAGCTGCCTGTATTTTTAATGATGGCATGTGTTAGCAGGTAATCTTATCTCCATGCAAAGCCGCAACACACATCCTCGGGATGAAATATGAATATGAGAAATGATCCCACTCCAGCCTGACAATCCTCACTGCACACTGCGTGGTGAAAACATCTTAAATTAAAAGCAGTATCTGTCTTCTGCAGTACACTTCTTTCTTCAGGGCTTTCTAGTTAAGTTGTCAGATACAGTTGATATTTATTTTACAAATGCTGTAAAAGAAGGKATGGGTAATATTGTAGGAACAACCCTGCTGCTGCTTTTTGGCTCAGGAGCCATATCAGAAATAAATGCAATGGCAAAGAGCGGGGCAGGCCTTCCCCAGAGCATGCAGAGGAGGTGGCTTCCCTGTCTCCACACTGGCCTGGAAGGGGCTTCAAGGAGTAGCTGGGCCGGCAGCCGCGTGGCTTGGGGCACTGAGCYGTGCTGGGCCCTGGGCGTCTGGCTGGCCACAAGGACCTCAGGGGCTTTAACATGGGTTGAGGGCATTCACAGCATTTACGAAGTATGAGATGCAAAAAGCATTAACAGCAGTGATGAACGTTAGTGTCCCCCCCCCGCCCTGGATTCAGCGCAGGTGAGATTTTGCCCTCCYGGCATCTCTTGGCTTTGGGAGACCGTGACAGCCCCTGGGGGATGCAGATGCTCCATGTCCCAGCACCACGCCGGGTGGTGGTGACTCCCGAGCTCCCAGCGCCAGCGCACGCGCTGCCTTTCCAGGAGCAGAGCATCGCTCTCCCGCTTTCCGGGCTCAGCTCATCGCCGGTGCCAGTCATCCCCGCAGAGCTGTGCCTGAACCACTTTTGCAACCCCCCCCCGATTCCCTCAGCCGGGGATTATACACGGTTCAGCAGAAGGTCCCTCCTCGCGTCTCTGTGCATTGGATAATGCCTTGGCTTGGAACTATTTTTAGGGGTTTTTTTTATTATTTCTCTACTCGGTGACGATGAAGAGCGTAGGGATAACCAAGCTTTAACCACAGGCGGAACTTGCTCCCGGGGCGGGGGGGGGAAGCTGTTCCCCCTGCAGGTCAAAGACCCCTCGCCGCTCCGGCGATGCAGGCAGGAGCGGGGACGGGCAGGTGCCGGTGCAGGCAGGGCACGGGG
>JAYKAV010003377.1:5464493-5549713 GCA_035582835.1 Phoebastria nigripes | reverse complement strand
TTTTTTTAGCAGATGTCACGAGGTACCAGTCTCATTTCCCCAGGTACCTTCGCAGTGTTCCCATCAGTGTTGGATATCCTGCTGCCCGTGTCCTACCCTTGCCATTGTCTGTCAGTCTCCGTCCCTCCTGTCTTTTCTTCTTTTTTTAAAAGATGCAGACATAATGCTGTGAACTGAAATAAATTATTTATACAATGAAAGGGCCTGATAAAAAAAAAAAAAAAGTGTTCTTCTGCTTATTTCTCAATATCAGTGCTGCATTTTACAGTTGGTTCTCGTTGCGTGTTATGAAGGAGGTTGCTCCTGCCTCCCTGGGGAGAGGAGACGTGGGCACGGGGACGGAGAAGTGACCTGCTCAGGGTCACTCTGCACCCAGCGGCACGCTGGCACGGGTCTGTCGCATGGCAGCCCTCTGCAGCGTGTCCCTCTAGGACGTGGGGAACATCGATAATTTTGCGGTTAATGACATCTGAGCTCTTTTGCAGGTCACTTAATTTCTCTGCATCTCTGCTGCTGTGCGTGAAAGGGGAGAATGCTGTTCGGCGTGGGTATTTTCTTCCCTCACCTCTTTTTATTTTAAATCTATGCGAAGGAGGCGATCACCCTGTGCACAGCACTTAGAGGAAGGAGCGAGAAAGTTTTGGTTTTACTCGGTGTGGCTTTTTTAAACGCGTGGCCTCAGGCAAGCCGGTGCAGTGGCAGAGAGCCAGGTCTGCAGGGGTTAAAGCACCAGGCGGGCAGTTGAGAGCAGGATGCTGCAGAGCTGGAGGCTGCCTCTGCTCCTGGGTGGCTGCTGACACAGGAAACGCAGGGTGACATTTTGGAGAGGAGAGCTGGGTGGTAAATGACTTTTTCTTCTTAAAATGATGACATGGCAGCCAGAGAGGAAATGATGAGCCCAATTCATGAAAGCGCGATTTGGCAGGGCTTGTGAGCGCTTATCCCGCTCGAGGTTTGTGCTAGGCTCCGCTCTGCTTCCCAGGTGGCCCCAGGGTGCACAGTGCCCGGGTGAGAGGACATGCTGTCTGCTTTGCAGGATCGGGGCCATGGGGCTCTAAAGGGTTGCAGAACCTCGAAACGAACCTAAAGGCTTATCTGGTGAAGCAGTTACTGAGCTCCTATCAAGGCTGTTGGTGCACGCCCAGAAATCACTTGGAGCCGAGTTGGACGGTGATCTGTGGCATTCAAGGATTGAGTTGTTGAGTGCTCAGCTGCCTCGTGACCGTGCGGAGAGCCTCTGAAAGGCGCAGTTCCCCGCGGGCTCCTTCCTCGCACCGAGCATCACCGACAGGTTCCTGTCTCTCTGCCACACGGGTGGTGTGGTGGGGCAGCGTGGTCTGGTCCAGTGCTCCTGAAGATGCTTCTGACCATCCCTTCCCTTTGCGCCTCTGGCCCTGTTCTCCAGGCAGCATTCGGGACATCATATGTTTCTCCTGGCCTGCATTTCATGGATCTGAAAGCCCAGGAGCAGGTGCTGCAGTGCCT
Organism: Phoebastria nigripes; assembly: GCA_035582835.1. Taxonomy (NCBI): domain Eukaryota; kingdom Metazoa; phylum Chordata; class Aves; order Procellariiformes; family Diomedeidae; genus Phoebastria; species Phoebastria nigripes. Next base: position 5,548,228 of record JAYKAV010003377.1, on the reverse strand, counting down.
GCACCCTCCGTAGCATGAAGGGACTCATCCTCACTGATCCCAGCTGGCGGGAGCCAATTTATGGGGGTTTTCCTGCTGGCATGGAGTCATGCACGCTGGCATCGTGTCCCTGTATGGGCTTATCTGTGCCCCAGGGAGCCCGGACTTGGGTCCCTTGGGCACACAGGGCAACCTGCTGTGTCCTGCATGGAGCTGGGGGGGCTTTCCTCCTCCTGGTTTAATGAGGGGAACCATCCCTGTCCCTGTGATGGAGGAAGAGAAACAGCCAGAAGGGTTTGGGCTGTAGGTTTTGGGAGGCTGTGACTTTGTGTGTGTGTGCAACTGTGTAACTGGATCTGCCCCCCAGCCCTCTGAGCAGGGGGGACTGAGCTGGGATGTCTCAGTTTATCTTACTGCTAAAGCCACTGGCTTGCGGGAAAAGGTGGGGGGGTTGTGTTTTCTTGCAAGCAAAGCTCCTTGTGCCTCGAGCTGCAAGGGTGGACATCCTCCTTCAAGCCTCACAGCCTTTCCTCCTGGCCGGAAAGTGCTTTTGTCAGCAGGGGTTTTTGCGTGTTTAGGCCAGTTGTCATGAAAACATTGCACAAGGAGCTTGCTGACCTTGCGGTGCCCTGAAGCAGCACGCTGGCTGTCATTTATGCTGCCGTACCATCTCCCTGAGCAGGCAGTTCAGTGAAACAGTGAGTGATGCTGGAGCCGTGGTCCCCAACCCGATGTTTGGGGACCTTYGTGGCATGTGGAACCCAGGCCACCAGGCAGTGCCCAAGGATGCTGCCCCTGCATGGGACCAGCTGGGAGAAAAAGCAGTGAGGAAGCAGTTGGGCTGTCAGCTGCATCAGATCTCCGCAAGCATGGGCTAGGAGTCGGTGAGAAGGACCTGCAACCTTTCAAATGGCAGAAAAGGCAAGAAGAGAATGGACCAGGGCTGGGGTCCAGCCAGGAGCAGCAGTAGATGGGGTTGGGATAGAAATAAGCAGAGATGAGCTACCAGCGTGTCCCCCGCCGCTTCTCTGCAGGTCCCTGACATACCCTCTCTGAAGGCCACCAAGAGAGGGCTGCTGAGCGATCTCCACTTGCTCTCATGGACAAGGGTGCTTCAAACACCCCTCTGACAACTTGGCACGTCCCCTGTTTTCATGCACGTATTTTCATGACGTCTCCTTCACCCCAAGAGCTCTGCAGCCCCTCATCTGTGGGTTCTCCCTCTGCCTTGCCTCTTGGTGTCTCAGCTACACAGGTCCTTCTCCCTCTCTTTCCCCGGTTTGCCTTGTTAAGCTAAATCCCTCTGCTTTATTTCAAATGGGATTTGCCTCCCAAGGAAGTATCTTTAAAAGGATCATCTTGGTTAATGATGTAATTCGTGGGGCGCTGAATCCTTGGAGCATGGTGTAATGGAAAGAGAGCTATTTCTTTGCACAGCACAAGGTACTTCTGGTCAAAGTTTGGGTGGGGTGAGGATGACCATCTCTTTAAAATGGACTATAAACCATTACAAGAAGAAAAAAAAATCCCAGGCTGATTCAAACTTGGACCCTGTTTGCTTTGTTTTCATTCAGTCAGCTCCATCCTAGAGCTTCTTCAATGTGAATTACCCCAAATCACATGTACTTTTTGTCTGAGCTGCAAAAGGCCACTGCTGTGAGTCAGGTCTGCAGGATACTAGGCACTTTACACACATATCATGCAAAAAAAAGGTAGCGCTTGCCTAGTAGAGCAAAATTGAGACATTTCAGCATAAGCATATTCTTATTGAGGATAGTTCATGATGACTAGGGAATATGGAGAGCCCAGCCTGGGAATATTTGCTCTAATAAACCATTCTGTTTATTTCAGCTTAGCTTGTGTTTGCTTCCCTCAGATATTCGAGTGAGATTTAAGGGAGGAAAGCTTACAAAAAAGAGCAACTCTCCAGCAACTACATTAAAATACTGGTGGAAGGTGAGTTACGAAGCCTATAAATCCCCCAGGTGTGTGTGCTAGAGCTATACCCAGCCGACAGGTGACCAGAAATAATCCCACGTGCCTAATGACCCCCTCGTCCTCCCTCCCTGACGGTTTTGACTAATGGCATCTTCTGGCTTGCAAAAACTCTGCAGCATGAGGGGAGTTTGTGAGAAGTGCTGCTGAGCCCATGGCCACGGGGCGCTGGGGGAGAGGGAGGACAGGCTGCTTGCAGACACTGCGGAATGGGAGGTAGGGCTCATCTCACCCAGCTCTTCATCAACCCACAGATTATATTATTATTATTGTTGTTGTTGTTGTTATTATTATTATTTCCAAATTTTGCAGCTGGAGTGAGCTACTGTCAGCTTGCAATGTTTCTTATGACCGCCCCATGCTGGGGCTGCAGCATTCCCAAAAGTTGGTGTCCAAGGAGACAGGCGCACCCGAGCTCCTGATCCCTCCCAGCGTTGCTTTCAAGTCTGTATTTGCTGCCACAAAGAGAGCAGGACACAAAGCTGGGTCTCGATGCAGTTTTTCAGTCTGCCACTGGCTCCTGCCTAACCCTGGTCACATCATTTTAGATGCTTCCAGACTTCTTTTCCACAGGTGTAAAAGAAGGTTGCCAGCATTTTTCTTACTCCCAAGGCTAAAAAAAGAAATTGGTGGTGGTGTGATACTCAGATCCCCATACTAAAGATGCTAAACTTGCAGGATTGTCCCTTACATGGTGGGGAAAGGGTTGAATGGTGCTTTGGTTTGAGGAGATTGCTGCAGGTCTGGGTGCTCCCTCTTGCACTGCGGGCAGAAGAGCTACATCAGGGCTGAGTGCCTCGGTTCAGCATCCAGCAGCTCCGTGCCACGCTGACTTTATTTTATGAGCTGTGGCTCTCTGAAACCCTCCAGCCGTATCCTCCAAGTTATGGCTCCAAGAGGGAAGTTAATAACTTGTTTTAAACCCCCAACCCCATACCTGTGGGCTCCCCTGCAGCTACAGGGATGGTAATGAAGTCCTGCAGGCAGAGGGGATGGCACGGAGGCTCCCGTCACCGCTGCAGCACCGWGCCAGCGGTGGACAGGCCATGTCTCCAGGGCTGGAGGCAGCTCAGGACCCTGCAGATGCACCCACGCAGAGGTGAAAGACCAGTGTGGCAATGGGAAACGGGAACACAGGGCAATTGTTGTGCTGGTTAATGTTTAAATAGCTCTTGGAAGGCCCCCTCCCTTGCCGCTTGCACTCTCTAACAAGGGGGCCCTTTCAACTCTTTGGCAACTTCCCCATCCTTTGACTTCTGCTGCCTTTTTAAAATGTCCACAGGCAGGAGGGGGAATGGCAATGCTGCAGCTTTGCAATGTTTTCTTGCCCTCCGCATCCTCCCAGGATGGACCACATTCTTTCCCAGCCAGCCTTCGAAACTGCCTGATTACTTAGAAGGAGGGATCTGTTAGAGCTGGTTGGTGCCAAGATGACAACGGGTTGTGGGGAAATCCCCCCCAAAAATAACAACCCACCACCCACACACCATTCTTGGAGTGTGCACTCAGTTGTTCCCCATCCAACCTAGCTAGTGACGGCCACATCTCCAGAAGAAATGGCCTTTAGCCTTCCCTGTGCAACTGCACAGGTCTTTGTCTCCTGTGCATGGCCAAGGGTAGCATCTGGTGGTCTCAGAGAGGTGGGGAGACCCTGCTGATATCTCCCCACAAACCTCAGCCCAGCCCTGGGACCTGCTGCRTTTCTTCTGGGACTTCCAGCAGCCCCAGAGCATCTCAAACTGGGAATGGAGCAAGGATGGTTTAAACTCATCCTCTGCCAGTTTTGCCTGCAGCTTCTGGCACCAAAGCCAGCCGTCTTCCCACCCAGCCCAGCCTCTCCTAAGGTGCTGCCCATCTTCATCTTTTCATCACAAGTGTGTGATGTAAAGAGTTCCACTATGATTTGTCCCTCATCAGCTGCAAAACCTCATGCAGGACAAATAAACCATCTGGGCTCCCTGCCCCCCCCCCCCTTGTTGACCCCCTGTAAAACTCGATTAGAACAAAGCAGGTGGKGGGGGGGTAAAACTGTTTATTAAACCTCAGAATCAGCATTTCTTTTCAGCCTGGCTGCTCTGTGTCCCTGGTAACTGCCAGGGTGTAATGGGTGAAAAGCAAAGCTTGATTGCAGGCGAGGAAGCCCTGGTGTGACAATGTGTTTGAAGAGCGCGGTGGAGCATGAGGAGGCCATAAACCCATCGGGAGGTCACTGAAGGGGCTGGTTTGGGAAAAGYGAACCCTGCTGGAGTTTTATCACTGTGGCCTGAGGGTTTATAACCCCTGAGGATGCTCTGAGCCTGAGCAGAGCTTGTACTGGCTCATTTTAAGCTAAAAATTGGCTTAGCCCTGGATGAGGAACAGCCTAGGAGAAGAGGGCTTGGGGTCCATGAGCAACGTCCTCGTCCCCCACCTCCTCCCCACACCATCCTTGCTGCAGGGCTGGAGCCCAGGTGCCTCTTGAGGCAGCAAATGCAGACAGGCATAGGCTGCTGCTCCCCACCCCTGTTTATGGGTTGCTAACGCCAAGGCTTGATGTTTATCATGTGGTTGCCCATGGGAGACTTGGGTGCCCAGCACTCCTTTATTTTTAGCTAGATAACAGAGAGTGACGCAGAAAGATGGGAGGGAGAAAGGGAGGGGCTGTGTCTGCTGAGACCATGGCAATGTTCAAGTTCCTTATCTGTAATTACTTGCAAAGAAGTCCTGGGTATGGGTTTTTTATGTGTGTGTATATATATATATGTATGTATGTATGTATGTATGTATATATCCAATCCATGTTCTGTTTTAGATACATAATTGCACACAGGGAGAGTGCCAGGAGACCTCTCATACTGCAGATATTTCATTAGCTCTTGTGTCACCAGAACCTCATTTTCCCCGGGGTTTCAGCCCCGGCAGGCAACCGTGTGCCAGTGTCCCAGCAGAGACAGCCGGCTGGCATGACAGCCCAAGCATATGTTAGGAGAGAGAAACTTTGGGCTGACTTCAAACATGAGTTGGAGTTGGGGGAGCCTCGTCTTTGCCAACGGCCGAAGGACCTGCATCGCAGCTTATGAAAGCTGCTTTCCCACATCACAGTCCAGCACGTGCCTGATGGCACTGGGCACTGGGATGAGGTGGGAGCCTCATCCCAGCACTGAGCTGACTTGTTCTCTGCCAGCTCGTGGGACCGAGGTCTGGCATGGGGCCCACCAACTCCAATCCCTTCAAGAAGCCTTCTTGCCTACTGGCTGAGCCATGGCTCTGCCTGCCCTCTTAAAGAGGCTATTTCTTCRGGTGATTGGGAGCCTTTTAATTTCCAGCCCACAACTTTTCCCAACCACTTTGTGCCCGTTGGCCCCTGTGGCAGAGTTATCCCTTGGCTCAAGCAGCTCTCCTCCCTGCTGGGCACGGATGTGTTTATAGAGGCAATCACAGCTCTCTGAACCACCATCCTGTGGGACAGGGAAGAACCTCTCCATGTCCCCACTAAACTGGGTCCTATTTCTGCTCTGAAACCAGAGAGGGTGGAAGAGGGAAATTCAATGAGATGAGAAACCCGGAGTATCCTCCAGACTTGGGCTGAAGGTACATCAGAGAGCTGGAGGTGGCAGGGATGCTTTTGATGGGCTGGGCAAGGTGAGGTGTCTTTTGGAGCCTGTTTGCCTGGGCAGATAGGGACAGACCCAAATTTCCACTAAGCCCTGAACTGGGAGTGCTGCAGTGGAGCTGCCCACAGAGGCAGCACGGGGATGGCCATCCAGACCCCGTCATTGCCTGCTCCTGGGCAGATCCTGTGAGGTCATGTCTTGGTGATCAATAAACCAGGGTGAGAGAGGCCCCGTGCAAAACGTCGGCATCTGTAAATGGAGCTGCTTGGAAACCATCCAGTGCTCCTCCTCCCTTGCCATCCAAAGATGAGAATTCATCAAAAATGAGCAATTTCATGGAAATGCTGATGGCAAAATGCCACTACGGGGGTGAAAAACAAGCAAGCCGCAGTGACCTTGAGCATTTGGGTAATGCTGAAACAACATTTCTGGAATGGCTCATGTTTGCTTTGAGATGGCTCTTTACTGGAAATTTTTTAAGGCGTGTTCTGTTAATAAATGTATATAACGAAATCTACCTTGAAATCTGAGCAGGGCACAAGGGAAGACTGTGCTCCACAGCACCGCTTCTCCCCCAGCACAGCATCTCTGGCCTCCTCCCAGCGGGGTGATGCTCCCCAAGAGCATCACACCCTGACACATGTGGCTCCTCTGGCCTCTCTGGGAGGTCCTTCCATCTCCTCCATCCTGTGGCTTTTTTCTTGCTGGGTATCCAGGAGTCTCTGGTATCAGTAGTCCAGAATTCTCGGGAAACTCTTGGGAGCAGAAATGGCAGCAGAAGAAATCCTATCCCTTTTCCCCCTGCTCCTAACCTCCTGCCCCGTTGGAGATTCTTTTATCATGAAATATGCAGAAAATTGTTGGGTTTCTAATGATCTGAACTCCTTCAGTCAAGACAAGACTCTGCTTGCAAAGAATGTGAATAATTTATGTGTAGATAATAATGAGAGAGAGAGCACAAGGAAAAAGGAGTTTGTCTTTCATTCCCCTCAGTGCTGCTCCAGAGGCTTTGCCCTACCCAGAACAGCTATTCCTGATTATCCCAGGTGGACTAATTTACGTGGGGACCTTTCTCCAACTCTGTAAGCAGAACCCTCCTTTTTGCTTTAATGCAATCCACTGTGGATGCAATTGCTAAATGGGGGGGGGGGGGGGGAAGACTTTTATCCCCAAATTCATCCTAAACCTGTATTCTTTTGCATCCTTGCACATCCTGGACTAGCTTTTGTCTGTAGGCGGGTCCCTGGGAACAGCGCAGAAATCCAGCTTCCAGTTCCAGCTCCAGCCTTGCAAACACAGTGACTGTCAAAAAACCTCATTGTGCTGGCATAAACCAGAAGCCCTGACGCTTATTTTTTTTGAGAAGCCCTAGCAAGGGCAAATATATAGCTTGTGAAAAAGTAACATGGCAGAAGAAGAGCTTCAATAAACAGATTTAATATATGAAACGTCAGGAGATTTTTGACTGCAGGAAAATGCCTAGGAGCCTTACACTGTGTGGTGTGACTTTGAGAGGCAGATTCAGTTCTCGGTTCTGTATAATGTCCTGCAATGCTTAAATGGGGCAAAGGCACAAAAATAATTGAAGATCTACAGCTCAGCTACTCTTTGCAGCAGAGGGAAATGTTGAAAAGGAAGGGGAAGGGGTTTGGAAGTAGGAAAAAGAGACTTCAGTCCCTCTCTCCTCTTGATGTGAGCTCCCAGGACATTGCTAAGGACAGTTCATGAAAAGCCTAGTCCTGCTGGCAAAACACAGCTGAAGGCAAGGGGGACCAGCAGTGGTTAGAGCTGAAAAGGTAAATCTGCTTAAGAAGATGTCCTTTTTGGTGAGAGGAATATTTGCAGCTTCAAGTCTGATTCAGCAAATAAATTTCTAAAAAGCTCAGACTTTTGTTTCCTCTCTCCATCTCAAAAGGGACTGATCTGTTTCTTTTCAAAGCAAAGAGAGGTTAAGCCTAAACCTGAATTCCTCACTCCATCCCCACGTTGCTTTTTTCCTTGCCCTGTCTTGGCTTTGCTGTTGATCGGGTCACTCGGAAAAACAAACGAACCCACAGGGAGATTTTCTCTCCTCCCCATCCTCAACATCTGTCATTAGCAGAGGTGGGGATAGGATGGGAGTGAGGCTGGTTTACTGTCCCTGCTTGAAACCGCCCCTTTAGCCAGACCCCACATTAATGGCAAAAAGGTCTAAGGGTTATGTCTTGACTGAGTGAAAGAGGACAGAGAAGGAGCTTTGCAAAGACGGCGCCTAGCTAGTGCCTGATCAAGTTGCTTGGTACAGTTATGAGCTAAAACTAGTGGAAAGTCGCATTCTGATTAAAAAAGACGCTACTTTGTCAAAATAGGATCAGTCTCACGCTTGCCCAGGTGGACACCTCTTCCCTCCTTCCCTGGGCGCTGCTGGGGCAGGCGCAGATGGGAGCAGAGTCCTGCCACAGCTCGTGGCACTGCCCTGTTCTGGGTGGCTGGTGACAGTGGGGAGGCTTCCCCGGGGACATCCCGGGCGTACAGCGGGGCCGACAGAGAGGGCGAGCGCAGCCCACAGCGATGCATGGCTTACAGCCCACCCAGGCTCTTTCTCTTCGACTTCAGCCCTTGCTTGGGCAAGCTGGCATAGGGCAGCCAACAGCACAGGGCTGTGCAGGATGGGCACGGACAACACRCCTGTGGATAACGTCCCTTTAATTGCTATTAATTACTTAATCGTGCTCTCTACGGCTCTGCTTAAGACAACCGTGTTAATTGCTCACAAACAAGCTCTGGACACGTACAAGCTGTAATGGAGACAGCAAGTCATTTAAATCCTGTCCCCTGCAGGTTTGGCCCCTTGTTATCCTCCTTTTGACCTGCCACAGAAGACACAGTTTCTGGTGATTTGCTCCAGGGTTTCTGTCTTAGTTTTCTGGATGATTTTCAGGTTGACCTGATGGCTGAGGGTCTTGCTTCGGGGTGCTCTCACCTCCTTGGCGACTATGAAGGCATAGAAGATCATTTACAGCAGCTCGAGGGGGACATCTCAAGCTCTGGCTCTCGAGGACAGGAGGGACAGGGGAGTCCCTTCCCTGTCCCGGTGCTTCTCTTCCAGCTCAGCTGAGACGTGGCTCTCACAGTCATCAGGAGAAATGGGAAATAAAAGCAGGGAATGAAACCCCAGGATCCTCGCAGAGCCCTGGCCGGGCTGCAGTGAAGTCCCCGAGCCAGCCTGGATGCAGCAAGTTCTGCAAGACAAGAATGGTGTGGGACAGAATGAAAAATTCAGTTTTAACCCTAGAGTGCTCAGGCTAGGCCTAACTTTTTTGAGGGAAAGCAGCAAGTCCTAACTGTGGAAGAATTAAAAAGAAATCGACTCACAAAACAAAACACTGGCAGAATCTCAAACAGACATGGGCTCCAGGCAACAAAATCAATCACAATCACATTTTCCAGGCCATGCTGGTCGTCAGACATGATCTTAGCACAGGGTGGGAGAAGGAGGAAAAAAAATGAACTTAAATACATATGGGTGAAACCAAGAAAATCCACGATTACAGCACGAAGAACCGCATCAGCCAAAACATATGAAAGCCACGTGGCAAGCATTCCCAAGATGAGAAAAGAGGAAGATACAGAGAGAACATCAGGGCTTGGTCAAGCTTCTTGGTCCAGTCACCATGGGATTTTATTCCAATAGAGCTTTTTTGGCTTTGCCGAAACGCTCATGTCACCCCGCTGTAGGTGTGTTTACACCCCCTCAGCTGGTCTCCCTGCTGCTGGAGGTTAACTGTGCCAGAGGACTGGAAATCGCATCACTGTCCATCACTGAGAAGCCTCTAGCCTCTCCATCATCCACCATCATTCCCCTTCCCACCTCCCTGACCGTGGAAGGGCAACAGGAGAGCCAGGAGGAGCTGGGAGGTGTTTCATCCCCATCACAAGGGTTATTGCATCAGCATCGAAAATAAAGGCATGTTTGAATCAGTCTGATGATTCTCATATCCCCTCAAAAAATTAGCTCGATTGAAAGAAAACAAAGGCAGAAATGCTTCACAGCCTGAGAAACCTGAGAGCTTTAGAGTCAGCCCTTCTCGGGAGCTCCTCTCTCCTATCACCAGCTCCGGCGCAGCGTGGGGTGCAGGCAGGGAGGAGCGGATCTGGCAGCGGGGTGTGCAGGGGTGTGAGTGTGCACGTGGGTGTGTACCACACCTGTTTCACAACCCGTATGCAGTCACAACTCTCAATTGATGGTGTTCTCATAACATTGACTCAATGGTCCTCAGTTATAAACAAAGCTAGCAAAAGATTCCTTCCTAGGAAAGAAAAATGGTTGGGGGGGGGAGGTTTCCCTGAGCCTACATTGGCTCCGAAAGCATGTCAGGCAGTAATTAATCACTTCAGGGTATTTGCTGATATGTAATTACATGCAGTGAAAGGTCTGGCAATACAGTTTGCTATCAATCATCACTGCGTATCAGTCACGTAGGCTGGGTCATCTCATAACCTGGCTGCCAGTTATTTCAAATGCTAATGTTTCAGGTAAAATCTAAACCCTCAGATTTAATTTCCAGCATTTCAAGTGTTTCATGTCACATTCCTGTCCTAAACACCTCCAGCAAGATCCTCTCCTGACCAGCTGCACAGGAGATTGATTCACGGAGCGAAGATTTCCAGAATCGCACTTGGTAAAATGCAATGCCTTTACGGGCAGATGCAGGGCGGGTGTTTTCTCTCTGGGTTGTGCATACATTTTCTGGCACACATACCCTTGGCCACAAGGATTTTACATGGCTTTGCAGAATCCATCCCGGCTCCCCATGCGCTGTGCAGCAGTCAGTGCTTTTGGAGGACTCTGCCACTTACCTTCCCTTACGAGCGATACCAGCTCATCCACATGATGGCCACTCCTGGTAATTTTATCATCAGGAGCTTTGTGGTATTTAGCGGTTTAGCAAAAGCTCCACGTCCTGGGGGTAACTTTTCACACTGAGGAGCCCCAACTTCCCTCTCGGACGACAGAAGGAAAGGGGAACTTGCAGCCTCCCGGGTGAGATGGCAGATGAAAAGAAGCCAGTACTTAGAATTAAACAAAAACAACCCTAAAAATTAACTCATTAGTTTTATGCCAGTTTCAGGATTTTGCGATAGCCTGAATCATGATTTTTTTWWATTTTTTTTTTTCTTTTTTTTTAAATCTGAGGATTTAAAGGAGTCCCTTCTACCCGCACATTCTTGGTGCAGTCACAGCCCTGTTTTCCAGAAAAATGAACATCCTAGCTTTCCTGCAAGCTGCGGCACGGCCCCTGCTCTGCGCCCACGTGCTGAGGGGAGATGCAGAGGCTGAGCACTTCGCCAGCGTCCGGCTGCACAGCAAGCTGCTCTCTCTCATTGGACGTGGCAAGTCCCTTCTGGTCCCTGGCACATGTCCTTGTGGATTTGGCTGTCCTCTTAGATGACACGGGAGACTTTAACTCTCTCTGGGAGACTTTAACTTGTTTAACTCTGCCTGCTGGAAGTGGTTTTTGTCCCTTTTAACAGTCATTTATGCAGAAGTTGCATGCAAAGCCTTCCTGACGTTGTACGTGAGTAAGGCTAGGGAAGTCATCTGGAGAAAACCGAGGATGACTGCAATGACCAAGCCCCAGAAGGCTGGGATTTTCCACCCACGAGTCAAACAACAAGCCACCAGCAGAGCTGGAGATAAAACCCAGCTCTCCCAAAGGTTTGATCTTGTCCCTATCCTGAAGCACCCTGCTGCAAAGAGATGCACCCCAAGACTGTGTCTGTAATAAGTAATTATAATCACTGTCTTGAGGATGGGATGGAGAGCCATGAAAATCCAAAAGTGCCAAGTTAATACTGCAGAGTCAAACATCATGTCACATGCTCTCCTTCTCCTTTTCAAAGGAAAAAAGGAGTCCAAGCCCTCAAACAACACAGAGTGTGGGAGAATGGTTGGAAACCCATGTTAAAAGAGGGTCTGGTAAGATCCATCCCAGCCAACCTTCAAACGTGGACTGCTCATTCATGGCATCAGAGACATCAGACACAGGTTTGGCCCTAAGGCTTCATCTTGAGTAAAAGTGTGCAGTGACAAAGCCAAGATGCAATACAGCAAAAGTCTTGGGCCCCTGTGCCCCCAGCAGCTCATCAGTTTATCTCACTGGTTGCAAGCATTGCAGTGGGGTGTTGGGGAGCGGTGGGCGCTCTGCCACCCTGCTGTGCCTCCGCCTGCAGACCTCAATTAAACCTCCAGCGATCATTTCACTCTCTCTCTGGGAGACTTAAGTCCCAGCGAAGTGCAATTCCCGGAGACGACGCCAAGAGATGAGCTTCCCTCCTTTTCACCCTCAGCCCATCAGCCACCGCCTCTGGCCTCCGCGCTTCAGCTCATGGAGCTGGACAGCAAGACGCCAGGGAGGGATAATCCCCGCTGCCGCACGGGATGCAGGAATCAGTGGTGCAAGGGTTGCGTGGCGGCTCGGTGCAGGGGTGGCTAGCGCATCCCCAGCAGAGGAGAGGAGGCAGCCAGCTGGATGTGGCCTCAACCCCAAGGGAGCTGGGTCTGGTCCACCTCTGAAATGGTTCCTTTTYGTAACACGGGGGGCAAGCTGTGGCTGAAAGGAGCATGTCAGAAGTGTGGCTTATTCATCCTGCCCTGTTGGGTAGGGTGGGAGAAGGATCCTGCCCAGGTGAGAGCTGCCAACACGCGTTGACAAGCAGAACCGCTCTCAGCAGTTTGGGATATTCTTCAGCCCCCTGTTGTCTGAGTAGCCCTGGCTCTGCCAGGTGTAACACTTGATATGGTGTGATCCCCATGTTCAGCATCGCTGTACCTGCTTAGATCCTGCACAGGGGCTGGAAAGGGAAAGAGAAGACCTGATGAGTCTGATAAAATGAAGATTACTGTCTCGGTGTCAGGGGGATGGCCTCTCCCTAACCCCATCACACATGCCAGCCCCAGGAAGGTCCAGCACCACATCTCCCTACCTTCAGGGAGGGAGGGAGACAAGTTTTTAAGGTAGGCTGGACAGGAGGAGCAGCATGTCCCCAGGGCAGGGGAAGTCCCCGCTGTTGCTTTGTCTACCCTGTGGAGCACTAGCTCAAAGACAGAGCATCCTCCCCGGAGACCCACATCGTCCCCCAGCCTCCTGGCCTTTGCCCAGGGCAAGCACTTGGGGCAGAGAAAGCGTAGGGCTGGATGCCAGCATGGATGGATACGGCCGAGGGACCCCGTTGATCTCATCTGGAGTGGCCCAGGGGAGGAGAAAGCCCTTCCCGGTGGCTCACATCCCCCCCAGAGGAATGCGAGCTATGCAGGGACCAGAGGTCACTGCAATCAGGCGCAGTGAAGGGCGGCTGTAAAAGGGAAAGATAAACCCAATAAATCAGGTTGTGGGAAGAGGAGGGGGGCACAAGTGCACAGAGCTGCCGGAGGATGGTACAAGGCAGCCCCTCCACCCCCCAGGCAGAGGGAGGGGGGATGTGGGGGCTAACCTGGGCCACAGACCAGCCCGGAGATGGGGGATGCAGAGCACAGGCAGCACCATCACAGGGGCAGCATCTGCAGAGGGAGAGATGCTGGGGAGACCTGGGAGCCTGGCCAGGGTAAAGGGAGTAAAAACCATCCATGGGGGGGAAGTCTATTTTTCCTCTGGTAGTATAAAAAAAAAAAAACCAAAAAAAAACAAAACAAAAAACAAAAAAAGGAAAAAGTGGGGAAAAAAACAGAAGCGGTGGATTAGGTACAGATGGAAAAAGCCCTCAGAATACTGTTTTGCTCTCAGTTTTATTGTATCTTATTTTATACTATTCCCATAATGGGAGATAGCAGTCTGTATTCACTGGTGAAGCAGAAGACATAACAATCTCCTTGGAGAAAGTTACAAATGGCTATGAAGTATTTTAAAACCTGCCATTTTTTTCTGCTTAGACAGGAGACCTCCCTTAGGCTCGAACCTCCATTGTGCAAGCATTCATTCCTGCGGCATTCATTCCAGATCTGTACGTGAGACTACCAAACAGTGGCTTAGGGGAGATGGATGGACATCTTGGTGACTTCTTAGCTGGTGACCTGCTCCCCTTTCTTGAGCCCTCCGGGTCAATACAGGTATCCAGACACAAGTTTTTGAGACACAGAAGTAGTCAGGTAGCTATACTTGCTTACCCAGAGTGCAGAATAAGCCCCTGGTGAAAAGAAATCCATGCTGGTCCACATCCATTCTGTGTAAGCAGGAGAGCTATAATAGACCCACACCAGATGCTCTGGATCTCATCCCACCTGGTATGGTCAGAGCTGATGCACCCTGGAAGAGACGATACCAATATAATCCCCGCTTCCACAGCAAAATACTGATAACCCAGCTCCAGTGCAAACTGAGAAACAAAATGCTAGCCTGCTCGTTTGTGGAGAAGCAGATGGGAAATATGACCCTTGGTGCCTCCAAAAATAAAGGGTGAAGTGTGTGGTCTTGTGGCTTTTAGCTTGATTTCTTAAGATGCAAGGCTTGTGCAATGGGGACCTCACATCCCCCCAGCCAGTCCACCATGCTGGTCCTGAGAAACTTTTGAACCCTTTGGCCAGTCTCCCCCAGATTTGGTAGAGGAGCTGAAGTCTCACTGACACGAAGCGCCTACGAGCCTTGCGAAAATAGGTGACTCGCTCGAGAAGAAAGAAAATCGCTATAAATATCCTGAGTGAGGGAAGAATTCATCACTCACTCAGCTCTTATTATACATCAGAGAAAGCTGTTATAAAAACCCCTGCCACAAAGAAAGGCCCAAGCATGAATCACTCCTTATGAAATATCCAAGAATCCAACCACAGTGCTGAAATCCAAAAGGACCCAGGCGTCATTGGTGCCTCTGCTCCAGACCGCGTATTCATGCTCATTGCCTGGCCTGTGACCATGCGGTGGGCACCCTGTCCCTTTGGGAACGATCTCCTGGGGGTAGAGGGCCATCTGTTTGAAAAGAGATAACATCTCCATTTGAAGATGCTGCCTACAAAGGGCTTCTACCTCTAAAAGACTGAAGGGTAGCAACTACCCGAGCCAGTCTGTCATCCACAGCCTCAAAGGCACCCCCTAAAAGATCAGGGGAAATGGCTTTTAGGATGCATAAAATGGAAAAGAGAGGAATCGGCATCACAAGCCCTTATTCCATGGGCTCCCACTGTGCCTTGTCTTCTTTCCCCTTGGCTGGATTCAAGCAAGCTAGGGACTGGGACCTGCGGGTAAGGATACCAACTGCAAGTCCCAGCTGGGCCAGTGGCTGCAAGGACAACTGCAACTCTCTGTCCAGAGCCCATTCCCACAGACCAGGCTGCCTCCCAGCTTTTGTAAGCTGTTAAACGAAACACTCTGAATGCTGTGCTCTGCTTTTGTGATAATGTAGCAGGCTAAAGGAGACTCTTACACCACTTTTCAGTGAATACAGTGAAATCAAGTGAGATGCGTTGGGGCAGAAGCGGCATGTGATGGAGAGGAGAAAAGGAGCAGCTAAAAGTTAAAGTTTCAAGGCTGTGGGGATGAAATTATCTGCCAGTTCTCTGCTATCCAGGATCATGGAGAGGGTTGGATACTGAATACCAAGATAACGTAGATGCCTAGAATAACCTAAATAGCCTAGATAACCCTTAGCCTGGGGTATGGCACATCCATCCATCACTGAACTGGAGCCATGGAGCCTGCTATGACCTGACTCAAGTCTTCACATACCATAGCAGCCACTCTGCATTACAGATCACAGGGTTGCTCAATGCACCACCAAGGTCTTTGAATCTCCCACAGGGCAATGTACAGGAGGGTGATGGGGTCTGAGACTGTTGACTCTGACTTGTGCTGGAGGGCTCTGCTGAAGCAACCAAGTCCAACCTGAAGGCAGTGACAGCAAGCGTTTGGTGGGTAGGAGTGAAATGGATTCAGACCAGCATTGCACACAGGCAGGGGTGCCAACAGAAAGGGTTGGCAGTGACCAAGTCGATAGCAACATAGTGGACCACCAGCACTCTGCAAGACCATGGGAAAGTGTCTATAGCACTGCAAATCCTCCAATGTCTATGCTCAAGAGAATGAGCCTGTGGGATGCTGCTTTCTAAAAGGGGTGAGGTCAGGCATAGGCTGTGGAGCTGGGGGGTCTTGATGAATTTGTTCCACCTGATGAGCTCACATCTTGGCAGGACAAACCTGCGGATGACAGGAAGCTTAGTGGTTTATTTTTCAATCTCTCCCCATCCATACCTCAAGCAATGATGCCAGGTCTTTTGCTTGAGGTAGAAGCGATACTGAGGGCTTTTCTGAGTCTCGCCTGATTCTCAGCTCCTCCTTATTTTCTTATCTGTTCTCTCACTTCCCCAAAGTCCTGTGAGTTCTGTAGCCAAGTCATCTCTAAAGTATGAGCCCTCTTTCACCAACAGGTCAAACTATTTCCCAGCATAATCTTGGTGGCTAACGGTTAAAGCCAAAGCCCCACATCTCCCCTCCCCAGGAATTCCCGAGGGCGGGGAGCCCTGAGAGAGGAGGGCAGCCTTGCTAACACCACAGAGGAAAGGGGAGATGGATAGAAAGGGCAAAATGGATCAGAAGCATATTTGCTTATTGTGGGCTCTTTGTTGTCTCTGAGAGGCGTTTTTTGCAGCAAGAGGATCACATCACACAGCAGGCACCCACACAAGGCTACAGGAGCCAGCAAGCTCTGTCTCAGTCATCACTCCTCCCAAAAGCAATAGTTTCCAGCACTGGAAGCTTAAATTGAGCTTCCCTTGATGACATTCAGTTGTAAGCAGTTCCCAGGTTGGCATTTTAGAGGCATTTTCAAATTTCATCCCGCACCATTCTTCAGGTGGTGGAGTCCTCAGAGCCCCTGTCTCTGAAACCCCTGGGAGATCCCAGCAGCCCTGCTCCACCAGGAAGGATTAGCTGTACTGGGGCATTGTGCCCTGCACGACATGCACATTGGCTTGATGCTTTGAGAGATACTTGCCTTGCTAACAGCAAGCCACAGCACCTAGCTTCCTCTCCTAGATTAGTCATTCTTCCCAAATTTCCTTCTTTTGTATAGGGATTCCCTCTGTTTCCTGCTACAGGCTTAATTTTCTCTGCACTATAAGCACTTGGAAGTATTTGTACCGTCAGAGAGACCAGCTCATCTGTTTGGCTATTTTTATTCCTCCTGCCATAGCATCTTGAGAATTGTTTTTCCAGAATAATCTCTGGAGGTCAGGAAGGGAAAGAAATCATCTCAGATACAGTCGAATGGATTGAAGGCAATTTCCTACACAACAGGACTCCATAATCACGCTGGAGTCTTTAATACTGACACTTCAGTTAGAAGGAAATTCAAATCCGAGGCATGCTCTTTAAGCAGTGCCTTCAGCATCACATCAGATGTTCACATCAGGTCTGGGTGCCGAAGGTGCCAGTCCATTGGGGGAATTGTGGAGGAGCTCAGTCCATTGCGCTACTGAGGACTAAAGGGTTTTGGTTTCTTTCCAGGACTATTAAGCCTCAACTGAGCATCCCCAAAAATTGCTCTTGCTGTCAGCACACCCAGGTCTGGCACCTAGAAACGTGGAAAGATCAAGACTCTGCAAATATGAATTTGTTTGGAAAAAGGTAATAAAAATATTGCCAGGCTCGGCTCATTCTTCATGACTGCATTAGTATCTGGGGAGTCAGGTTCCCTCTTGCTGCTTCTTGAAGACAGCTTGGCCGTGCTGTAGCAAACYCAGCCTTACCCACCAGCACGGTATGTGTGGAGCGTCCTTTGTACACGGCTGCTCTGCATGCAGGCACACGCAGATGCTGGCCTGGAAAACACAGGCAGTGCCATTTAGGAGATACTGCTCCAAGTAAGTAACTGCCTGCTTCTGACAAAGCTGTGCAAAGGAGACTAAACTTTGCCAGCTTCTTCACCCTGGCTCCTACCACCAGGGTCGGTGCAAGCTGGCACTCATCTGGCCCCAGCAAGCCCCGACACCTCAACTGTGTCAGCCATCCTCCAGCTTACGCTTCACATGGATGCCACAAGGATCAGGCTACACCTGGTGGGTAATTACACAGGGTGCAAGTCTAAACTAGAGCATCCTTCTGAATTACCTCCGTGGATACTAGTAATGCGAAGCTGTATTGAGCCAAAATGCAAAAACGCATTCTCTTCATTACATTAAACCAAAAAAACCACCACATTTATTCCTGAGTGAGAACATTCCCTTTCATCTTGAATAGCACATCTGGATCAGCTGCTCTGCAGACAAGACATAGGAGAAGCAGACAGAAAACATGTGGAGTTTCTTTGGACCAGAACAGCATTTTCAGAGTATCATTGATGCTATGTAGCATTTGATGATCATTTGTGGGACACATCTGAAGGTCTGAGTGTGCCTTAAACACTCCAAGCTTTCAAAATGTTGTATTTTTTCCTCATAGTTGGTGGTTCAGGGACTTTTGGAAGATGGCATATTCTAAAGCTTCTTTAAACACCATGAGGTTTAAAACTGAGTCTTTTGTCCCCAAGTGTGTGAACACTCTGAGGCTGGTGGTTCAGATGAATACTTCCAGCATTCACAGGTCAATGACCCTCAGCCGCCACATGACGTGTTCTCCCCAGTTTGCCAGTGCTGCTGATGCTGCCAGAGATGGTGGCATGTTCTGCTCCACCTGCAGCCTCTTCTTGGGTCACGTCCTCAGTTCCCAGTGAACAACTGCTCCCTTGTCAGTGGTCTTGTCAACTTTGAGGGCAAYGGTGTCTCCTCTGACTCTCCCTCCACACACACAGGGCACATCAGAGTCAGGTCTGAACTTGTACCAGCCTCAGTTTTGCTTCTGGCAGTGAAGCAAGCAGCTGTCATCTCCCTCTGCCTCACGCACGATGCAGCATCCTTCACAACACTGTGGTGCAAGACTCCCTGGGGTGGCTGTGCTGCAAGAAGAGCTGGGAGCCAGCTTGGCCCCGGGCATGGCGAGGGAGAGGAGGTCACTGTAGGTGCTTTTCTTTGGCCCTGGTAAAGCCACWTTTTTACAATTATGATTCCCAGGCCCCCAAAACTTGCTGGTTTGGCTATTCCTCCTGGCTCTCCCCCAGTTTGTGGGSCTGCTTGGACTGGAGCTGCTCCTGGTGTGGGAGCTGAAGGACAAGTCTGGGTGGAAAAACACCTCCAGGGACAGCCCAGTTTAAATGCCAAAGTAAATGTCAGTGTGGGCATGACACTGTTTCTGAGATGCAGTGGAGGCTTTTGACCACAGTCATCAGCACCTTGCTTGCTCTTTGTTGTCTTTTAATGGCATGTCACCAATGGTTGTCTAAACCCCCTTGGTGCCCACCATCCAGAGACCCGACCAGCTTCCCACAGGGCCCTTTCCCTCACGCTGTCACCGTGAGGGGCTCATGGTGAATATCTTCCTTCCATCAGGTCCATACCCTCCCTTTGGGCTCATCCCAAAGCCTTCTGGAGCCACACCATGGTTCAACTCTGGGCTTTCACACATGCACCACCATGTATCTCGCTGGCACGCTGCATGGCAAACCCAATGAAACGTCTGGCCGCAGTTGCCTGTTAATCCTCCTCTGGCCTCTTCCCTATCGAGGCATCATCTAAACTATTACACAGCCCTGCTGTTGACTTTGCTAGCCTTTGATCATTTATTCACAGGCTGGACAGATTCTCTCCGTTATGAATTACAGGGCTTTAATTCGATTGAGAGCCAAGCCTACACCTTCCCCTGTAATTTAGCTTTAATTAATGCCCATTTATTATTAACTGTTATCAGCTGGGCTTAGGCTTAATGTCAGCTGGTTATTATCCAGAGAGCAGCACGGATTGTTTTCATCTCCTTTATTACCCATCTCAATAATTTCCCCCTCCCCTGTTGACAGATGCACACAAAATGTGCATGTCAGCATAAAGGGTCGCTGTTGAGGAACAATGGGTCTTTCAAAGCCRCCAAAGTCAAAGGAAAGTCTCCCCATGTCTCTAGGTCAGTACCCAAGCCAGCATGGACAAAGAAAATGTCCTTGTATTTCTACAGGAGATATACAGTTTACCTTTTTWTTTTTGCTGAGGCACAAAATCTGTAATTGAAAGTGGAAATCGGCGAGGAGCTATTTTGAAAGAATTGGGGCATTTTCATGTKCTTTTATATTTTCCATTTTCTCATTTCTGGCTTTAAGAAAAAAGAACAGAACAAGAAACCTTTCCTTCCTTTTCTCTTTTATCACATTTCCCCCACAAAATAGCAGCAGTGAAAGTACCACAAAACAAACCCAAGAAAACAGCAATCCAAGTACTCAGGAGAGGGCTTCAGAGCCTGGTTAAAAAATAGAGAGCTGGAAAAAAAAGAAGAATGCTTTGCCTCCAGCCTGCGTCCATTTTCCATTCTGCAAAACCACTCCACGAGGCCTACTGAGAGTCCTCCAGAAAAGCCAGAGGCTTCAAAGCCAATGCAACCATGCACCAAATTATTTCTCTGCCCCTCTTGGACCTCTCCTGCAAGCAGAGCATGTTGAAAGCTTTCCTTTCAGATCTATGGGAGCGATGATGGCTCTAGAGGACCCTGAGATGATGCCAGGTTGTCCGTGGCTCCCATGCAGGAACCAGGTATTGCTTTCACCTCCTCTCAGACCCCACTCATAGCTGCTCCCATCAGATACTTGGAGGCTCATCAAGAGCCCCCCGGGGTTTTGTGCTTGGCGTGGTCTTCATGCACTGAGGAGAAACACACCCTCCTTCAACTCCACTGCTACAGCCAGGCTGCGAACAGGACATTGCCCACCAGCCTTGCTCCTGACTCCCAGAGGTGGATTATCAGCAGCAGAATTGCAGGGGTTTTGGCCATTTGCTTCTACACCCTCACGAGGCCAGAGGATCTGGGCTGAAGCGTCTGGAAAGCACTTCAACAGGATCAGCTCCCCACCGCTGGGGATCTAACCCACTGCAGACATTGCTTTTGTTAAAAGAAGTAAATTCCAGGCTTTACAAGAAGGCAGCGGCTAATCTAGGAGCAAAAGYCCACTTTGATGTCCAACGCTTAGCAGGCAGTGAGCTTTCAGCTTCTACACACTGTCCCTCCCCGAGGCATTGCTCTGGCCAACTTGGCCAAGAACATGAAGCATGCAGAGGGCTGATAAAACGCAGTGCATCGGAGCTCCTGGTGGGCTGGGGTGCCAGTGTATGGCACCGAAACACAAGCAAACACCTCTACTACATACAGTGGCAATTTGTGAGGGAAAGCAACAATGGCAAAGGCAAGAAGAAGAAGTGAGGCATGGGAAGGCCCCTTTCTCTCTTGTCTGGGGTTGAAGACCTCTTTGAGAAAGGTCAGGAACTGGTCAGAGGAATAGAAACATCCCCAAGGAGAGATGCAACATCTGACTTCCAGGTCAAAGAGCAGTGACAACTCCTTTGGTTTGAGTTTTTCCCTATCCTTAGGGAATATTTCAATTCAGTATTTCTTGATAATTGTTGTGAAATTGGCAGTTCTTGCCCCGTTTAGTACTTTCTTCTTGCTTTGCTCTGGGTCAGCTTGCAGATCTGTCCTGCATGAAGCTCTGAAGTTGCAAAGTTGGCTTCTGTTTTTGACGAGTAAAGAAATCAATACTTCAAAATTTGCAGTGTCAGAAGGACTCCAAATTCCACCTGTCTCCCATGTTGCCACGTACCCATTGCCTCGGGGGTGCAGGGGAACACTGAATCTCCTTAACACCTTGCAAGCCAAATGCCACACAACGCTTGTCTCCATGCATTCAGACTGCAGATCTAGAAGTCAGACAGCAGTACCAGTCTGGTTCTAGTTCAGCCACTTCCCATTTAATCCACTGCAACAGTCAGCGAATCCCACAATTTCTGACAGTGAAGTGATCTTCTGCACAACCTGCAAGATCATCTTGAGGGCACTGGAGCTTGCTCATGCGCTGCAGACACTGGGATGGGATGAACAGCTGGTTGGGGCTGGGGAAAAGCTAGGTTCTGCCTCAAAATACCTTGTCCTCCCTGCAAGCCTGCTTTTTACCTGCCCGCAGACCCCTAAGAAGTTTTGCACGAGAGACACAGACCTCTTCTGAAGGGACGTGGCTATACGAGAGCAGCATAACCTGCACAGATTGGTATTTCTTTGTTGTCTTTCCCAGACCCTTGGGATGTGAGCCCAGAAATCTCCCCAAGTCCAGAGACAGGCAATAGTGGGCTTGCTCAGAGAGGATTGCCCCGGCGTGGCTTGGATCCAAGCCCATTGGATCTGAGACGATGGGTCTTGTCAACCAAGACCATGGGTCAGGTCTTTCTCAGGACCACAGGGAATATGGCAGCAGGAATTATTCAAACCTTGACTCTGGACCAAGATTTCAACCCATGCAGACAAGCGCTGTAGAAGTGCGGCTGCTGGCTGTGGCCATCAGACAGTGAGGTGTCCTGCACAGGGACCCCCAGAAACGTTAGCCTCTATTGAATGTACAGCTTCCCAGTTAAATTGCATTAAACCTCTGTGTGGATGAGCTTAAGAGGGATTAACATAGCTGTGATTCAAAGCAAGGTAAACTGGATCAAAGTGGCACCATTAATTCTGAGTGAGACCAGGCAGGCACAGGTAGAAGTCACAAACTAGAGCGTACACCGAAAGCGTGTCACGATGACAGGGGACATCCCAGGCGCGCTCTGCTACCTCATGGCAAATGGAAAGGAGGGAGAAGTTTTAGGTGAAAGTGGTAAATAATCTCATCCCCACCGCAGCGTGAGAGCTGCTCTCAGCTGAGTGCATCATCCATCCAGGGGCTCTTCCCCGCAAAGACTTCATTTGGTTTAATTACTCTAATTGGGAAGTCAGTTCAGATCGGCTTTCCTGAAGACGCCTGCCTAGAGCAGCCCTCGAGGAACTTAAAAACAACTGAAACTGTTTTCAGTTGCATATCAGCTCCCTCAGGCTTGACAAAAATAGGGCAAACGCGTCAACAAAACACTTTAAAAGATGCTTTCCTAACTTGCTCTTTACCCAGGCTTTCAGCACAGTCAACTTCCAAGCCCTCAAGGTTGGGAAAAAATCCTACCCAAGGAAGAAACAGCTCGTACAGGAGGAGCCTGGCCCGTTCATCAGGAGCATGATGGAGAGAGGAGGGTGTCCCTGCATGGGCACTTCCCCAGCCAGCGTGTCCCTGCGGCTCCTCACCRAGGAGCGATGCAGCTGGTGAACAAGCAAGGTGGAGTGATGTCCATGGCCACTGCTGTCCCTGGGGAGAGAGATGCAACAGAGATTTATCTGTGGTCCGAAGCTGAGCTAGTCAAGAGCTAGAAGGTGTACACCCGCACGATGGCTGTGCTTCGGCAAGGTCCCCGGCAGGAGATGCCCAGGTGACCTTGCTATTTAATGTGTTGTGACCTGCGCGCTGTTACAGTGGGATTTAATAGCAGGCTCCTGCAGAGTACTGCAAAGAAGCATCTCTCTCCAGCCGCTTCCCCCACGGGTACACAATCTGGGCAGAGAGCACATCACAGGCAAAGACGTAACTGGCAGGAGCGGCACGGCAGCATCGCTCAGCATTGGTCTGGTCAACGGGCCACTCCAGCACCAGTCAAAGAAAGGGGAGCACGTTCACCCTCTGCACAAGGAGCAAGCAGCAATTGCACGGTGCCACGCTGATTTTCCAAACCAGTGCCTTGCTCCAGCCTGTGCACTGAGTCAGACAGCAGAAGACAGAAATAGTGGATGCTGCCAGTCCCAAGGGCTTTTTGTTAGCCAGGACCAGCAATGCAGCCTGGCTGACGGGCCAGCATGTTTTCATCCATGGCAGCCACATGGGCAGCTTGGGCTACCAAAGCAAGAGCGGACTGTGGCCACACCAGTTTATTTTGGGAGATCTGGAAGGCTTCACTTTGGCTTTGCTTCATCGTGGGCAGCATGCATACCTGGCTGATGCAGTAGCAAGGTTTGGAAAGTAACAGCATGCTGGCAAGGAGGCCTTTCCGAAATATTTTATAGCACTCACTAATAAAAAAAAAAGGCTGATGTTTCAGTGAAATGTCACAACATCTGGAAAGAAAAATCAAGAGCAAAATAGACTGCCTTCTCTCCTCTGCTGCCCCCGCCAAATTCCTTCAGAGTAGGAGCAGTGACTGCTGTGATCTCTGGCTCTCCCACCTATAAACTCATCAGGTTTCAGCCACTTCTAAGCCAGACTCTGAAAATAAGCTCTGTATGGCCTCGTACGTGACCCACAAACAAACAGCAGAGCAGGGTTCAGATCACAGCTTTTAAATCCCAGCTTTCTTCCTGCCACCAGCTGATAACCAGAACCAAAGGGCTTGATATGCCACTGTTTTCTAGCGCCCTGGACTGATACCCTGTCCTGCAGGAAACAGATGGCCAGTGTGGATCTGGGCATCACCTTGGCTGCCGTGTCCAGGTCCTCTCCTGGCATGAATGGATGTGTCATGGCAGTTCCCCTGCAAAGCAGGAACTTTGCAGCAGCTTTCTGTGGCCCCTCTTTCCCATTTAGGTGAGGGGAGAGGAGAGATGGAGCTGTGGTTTGCATTTGCTGACCGCCCCGTGCAACAAGCACACGTGGTCCCTGACCAAGCTGGTGCTGCTGGTGCAACGGCAGGGCTGGAGCCTGGGGACTCAGCATCGCTAGGAAGCTGATTGTGGGGAGCTGGAAATGTGCCTCAGGGTGCTGCCTTGCTGTCTGCAAAACCTTCTCCCACGCTCCTCAGGAAACAGCATGCCTGAGGCGCGATTTCTCACATCGCCAGCCTGCACCCAGGGAGGGAAAAGGCACATAAGGCAGCCGACATTTGAGGAGGGGTGGTTGGAGGCTGCCACGGTGCCTGGCTGATGGGAAGCTCCTTGCTGGGTGAGTGTTCCTGTCCCAGCCCCTTCCAGGACCTGCTGCTCCTGGCAGCGAGACAGCTTGGTGCGTGGCACGGTGCCCATCTCGGAGCAGAGAAACCATCCAGCGTGGCTCCTCCTCAAACAAACCAGGCGAATCTCTAGCCAAGATTAACATCGAAGGCTGGAGCCTGCTGGCAAACTGGGCTACGGCAAACCAGGGCATGCCTGTAATGCTGATACCCGCCGGCCGGCCGCAGGAACAGGTACCGATGCTGTGCAGCCCACAGCATGGCATCTCCTGGTGCCACAGTGCTGCAGGGGGCTGGTGGGTGGCCTGGGCACCAGATAAACCCAGTGCCAAGTCCTTCAGGCTGGGGAAGGGAAGGGCTGAGGGCATCCTCCTGTGAGGCTGTAATTCATGCTAGCCTTTTGTCCTCACTCCATTTGCTAGTTAATTGCTTCTGGCTTTAAGAGCATAAAGCATCGGCGCAGGGCTGTGTGGCTGGGAGACCCCCAGCGAGGGCATGGACAGCTTGTAAAACTGGCAGCCCTCTGCAAGCAGTGGTTTTACTCTTTCTCATCGCTCCCAGCCCTTCCCAGAGCCTTCCTCAGCACACTTTCCAAGTGGGTCACAAACCCATCTGGGTTTGGGATATGGGGACAGCAGACTGTCCCCATATTAGAGGCAGGGCGATAATGCAAGCAAAGCAACAAATGAAAAATGAACCCCAGCCATTCTGACACAAAGGCAAGCTAGCATGAAGATCTGTCCTCCAACCTTTCGGATCGCTCCTCTTCTCCAAGGCAGGTGTTGTTTTATATTCTGTTCCCTCCGCCTCCCCGCTCCTGCCCTAGTGCAGGGAGAGCTCCTGAAATAGCTATTTCTAGCCACTTTATTTTGGATGCAAATCATTGGTATTCTGCAAGAAGAGCTCTCACTTGGAGAGCTATCCTGCCAGACCTGTTCCAGCTGATTTCCTCACGGAGCTGAAGCCCTTCCTATAAAAACCTTCGGCTGCAAACCGAGCGATCAGCCAGGGTTCGCCTCCTTTCTTCTTTATCATTCCAAACCTGTCCCCTCCTCATTTTGTTTCCTTTTATTTCCCTTCCTTCACATCTGCATTACTGCAGAGCGCTGTTAATAAGATTTATGGCTAAATATTATCTGGCATACAGGTAATTTAATATGCACTTGCTGGTCCGGTTTGTAAAGCAAACGGCTTCTCTCACCACTCTGCTTTTGGCTCAGCTACCTTAATTGCCCATGACGTACCATGCACAGGGTAAATATTTGGTCCTGGCTCTGAAGCTTGAAGGCTCCCCTCCTGCTCTCTGTGTGCAGATCAGGATCTCGGCAGCGTTAGGGGATGCCCTTTCCCACGCAGGGGTTAGCGGGTTCATTCATGAATTGGGTCATTGCTGAGGACCAACAGAGCAGGGGAGGGGGGAGAAAGGGGAGCAACGCGGCTCTGCAGAGACAGGAATCACAGAACCAGAGTAATTTAGTTTGAAAGGACATCCGGAGGCCACTGGTCCAAACCCCTGCTCAAGGCAGGTCCAGCCAGATCCAGTTGCTCATGGCTGTGCACAACTGCGGTTTGACTGTCTCCAAGGATGAACTCAATTTGTGGGAAGATGATTCTTTTCAGGCAGGATTTTCTCTGTTTTACTTAACTCTACAAAAGCAGGAGAGATTGAGAGCTTGTCCAGGAGAGAAGGCAGTATATTAAAAGTAAGACATGCTATGCCTCCAGCCAAGAAGGCAGAAGCTGGGAAAAAATGACTTCTCCAAGAGTAATTATGCAGCTCAGTGATTGAATGGGGGAGACAGCTGAGGTTAAATTCATGCCATGGACCCTGTGGCAGCAGCGCTACCAAGAAGACCTTTTATGGGCTTTTACGCTGAACAATGAGCAAGGGAAACTTGAGTGTTAGCTACTCCAACGACCCAGCCAAAATGGCCATGTTGAGTCAGCAGCAGGGGAAAATGCCACATTGCAAAGGGCACGAGAAATCTGGCGCCTGCCTTGCAAAGAAAGAGCCAGTTGCTCATGCTGGAAGATGCCTGCAGTCCTTCCCTCCAGCTGGGTTGCATGCGCAATGCAGCAGCAACAGGACTTCCCATTGCAGCCTGCAAGAAGCAACCCACTGGGAAGTGGGAATTTGCAAATAACATAGCAGGAACGTTTCAAAGAGCCGTATTCCTCCGATTAGTCCTCACCAGGACCATGCTTTGCAGCACAGGAGGTGCTTTCATGGTCTGATCACCTACACTTCTCCTCCTGGTGAAAGGAGTAAGCTTTAATTACTGCTATGTTCATGCCTAATAAGTAGGAGAGCACAGAGGCACCACCGTGTAGGAGAGTCCCTGCTTTACTGTACATGGGCCATGCCAAAGGGATCTTGCTTCACCGAGCTGCAGGTTATCCAGCTCCCCAAAGCGTGGTGATAACTCATGGTGCAAGGAGTGTGGTGGAAGGAGAGGAGCCTTTTCTTCAGTGCCAGGTCTCCCTGGCAACTTCTCTGTGAAGAAAGAGAAGAAAAAACAGTGCCAAAGTGTAAGCCGAGACACCACCCAAATCTCTAATCACAGCCTAGGTCTGCCCTGGGATGGGAAATTTATATCATCTGTCAACAAGAACTACACGCAACAAAAGTAAATTCAAGGGAACTCCATTTTGCATCTCGCGGCTTCCTCTTTTTCTGGCTGCTGTGATCTATTTTTTTAAGGTTGGCTGTGCTTCCTAGAGAGTAAAGTCTTGTTCCCAGCTCCACTGGCAGGTCAGATACCTGTGCACTCTTCTTCTCCCTTCCTATCAGTTGCAGACCTTGTGATATTTATAGAGCATCTTGCATAGCAAGGCCTTGGTCCTCTTCAGACCCTTGGGTGAGAACACACTGTGGATTTTCTGCTCGACACTGACTGAGCCTCTGCATGGTGCTCAGGCCCTGAGCAGACTTGCACACAGCTCAGAGCAGCAAGCGGAGAATTAACCATCTCAAAAGCTTTCTGAAAGGCCCTCGGACGAGGACCAGGGGAAGGTGGAGGCCACATACGAATGACACCTCTCCAGACAGCCCATCTGCAATGCAGTGCAATCAAGGAGCAACTCTGTGGCAGCCTGAACTCTCTCGATGAGCTGGTGCAGAGCGCTGTGCGGGCAGTTTTCCCTTTAATGGAGGGCACTCCCTTGGAACAAGCGTTTGGCACCAGATGAGTGAGGAATGAGATGGCTCTAATCCCGTAATTTAATTAGAGCTGTGTAGAGCTGCCTAACGAAAAGACCATTTCCTGAGCAGGCTGCAGCGCTGGGCGTCTGGCTGCTCTCTCTGGACTGGCAACCTGGACCCTCTTGCTCCTGCTTTGCCACAGAAAGGCAGTGCAGTGCTTTTTCACCCTGCTCTGTCTTACTTTTTCCTTCTCATGGGTTTTAGCCAAAGGAGCCCAGGCTGGGACTCCCCCAGTCTGTACATCCTCATATTTGTGAACAAAGGGCTACCCGGTGCTGTCTGGTGGGGAGGGGAAGGGCAGGAGCCCTGGTTTTATCCCACAGAGGCAAGAGGTGGCAGTGAAAATGCAAACTCCAGGTCTTCTTCCATGTGGGGGAAGTTCCAGGTCTCCTTCCATTTTGCAACCAAGCAAAAATGTTGACCAAGACAGGGATCCGCTGAAGGAGTGTGCTGCGGGTGGTCAGGTCCCATCCTGCACTGACAAAGGGGTCCTGGGACCCTGCTCTCACACCATCCCACGAGCAGGGGTCTCACTCCAGGTTTTCAGGATCTCCCCAGCTGTGTGGGGAGCACTGAACAGCCCCCCTGATTATGAAATGGAGTAGCCCCCATATGCACTCCCATATACACTGCAAGACAAGCTGGGATGGCGTGGGGTGGGCATCACTTTGGAGCACAATCAGTCCCTCTCCCAACTGGCCTCAGTGCTCAGCGTCCCCTTTGTGGCTTGTGCATGTCCATGACGGAGGAAAAGGAGCTAGGGATGAGGGGCCAGCAGCCTGAGGGACCGGCCTGGAAGGGCAGGGATGCGTAACCCCATCCCTCCAAAGAGGAGAGCAGCCTGGGCTGATGCCTCATCTCCGTCTCAGGGAAAGCATGCAGGCTAAGCCTGGCCTGAAATCTGAGTGGGATCGGCTCAGCATGAGGTTTTGGTCTGAGCCTTTCTGGC
The DNA here is from genome assembly GCA_035582835.1 of Phoebastria nigripes. NCBI lineage: Eukaryota > Metazoa > Chordata > Aves > Procellariiformes > Diomedeidae > Phoebastria > Phoebastria nigripes. The sequence continues at coordinate 5,519,690 of JAYKAV010003377.1, read as the reverse complement.
TTGACCCTGACCCAAGCATGCCTGGGCTATGGCTCCCAGCAGCCTCTCGGGGCTCAGCCAGCCACAAAGCTCCGCTGGTGCAAACAAATTCCTGCACAGCAGCAAAAGCCCAGGCTAGCCAACAGCAACATGCCTAATTAACAATAATTGGCTCCCCGCCATGTATCTCCCAGGCCCAAGCTTGCACCCGCCCCAGTAATTGCTGCCCCATTATGTTTTCCGGATGCTCCAAGGTGAAAGGGAGCTTTGTACAGGAGCCCCAGGCGAGCCTGGGATGCAGCAAGCTGGCAAGCAGTTGCTCCTGCACAAAGTCCTGATGCTGGGAGAAAGGCAGGGCTGGGGCATCCCATTCTGCTCCTCAAAGGCTCAGCAAGAACTCCCAACCCCAAGGGAGAAGAGGGAGAAAGCAGTTCTGGCATCTCACTAAGTGTCCCGGCCAGTGTCCCTGGCCACCTGCTGCTCGGTGCTTATACAGGACACAGCCCACAGAGATGCCCCCAGGAGATGTCACTAGCCCAGTGATACCACCAAAGTGAGGGAAGGGACCGCTGGCTGCAATAAATGCAGGTGCAATAAACCATCCTGCTACTCTGGCAAGGAAAGAGCCTCCCAGAATATCAGTGATACAGCACTGCCCAGAGCTGTGACTCTGTGGTCCTGCTGCTGGAGGTCCCCTTCCTGCCCTGGCTGGTCATCACCTCAGCTCTGAGGAAGGTCCTCTACAGCAGCTTCAGCTGAAGGAAATCCCCAGGGCTGGGGAATTTCCTACCTCTTGTAAGCTGAAGGCTGCCGGAAAACTGCACCTGGACCAAAGACCTCATACTTCGTTGCTGGTCCCCCAACCTTTTTCTCAGCCTGTTGCATGATGAGAGCAGCTGGGGCCCAGCCTGGAGGGAGCATTTCTTTGTGCCTCCTTGGGGAATCCCACACACAGCACTGCCTGTCTGTGGTTAAACAGGGATTTCCCTGCTACTTAGCCCACCGTTTCGCTCACAAACAGACCTGCAGCTCGGGGAGAGATCGGAGTGGCTCCAGCATTCGATGTCTTCAGAGGAGGCAGACAACAGGCAGGAACAGAAGCTGAAGGCTGGAGGGGACTGGAAAAACTCAGCTTTAAGAACTGCTCCTGGTTTGCAAACAGAAACAAGAATAAAGGTTCATCAATCTGGGGCCAGCACCGCTCTCCTGGCTGCAAGGCACCGCACTCATTTGGCTCAGGTGTGGTGATGCTCTTTGGCTGTACATGACCCATCCTGCCTCCTGCAAGCCAGCCCTGCCCCAGCCTGTCCCCACCACCCCAGGCAGGAGAAAATCAGCGCCAGGCACAGCCAGCCTCTGCTACTCCTGGACAAAACCGCACTCAGACCATCCTCGTGGGCACACACACCAAACGCCCAGGTGCTTTACTAGTGCAGAGTTGGCTGCAAAGGCAGATGTCCCTGCCAGGATCTGGGCAGTGGGGTAAGTCAGAGGCAGGAGTATCTGCGTATGGGCATGCCTGCATCTCCCCAAACCTCAGATTCCAGCTCAGGGTGCTGGCTTGAGAGTTACTGTCCTGCCATCTCCCTAACTTGCTGGGTCTTCCTGAGGGACCATTATCATTCATAGTGCACTTGCTACTGTCTTTCCCAAAGGACTGCCCCCCTCCCCTTTCAAAATATTTAGGCAAAGGCTAAATGATGCTTCAAAACCCAGGGAGAAGAAAATTGCCCTGATTCAGCTGAGGCTCTCAACCACGATGAATTCAGTGCCCTGATCTGGGAAGCTAAGCAAGCCTGGCCTGCCCAGTACATCTGTAGGAAACCACCTCAAAATGTTTATGTTCCCACTGCCGGTACCCAAGGGACTGCTGCATAAGAAGAGACTCTAACGATGGCCGGTTGCTCGAGCCAAACCCAGATCTCGCTGACTTGGTCTGCAAAGCACCAGGCAGGGCTCTTCCCACCAGTTTCCTTTTCTACAGAGAACTTGCACGTGCAGTTACCAGCAGAAGCAGATCAGCAGGAAGTTCCCTGCTCCAAAATCCCCACATTCACCCTAAAAGCAAGTTTTGTTCCCATGAATGTCTTCTCTCTGCTTCCTCCAGCATCTCACGTGCTGCAGCATTTCTGGCTTTCCTAGAAGACCCACTCCACCCAAACCCATCTGCGAACTCCTCCACCACTGCTGCATATCACAGGTGTTGCCACACAACTGGCTGCCTTCAGCTGTAGCCTCCGCTACTCCCAGCTCTGACATGACACAGACAGACTTCGTTGCTCCTTCCTTTGAACTGCAAAGAAAGCTCTCTGCATATCCTAGCTAGTCTTGAGATTGTCTACTTTCTCGCCGAGACATGCGGCACTAGGCTGTAATTACTCTCCGCATCCTTCTTCCTGCCATGAAGCAAGCAGCAGAAGTGAGGGGTGCAGGATTTCCAGCTACTGCCTGCCCAAATGCCCTGCATTCAGGTCCCTTCTTCATGCACACTCAGTGTGCCTGCTGGGCTGAGAAGCACTGGGCTACCAGTCTAATGGTGCTGGACTTGTTGCTCTCCTAGAGACATCTTGACCCGGCACGTTCCTCCACGTACATTCTGCTCTCTGGAGACATGATATGCTGTGAGGTGAGGAGAGAGTTCAGAAGAGGTTACGGCACCAGCTAGGGACACGAGAAGCTGAGATTTATTTCCCTGCTCTGCTTCAGGCTTTGCATGAATCACGAGTGACTCAGTCGCTTTGAAACCAAGGGGTGTTGGGTCTCTAAACAGCATAAAAGGCTGAGGTGACTGAGGCACTTAGTGGACCTTGATGTTCACTTCTGAGTATTGTCCCCTGATGGTAACAGGGATGTGGCATATCTCCCTACGTGCCAGGGTGGCCAGTGAGGTTCACCCTGAAGGCCAGCAATCACTCCAGTAGCCTGCAGCAGGCGTGAGATGGACCTGAGCTCACAGTCATTTAGCATCCATGCCTGAGGAAGGCAATTGCTGCAAGCAAGCCATGCCTTTCGAGCCTGCAGCACCTAATTATAAGGGAAGCTGAGGAGAAAGAGGAAAAAAACCCACCAGTAAAACAAAAGACATTTCTGAGCAACGACTGGTTTACCACAACTGCGTTTCCATCAAGTCTCCAAAAATTTTGGAACATCCCACTCCTATGTCATCTTATATAGTTTCTGGAGCTAAACAACTGCTTTTGGGAGGGATACAGCACTATCTTCCTCCAGCAGGAAACCAAAACACTGCATTTCTTTCCTTTTCTGCAGGAGGGACAGTCTAGCGGTTTCTGGCAGCGACGAGGAGGTATTCACACCAACTCGTGCACACATCTGCAAAGCCCTTCCAGTCCAAAGGAGAAGCCAGACCCGCAGGCTGGCAGGGATGCCTGCCAGGAAGGGAACTCACAAGCCTGTGAGATGCAGCAGGGGAATTGAAAAGATAAAATGAGAGATCAAAGGAGGGCAAGGAGGGAGAGAGGAAAAGTTGCAGCTACGAATGGACCAGCAAAATGTGAATGCCGCAGGAGAAAAATGGAGGCAGCGAAGTGAGCGTGTCAGAACCAAGCAAATCAGGCAGCGACACAGTAATTAGCCTGGCTTTCCCAGTGGAAAGGTGTTTACATCAGGAGGATTTTCTTCTGGCATAAATCAGGGACAGGACAAAGCGTTCATCCAGGTCCTGTGTCTACAGTCAGTGCTCCTAACCAGCGCTCCCAGTACGCAGGGACAAGCTGGGCCACTGGGGAGGGTGGGTGGGTGATGGGGGTCCAGCTCTCTGACCTGCCACAGCTTTCCTGCAGGAAGATCTATACCCCCCAAGGGAGGGGACAAGGGCAGTCAGCCAGCCCACCTCATCAGGTGCCAAGCAGAAAACCAACAATCCTGTTTTTACAAGAAACATCCAAAGGTTTCCAAGCTTGTCTGAAATATTTTGGTGGGGTGTGCATGGGGATGTTATTACATTTGAGTTGTCAGTAGCATGGCCAGCCAGATATCCATCTTCCTCCTCCACTGTGTCTGACCTCAGGATAGGCACGTCTGCTCACTCAGGATGACTAAAGCAGAYAGCTCAGGGTTTGATCCAGTTTTTCCTAGCCCAGGATTGCACCCACACCATGCTCTTTCTCCAGGGAAAGGGTCTGGGGCTTGCTTTTTGCCAGTACATCTTACCCCAAATCAAGGGCAGTCACCACAGTGACACCCATGTAAAAATTCACCCTGTTTTATAGCATTACGACATTTCTATACAGACAAGTTTATGTTTTTATCTTGAGYGTGGCCCTCCCACCCTGGGAAGTTTTACACTGCGTTGCTTCACAAAGATACTGGGAAGATGAAACATTACATCAACATCTCATCTAATGTGGTAGAGAGGGATAGAGATAGCCCTCAATTAAGGTGCCCAGCAGCAGCTCTCTCATCAGCGGGTGCAAGGAAATAGGCACCTTGATTTTCTACCTTCCCCTTGTGCTAAAACGCCCTCCATGAGCAGCTGAAAATGCTCTTTAGTTGACAATGCTGACACTGGGAAAGAGGCCAGGTAATGTATCAGATCTGCAGGGAGAATTTGGAGACTTCAGCTCCTCCCCCACTGAATCTGCACTTCATAAAAATGACATTCCTGGGCAAGTTACTCTAAGWTAGAAACTAACAAACTTTGGCATAAAGAGAAGATGGTAAATAAAACCCCTGTATGTTTGTCCATTGACAAAGAATAACATCTAGCAAAAGCTTAGCATGATTGATGGAGCCACTGACCATAGACAGGAAGCCGTAAGGAAAATAACTACCAATATACACCCAGCTCGAATACCAGCTTGGTCTGATGTGTCTACCACAGACCCGCACCCTTCTGGCTGTGTGGCAGACCTTCAAAGCAAGACGGCGGTGGCTGCATTTCACACTGTGCATAAACATGATACTTGGGAAGTGAAGCTTGCAAAAGATTGGGCTCGGTGGCAATTAGGCTGAGCTGCTCTTCAGCTACCAGGACCTGGGATAAAACTGTAAAGTCACTTCCCGTGGGCTACTGAAGGGTCAGAAGATGGAAAAGGCTTTTGAGCACCAGGTTTTCTCAGCTCCCACCTCCACGAGCCATGTCTTACGTCTACCAAGCCAGCCAAGACTGGGGAGCGCTGCCCATGGCTGTTGAGTAACCTCCACTTACCACTTAGGGCTGGACTGGTCCCTCTGGGGAACTGGAGAGTGGTAGAGAGGCCAATACTGCACTAAAGCATTCCCTTTGCATGCACAGGGAGCAAAAGAATCTGGGTATATCTGGTCTAGGCAGCGTGCACTGAATRCGGGCAGGTCAGGACCAGCCCGTTAATAGCCAGCAAGCTCCCACTCGGTAGCCTGCTTCAAAAAATGAAGTCAGGAGGAGCTTACATCAGACTCGGCTAGAAGTGTCTACATGCATGACTGAAGGAAGAGGCTCCCGGCTTGTGACAGGAGGCCAAGTGACTCAATTGTGGTGGGTGGGGGCAACAAGAGAGAAGGGGATGTGGTTAGGGAACAGGGCATGAGTCACCAAGGAAGCACATGTGCTGATAACAGCTGGATAAACTCAAGGCAGAGACATAAGGTCTGCTCAGGAGAAAATCCAATTCTGTACTGGAAGCCAAAACCTGGAGGCAGCAATCCCAAGGGCTAGTGCAACGGAGAGCTGTAAGTGCCTGGCACAGGCTTTTCCTGCTTTGCAGTTCAGCAAGGGTTGCAGGATGAACATCTTACAGCAAACAAAGTGTGACCGTGGTGTTGGCCATGTTCTTGTGTCTCACGTACTGTGATTTCAGCGTTCATCTGAGGTTGGAGGCAGCCTTGTTCACAGGGATGAGTGGAGTCCTCTCCATTATAGTCCTGCAACCTCACGTCACCACGAGGGATAGACAATTCTCTCCCATCCCACAAGACACAAGCCCTGCATGCTCGTTTGGAGGCTCAGTTTCCTACAGGCATGCTCTTGGGCGAGAGGCATGAGCACGGCTGAGACATGGGACAGTACAAGTCGACTTGCAATCTGCTACTGCCTCCTCTCCTCCATCGCCCTCAAAAGCTCAACTAAGGTTGAAGTGGCTTCAGACAGTCTGAGATCCCACTGAAGAAAATGATGATCAGGGAAGATTCGTTAGAGTTCATTGGTCAGTGCTGAAAGCCCCGGGAAAGAAGTAGCATGGACACCAGAGGAAATACACAGATGATTCACCCCCCACCCACCCCCACTAAGCTCACCAAATATTCCACCCCAAAACTCAGCGTGGATCTGTAATCATTATCTGGAAAAACACAAATAAACCACCTTCACCTGGCGTGAATGACACGCCGGGTGCAAGCAATGGGCCCTCCCAAAGCACCGCATAACTCCTTCGGTGCATTAGAGCACAGATCTGCAGTGATACTTGCAGCTTTGCTCACCTGCTCCAGCGCCTGCGACAACCATTTGACTTGGGATGGTGTCACCGGAGAGCACTGCCTGCCAAAGGATTTTTGCACTGCAGGAAGCCTAGAAATGAGTTATAGGTCTCAGAAACACCTGTGGCATTGATCCTGCAGCTGCTGAGGAACCTCGGGTAGGGATACAGTCCAGCGCATTCGCTGAGGAGACCAAGAAACCAAGACTGCAAATGTAACTACCAAGTCCCTGGGACATCAAAGGCATCGCTTACCCCTCCGTGCTTTGTTGTGTCCACAAGCCCGGGAGGCCACAGAGGAGTGGACGTTGTGGGCAGGACTCTTGCTGGGTCCTTTGCAATGCATTAGTCACCACCGTGCAGAGGACGTACGGCCGGCAGCCAGCACTCAGCGTGGGATCATGCCTCCCCCTCCTAATCCCCGCTCTCCCACAGATGCTGTCTGGCTCCTGGCTCCCCTCAGCACCCCCTGCCCGTGTCTAAAATCTCCCTGAAAACCTAAACCCCACCTTCCTGGGAGCACGGTCAGCTTCAGCCTGCCCATTCAGTTGGATCTGCCTTCCTTTCCTGCCTCCCCAGCAAATATTTAGAGGCACGGGCTCATCGCCTTGGCCAGTTTGAAACCCGAGAGGATCGCTGCTGACTAACAAGAAATGTGTCACAGTCACAAGCCTGCTTCTTTGCATCCATCACCACTGTGGCACTTCCCCTTCGGCAGGGAAATGGGAGAGAAGMGGCGTCAATGTGGCACAAGAGAAGGGCAGAGCCAGCCTGGGTCACAGTGGGGCAAGAGGCACCTGCCTGGAAACAGCAGCTTTATTCCTCTGTGACCTTGCGGTCTCATCCAGACGCCGGTGCTGCCCACAGCTCTGCCACGTGCTGGATTCGTTGGTGTCTTCCTGAAAGAGGGCAGCAGCTTATCGAAAGCTCGGGGCACCGCAGCACGTGGGACGTGCTTGCTGTTGCTCACAGTACCAGCGAGAGAAGTTCTCATGTGAAAGGATGAGGCAGGCGGTAGGCAGGAAAGTGGATGGCACATCCATCTTTGGCACAGAAACTGGGGGAGACCAGTGAAATTCCTGAGCACAGGGAAGCCACAAAACACCCGCCCAGCTCAGCCAGGGATGCACGGGGACGCCGGTCAGCTTCTCTGCAGGGGGATGTCACTTTACAAGAAAAACCATTTTATTTCTGAATAATCAAGTCACCCAGAGTGGAGCTGCTGAAGGAAAGCACCATTTGTTCCAGGACATGCAGCTGGAAGAGAGCAAGGGCCCACACGCTCATCTCAAAACTGCCTACAAAAGCCATTGACGGCAGTTTGTAGGGTGTGTGAGCCTGAACTCGAGGACACAGTTGTGCAGAAAAGCAGCAGTGATGTTATCTCCCCACGATCCTGTGGCAAGGAGAAAGCTGGGAGATGGGCTTAAAAGCAAGCACGCTCAAGGAAGACCTCAGGAAACTCAGCTTTCCCCTAATGCCTGCGCCTTGGGGTGCAGTCTGACCACATCTGTACAGCTGTGTCATCCCAAGCATAGAATCCAGACTCTTGCATTGCCAGGAGGTTTCTTTCTACTCTTATGTCTCTGGATGCCGGGACCTGAAGGAATAAACATGAGATTTCACAAAACTCATGACCTGCCGACTGTACGAGCACTCTATCCATCCTGGGCAGATTACACCACTGTTTTCCATGCCTTGCCTTACCAGAGGAACAGAGCAATCAACATGTGTCTTGGAGCATTGCACCATTTAGCCACGTATCCTGAAGGACAGCGATCCCCCACTCACTTCCAGAAGAAGCTGCTATTAAACCTCTTCCCAAAATCTGCACCAGAGCGGGAGCCAGGTTCTGACATGCAAAGTTTCTCCTCTCTCTAATCCTCCCAGAGCCATAGGAGTGAAAAGCTCCCAGCTCTATTGCCTGTGCGGGCATCACCTCTCATTCAGCCTCACGCAGAGCATTTGGCGTCAGCACCAGCTGGCAGCCAGGAATCCCACGGGCTTTTTGGGAAATAGCCTCCTGCTGCTTTCACCTCTCCTAGTGCTTGGAGGCCACCAGGAGTTCACCATTAAATTGTCTACCCTACTTGGACGTGTTTGTTGGCCACATAGACCCAGCTCCATCCTGCTTTCTGAGTTSGAGCTGAGCGGTGCAGGACAGCCGGGGTTTGGGAGAGATGCTCCCCCTTGCACTGCTCAGGCACAGGCACCACGCAGCCAGCCAGGGTCACTGCTCCAAGACACCTCATTTGTCCACCTGAGGCTGTGATGCTCCCACCATCCATCGGCCACCCAAACCAACTGCCTGCTTGGTGCGTTCCTGAAACCTCAGTTCAGTTTAGGCAAAGGAGGCTTGACTACTCGGAAGAATAATCGCATTAAACAGTACACACCGGAGGTGAATTACTTTATATCAAGCCTATATTTGCCAACGTGTGCTGTAAACTAATATTTGATTATGTTAACAACCCTGGTGGAAAAAAGAGATTTACGTTACCGCCTTTGAACTGAATACAATATCTGGTGCCTGCATGTTGCAAAAAATAGATCCTCCCTCCTACTGCTCAGAAGCAACAGGAACCACAATTCCGCTTTGTGGGTCCTCAGCAAGGGTTGATTTAGTTTTACCGAGAAAAACCTTTCTTTATAGATTCATTAGCTAGTGCCTGCCCATAGGAGTTTCACAAACACATCAAGGATGCCTTGGCTTGCCAGTGTTAACCTCAGTTGCTGCAGGTGAGGTATGGAGGCTAAGCACAAAGAGCTCTGAAGATGTGCCAAAGAGTAATGCTGGTTAGAATGTCTTGTTCCAGGGCAGATCAGCCTCCCTGGAAAGCCAAGATGTGCTCTGTATGTTCTGCTAGGTCCAAAGAGCTCATTGCTTTGCTACAGAAAGTCATCTGCACTCAGAGCTTGGCATCGGGAGCGAGTCCTATGCTAGGGCATGTCCCGGGCTGGGTTCAGGAAATCCCACAGGGCAGAGGGACCTGCGAAGCTGCAAGTACACCGTTCCCAAGCAGGCAGCCTGCTGAGAGTGCACTTCTTACCCTGTTCCTATCCGCTCCCTCCCAAAGGCAAAGAGTACTGCTGCTGAGCAGCCCCAAGCCTAAACCTCCTATGGAGAGCAATTCAACCAGTGCAGTGATGGTGGGGCATTAGACCACGAAGGTGCTTACTTCTGGCACTGGGAGCACTCCCATTAAGGGTTACGTGAGTTAATTACTCCAGTATTACACTACAAAAGCTACGTAGGATCATTTCCTTGCCCAGATAGCCTTAATAATGCTCCTGTGTGGCAAGCTGGGAAGGCAGCTAACAGAGGGTTTACAGGTTTACAGAGGCTGGAAATGGAGCCAGCTAAGATTGTTAGAGGAGATATATGTGCATGCAGACAAGTGCACGCAGGCAGGCATAGATGTCGCACTGGTAAAGTGAAACCATCAGGATGCGATCTTCTCTTTCTTGCCAGTCTTCAGTCTGCCTTAGGCATGCCTTTACACTAAGGCAGTAGTTTTTCTGGGTGGGAATAGCTGTGCACAGGTACAGCACTTTCATGGCAATATTAATGTCCTCACTAGGAGGACAGGAAAGAGACTGCTGAATTCCCAGCCCGTGCCTGCTTCATATCCAGCCCATGTTCACCCGTCCTGTGGCACAGTGTCCTAAGGTACCGACCTTTCCCCCTCCTTGATATTCACGAGACGGGCAGATGAAGGGCAGAACTGTACCCACATTCAGTTTTCTATTTCCACAAGTCTGCTGTTTAGCATCCCCTTGTAGGGCAGGCTCTCCACTGCCTGCTCCTCCACACCACTTCTACTGGCAGTTTGCTCTTCCTGAGCTATAAGCAACATACTGGACAAGCTCTAATCAAAGCCTCGTACGGAGGCAGCGATACTTCCCTCTCTGCTAAATGCATCTCTCAGGATTGCACTAGCAACATCCGCCCGTGCCTGTAGTCATCCTGCAACTAGTTACTACCCCACTTCCTCTTCCTCTGGTAATTCACATGGATGAGAGTCTAGCAAATGGGAGAAGTTTTATTAATAGATCCAAACACACTACTTGAGTTACAACATCTCACACTGCTTCTTGTAACAGTCCCCAAGGTCGCTCCATCCTTCCTGTGTGACATTCAGATCTTCTTCCACATTGGCAATGCTCTCAACTGCAGAAGTGATCCATACACTCCTCCATGCGTGCCCAGCTCGTTAAGAAAGATATGAATGAAGACAGGTTCCAAAATGAATCCCTGACCAGTACTGTTCACTTCTGAACACATCCTGTTGACTCTCTTTCGTCCTGTTTCCCACCCACTTGAAATTTTTGTAGCAATGCTCAGGCTTGTTCGCTTCATTAGAAAGAAAAAATCACTTATCAATAAAAGGTGATAAGTTACTTTGGCTTCATCTATTTAAGCTTGCAATATCACTTAAATGTTCAGCTGAGCTGTTCACATGAGCACTCACGCAAAACATCATCTTAGCTTACCTTGACTAAAATTGGTCCTTCCATCTAAGGAGTCCTGCCAGTAGGTCAGAGGAGCTAGATATCAGGGGCTGGGTCTCGAATGGGACATCTGGCTATGGCTTAGGCTGTGGAGGCGGGTAGAAGCACTTCTGTGTACATGGATCAGCGATGCTTCTACATTTGGGGAAGAAAATTCTACATTAATGAGCTCTTTGCTTTTAAAAGATGAACATGCAGCTGGGTCTATAAATGGAAAGGAAATTAATGGGTCCCATTCCTTTGGCACAAATGCCCGGTGAGACATTCTTGTGTGAAGAACATCTCTGGCAGAGCCAATGTCACCTAGTCCAAATTAGAACAGGACCAAAACTCGGCTAAAAATCAAACCAAATCTGGCTCAGGCTAGTGATATCAGTGATAAGCAGTAACATGGATTACTGTTTCCAGGAAAACTAGCCCTGTCTTGCAAGGACAGGAGAGTCATGTGTTTCAGGGAGCAAAGAAGCAGGATCTTGACCGCTTGGAAGTCAACAGCACCGCTGATTTCCACAGAACCAGAATTCCCCACCCCAAACCCTCCAAGGCTAAAATAGTGACATCTAATAGAGGCATGTTTAACCACAGGAACAGAGAGTAAAGCCCACAGGCATAATGCAGAATATGGCTAAGTAAGCTGTTCAGCTTGGGAGTTCACACCATCCTCCCATCGACCGAATACAGTTGCTAGACTTGCTGGGTGCAAAGTCCTCCCCCGCTGACTGTGTGAGCACATGGGGCCACTGCAGACATCCCTTGGAAAGGGGGAAGGAAGAGAAGCATGACCTGGACATTGCAGGACTGGAGGTTTCACACAAGAGCAAGCAAATGCAAGACCTCTGCATTCTTGCTAAGAGATAATTTCCCAGGAATGCGTCATGGGAAATGGATGCTGTCACACCACCGTCACCCCAACAGCATCTATGTATCTCAAAAGGGTCACTTCTGGGTCCTTTCTCAGGCATCACTTACTGCTCTTTACTGATCACTCACAGGTCTCAGCTACTCCTGCTAGACGGAGAGATGCTAACTCTGTATATTGGAGGCAAAAGAAAGATGATGACCCTTTAAAAATGCATGCACCACTTTGCATGAGCTTTCTGGGACTTATATGACTGCTGTGCTCCACGTAAGGCAATGCAGATGAAGGACTGAGAGCGCTTTCTGCCTCACACATCCCACAGGCTAACAGCACACGCACATCCTACTGCTGTGATTCAGTTACACTCAGTAACCTGTGAAGGTGCAATAACTTGGTTGGCTTCCAAGCTCTGCCTAACTGTGCCTCAGTGTGAGACAACACTGGAAATACTTTCTGGAGACAGGGAAGGAGTTGCCCTAGGCAAACTTTGGTGCATTAAATGTCTGGTGAAGCCACATGAGAGACAGAAGCCAAATCAATTAGAAGTCAAGGGTTGATGTCCTTCTTAGCTATATATGGGAAGTTCCACCAACCTGCACTAGGAAAAGACCATCTCTTCTCAGGAAGCGATACAGAAGAGTCAGGATGGAGGACAGAACCCCCAAAGTCAATATTTGAGGTGCCTCAGAGACAAAGAACCTTCCTCTGCTTTGTACAAGGGTTTCGAAGATGAACAGACATCATTCAAGCACTAAAGCAATGCCCAGACCAGGAGGTTTTCCTCTACCCCTCAGTGCCTTTGCCAGGAGGGCAATTCCAGTGATGCATTGCCAGCCCTGGCAGCTTTTCCCTGGGGTTTGATCCAAAGAGGCCATTTGAGTTCAGGACACAGAGACTGCAGAGGTTACGTATTACAAAGCAGCTGTCTCGTCTGGCATGRACTTCTGTTAAGTGTTGAAACACGTACTCCCTCCCCGATCCCTTCTAGCATGCAACTCCAGCATGGAAGGAAATCTATGGGCTTGGCATCTTTGCCTGCCAAAGGCCTGGCCCCATTCATACATGTGCTCTTGCAGCACACATATGAACTCAGAGAAGGCATGGCAGCAAGTCTGGCAGCTCTGAACTGTGCCTGCTGGGGAACAGAGTGAGTGGCCGTGCTCTGGGAGCACCCTCTTCCATTGTGGTGCCAGCAACCTAAAAGGATAACCCAACTTTCCCTATATATTTGCATGAAAACAGTGTCCACAAACTGCTTGAAATTAATCCAGCTGATCTCTACCATCTGCCAGCTGTGGTTTTGGAAGCAGGTGAGGGTTGCAGTGGGTTTGCTGCCAGGATCTTTCCTGTGTTCCCACTTGACTCTACAGCTTCAGGAGGTTGGACAGGTTCCCCTGCCGTGACGGGAAYGCTAAACAAGAGATTTGCAGTGTCTCATCCCAAGCACGGCATGGGGAGTACTGTGTGAGTCCCCCATCTGAGTTAATAGGGTCAATCTGCAAGCAGAGAACTGGGGACTGTGGGACCCAGTCCCTGCAAGTCTATGGCAAAGGGACAGGTGACAGCGGGGAGGATGCAGCCACCGTGCTCCGTGTTTTCACACGGCAGCCCTGTGCTCACTCTGAGCCTGTTGGGAAACTCCAAAGTCATGTTTGCTCCTCTGGAGAGCAGCTTTGGTTGCAGCTTGGGCTTACATGAAACCATAGCTTGGGCTTGCAGGAGCCTGAGGGATGGTGAATACCAGAGGTATCTGCAAATTAAGCCGAGCTGTTCCCATCGGGAGGCACTAACACCTGGCAGCGGGACTCCCACACAGCCCTACAGCAGCAGCAAGGGACCTGGGGAAGGCGGCTGTGACCTGCGCTCCTGCTACCAGCACCCAYCGCAAACCCACAGCATCTCACAAAGTGGCTCTGAGCTCCCGGGATGCGCGCCTTTCTCCCATTTCCAGAAGAGTCGTTGCTATGGCAACGAAAATGGTTTGCATTTTTAAATGCTTCCTCAAGGACATCCATTAAAGAGGCTGATGATCGGGAGAACAGAGGGATGCGACGCAGCACGATGGCCCCAGCACGGGATGAGCAGCTTTGGAGCAAGCCCAGGTGTCCATCCATTTAATGCATGGGTATGCTGGAGTGCAAGTGCCTCCTCTTCACGCTCCCTCTGCAGAGGCGGCTGCTTGCACGTGCATCATGGCAGAGAAGATCCAGAGAGGAAAGTTCTGTTACTGGCAGCTTGTTACACTCAGGGGAAAAAAACAACCACACAGTCTCACAAAAAAAAAAAAAAAAGACTTTTTCTCCAGAAGGTACTAAAATTGAATCCTCTGTTCTCATTTAAATGGACAAGGACATTCAGGCAGCATTCGCCAAGTTTCCTTTCCAAAAGAGACTTAGACAAAGTCCTCTGAGGGATAATTAACTGGCTAACAGACAGGAAACGAGGATAAAAATAAGTGGAATATTTCCGCCATGGAAGAAGATTATCTGCAAGATCTATTCTCRTGATTGCACAGCTCATTACAGAGTTACTCACAAGACAGCCACTCAAGCATGTGTTTGGATGCCCAGCCACCACCAGAGAAGGGAGAGCTCCTAAGTCCAGCATGTCATCTGCTGGGAAGGGACTCATTTGAGCTGCTGCTTGGATGGTGACCTGGAGGAGTCACTTGCTCCCCGTCCCCACCTCTGCCTCAGTTTCCATGTCCTACCTGCAGGACGAGAGCAGCACGCACGCAATGGCAGGTGGAAACCTCCCAGTGAAAGGGGAACAAAGTCACCTGGGGACACCTGAAATGGTCTGGGAGTGGGGTTTCAGGAGCAGACCCTGCTACCTGCTACCCAGCGGGACAGAAAATGAAACCATTGCCATGGGCTTCCAGTGTTTGGGTTTTCAAGGAGGTTTTGCTGGCTCTGTGCCTTCCGTAGGGGAGGATCCAGTTCACAGAAGATGCGTGGCTAGAGGCTATAAAAGAAAGGCAACGTGGATTTTAAACGGCTCCTACCAGCAAAGAGCAGCTGGGGCAGAGCAGCGATTTTTTGAAGGTTGTGAATATTAAGAACATGCCTACAAAGCACAGGCACTGGCGTGCCCTTATTACAACACCGAGTGAAATTGCCTGCCTAACCTGGCAGGCTTGGCATCATCTGTTCCCATCCAAAGGAGCCGCATAGGAATTGCATTACAGGTTCTTAATGACGGATGGCAGAGCGGGGCCAGGGGCAGGAGGGAGCGCTCTCGGGGTGGGTCCCTCCACCTCACCAGCTGTTTTGGGGAGAAAGGGCTGTGTTTGGGATTACTGCAACCCGATCTTCCCACCTGAAAAGCAAAACTGTCTTTGCAAGACAGAGATGGCAGCAAAGCTCTCCCTAAGCAAAGGGCAGAAAGAACAAGGGAAAACATGTTACCGGGGGGCTCAGCTCTGTGAAATGCATGCTCCGGTGGGATGGGGAGCTCAGAGAGGTACTGAACCCCCCAACCTTGTGTTGTGCAAGAACTGGGGCTCCATGTCTTACATGTAGCTCAGAGGAATACTGCACTTAAGTGCCTCTTCCCTTGCAAGGAAGGACGCCCTTAGGTGTTGCTTGGACGGTCACTGTGGTCCCTCTGGGACCGTCATCCCAGAACCTGACACTGCTTTTACATGCAGAGTTCACAGGGATCTGATGAGGGTCACAACCAAGCCGAGAGCCTCCCTGCTGCCCCCATAACCGGGACTTGACTCTGGGGAGAAGCCCTCACCTTCGCTGCAAGCCACCGGCACGGCTGAGCCACCGCGTCCCTGCATGCCGGACTGGTTTGACACTCCTTCCTCCTTCCTTCTGTTTGCTTAGTGGGTGAGGTAGTGGCTGTCTGCGTTAAAACTGCCTGGACCCAGGGTGTGAGGAAAAAGAAACAGCCCTTGGCACCCGTCAAATTACTGTGCTAAAACCAAAGGTAGTGCTTCTGCCTTCACTAGAGCAGTCTGGTCCCTGTAGCCACCCGGCTCCTCTCTGGCTTGGCTCAACAGCTCTGTGCTTCACCCCAGCCTGAGGTGACGAAGCCAACAAATGCAGGTTATACACAYTTCCAAGAAACTCAAAGGCATCTTCCATCATCTGCTCTTTTTTCCACCATGTACCAGCAGACGGGCAATTTACCAACAGCACCATTTACACTTGCTGGGATCTGCCAAGAGTCCTACCAGAGGTGGTCAATCCGTAGCAGAGAAGGACATAAACACACAGACATCGTGCTACCTACTGCTCTAGCTACCAAACCACTCATTGCAGCTCTCCCACCGCTTTAACCAAATGCCATTAAGGCCAATTTAAAAGAGGAAGAAACCTACCCAATCCCACAAATTTAGATCCAGTTAGGCCTCCCCTGAAGTTCAAGTGCTCCCCTATAATTATTATAGCCACTAATGACTCAGTCAGCAGCACAGAAAGCCACCGAGTCCTTTGGCAGGACCATAATGGTCCACGTACGCAGGGTACGGTTTCAGAGAGAGTCTCTGCACCAGCTCAGCTTGAGTCGAGAGCCAGCCAACCCAGCAAAACATGCCAAAGAAAACCCTGGCCATGAAGAGACTGGGGCTGCTGAAGATAAGGAGAAATCAGCTCAAGTGGTCAGCGGTGTGTAGGAAACAGCCCCAGCAAGCCCAAGGCATTACCGATCTGCAACAGCAGCTGCAGAGGCCAGGCACTGGATTAAGGAGAAGAGCATGTATTTCCAGTGGAAATAACCTACAATAAAAAGCACATCCAGACAGGGCTGAGCAATGCCCTATCTGCAGCACAAGCAGGAAGGCAGAAGGGAAACCATTCCCTAGCACGCTCCCAGCCCGGGCTAAGTGTGTTAGCAGACAACCAAACAGCTGCCAGGGTCGGGAGCATCACTGAGCATCAGAGAGAGATGGCGGGGGTCAGATGTGGGCTGCGGGGCAGGCAGAGGTGGTCGTGCSCAGCAGCATCGGGCAGCCAGCGCCACACCGGAGTTTGCACGGATGGGCACACGGGCAAGCTACGCTGTTTGTATTCAACCCGTGCATGTGCGTGTTTGCGTAAGTGAATCTCAGCCGAGTGCCGGGTGAAGGAAATGTACATGTTCATTATGCTGTAGGAATTTAAAAACAATTAGCAGCACAAATATTGGTTTGAAGCCTGCTAGGTTGGCTTTTTTTTTCCCCCCATCCATCACAGTATCCGGTAAGTCATTTCTTAAAAGTCTTTCTTCTGGGTCTGAAGTTGGGATCTCGCACAGCCTTTGCCCACATATTAATCATCCTTCTTGTCACTCTCGGTCTGTGTCCCTGTTATCTGCCTGGCTGCAGTCTTTGCCTTTCTGCCAGCAGCCAGGGGCTAGAGGCCATGCTTCCCCCCTTCCCCTGCTGCAGCTCCTTCACAAAGCACGCTCCTGCTCGCCGGCCCCTGCTGCGAGGGGGGATGCCCCACCTCAGAGGTGTTCAGAAATGATTATACCAGAGGGAAAAGACAGACTCGGTGGCAGAGGAGCTACATGTTTTGGAAACTGCATGCGAGAGTGATGCAAAGTGATGCTGCGGGAGAGCTTGATGTGGAGATGGTTGCATGGGAAAACCTGTGTGGCTGCCAATCCTGCCTTGAGAGGTGCGGCAGTGCAAAGGCACCTGGCAGGGGACAGTGCCGACAGTGGAGATGCTGGGAGGTGGCGATGCTGGCGGTGAGACCCTGGCCAGGCCAGGAAAAGTGTGCAGAACAGCTGAACCTACAGCAGGAAAAGCATAGCCCAGGCGCCATGGTCTGGTTGAAGGGACGACAAGCAGCAAGGTGCATTTGCTGAGTGAGTCTTGGGGATGGGAAGCTGGAGAGACGGGCATTTGTGTGGCTCCTGTGCACAGCCCAGACAGAGCCCAAGCCACAGAGCAGGGCAGGCACGAGGAACCAAGCAGTGATGTGCTGCCACGGGTGCGATAGCAGGCCAGGAGAAAAGCAAAGCCCAGAGGGAGAAAAGGATATTAGCAGGGCTTTTATAAGGTGGGCAATTAATACATTCCTCCACGAGGGGAGGGATCTGTGAGATCCCCGACCCCACTGAACCATGCTAGCATAGGGGAAGAGGCTGCGGTGGGAGCTCTCTAGGAGCTGCTGGTGGTCTTCACCACCCCGTCAGCTGCAGGGCTGTCCCCCAGCAAACGGGCTGTCAAAGCCAGGCTGCGCCTGCTAGCAGCTTCCAGTGCTCATATAAAACAAGGCGATTTTTATAGGCACCACGAATGGCAGATTTTGGAGTGAGAAGGGGGAAGGGGACGGGAGGCAAGCTTTTAACTATCGCAGCTCGTGTGCAGTGATTGTTTCTTTCAGCAGCTCTAGCAGCTGTGGTTTGGAGTTGCGATCCTGCCAGCCATGTGCATTCAAGCTTCGTGAATGTCCCCAAAAGACGGGTGGCTCGTTGGAGGGGTTTTTTTAAGTTTTCACAGTTGTTTGTTTCCTTCTGTCTTCTGGGCTTTCATGGTTTCAGACCTTCCTTCTTGACCAGTGGGGTTGGTCCCAAACCTTTTTTAAAAAAGACCCTTTTGAAAAGACTAAAGCAGATATTCTCATGCAATTACATGATTTCAGAGCTGAGGTTTTTAAAAAACCAAACAGAAAATGAGCTATTGCTATGGACTGTTAGCAATGCTGGGGTTTGGTTCTGGAAGGGGCCTGGTATGGGGGAGAAGAAATCTTCCTCTGCCAGTGAAATCTCGGTTGCTACAAATAAGCAAATTCCATCAATCAGCCCCAAAAATTCCCAGCCTGCAAACATGCGCATTACTTGCTGCCATGCTGCGAAGCTCCGCATCTTCCCTCCTCCCACCCACCGGCTGTCTCTCTGGTACATCTCCCATCCTTTCTTCTGAGCCTGCTTCAGCAAAGGATGTTCTTCCTCCAAAAGAGCTTCCCCCAAACACTCTCCTCCTCTCTGCTAAGCAATGGTCTCTGAGGATCGATCACTTACAAAAGCCACTGTTTCTCTGACCTGTTGTTATCCAGGCTCTTATTTTCGCTCAGTTTTGTTTCGCTCAGCTCAGAGCTGCCTTTTGTTCTCCATCTGCAGAGAGAGATGTACTCAAGCAAACTTTTGTCAGCAAGTCAGGTTTCTGCCTGCGTTGTTGGTAACCCCGTGCCAGAGAGGTTAGTGGAGGTGCAAGGGTTAAGACAGGCTAACACTGGGGAAAAAAGCAATGGATTTATGAAATGAAGCAGAAAATCCTACTATTTTCTTTCCTGCCCTTGCTGGAAAATACTTGCCTACTCTCCTCCCAACTTGTATCAAAAACCTTGTAGGAAATTAAACTGTTCAACTATATATTTTTTGGTTGCAATAGTTTCTAACAGGTCAAAACACTCTTTGGCCAGCAGCAGCCGCTTCTTCCTCCCTCCACATCTGGCATGACAGGGTTTTACCACCTATCCTTGATAAAGTTTTTTCTCCCTCTTCTCTGATCCACCTCAAGTTCTCCACTGTTAGAAATGCCTTGCCCTCTTGCCACCAGCCTCCTCCCAGATGTAGTTGGGGCAGAGTAAAAGACCAGATAATATCCGTGGGGAATTCTTGCACTTGCTGTGGCTCCTTTTCCCAGGGCTCTCTGAGATTATCTTGCCAACTTGCGTGATTCCCACAGGCCATCAAGTTTTTCCAGTACTTGCAGGAGAAGAATTGGAAAGTTCATTTTAAAGGAAAAGTGGTGGGATGGCTTACTCCCTGTGTGCTTCTTCCTCTGCAAAAGAAGCCATATGGCAGTACTTAACTGCATTTACTGTGCTGGAATTACTTGGCCTTCTGGCTTTCTTCTCCAAGACTGCCCAACTGTGCAATTGCCACCAAGCTGCCACCTGCCTGCCTGGCAAGGGCTGCCCCACTCCCTGGGCTCGAACCTTCTGCAGGCAGCTCCATTCCCGGGTTGCTGCAACCCCTGAGAGCGCTGCCTTCATCTCACCTYGGGTTTTACTGATCTCACCCTTGTCTGCATTAACCCCATCAACGTTCAGACTCATCTGGCATCCCTGAGGATCCTAGATCCAGAACCAACCAAATTTGGCCACAGTACCCTACAAAATCTCTTAAAATCCCCTTTGCCTGCACTTGCTGCTGAGCAGCTTGCAAGTTTTGCGATGCCTCTTTTCTGATTGCTTTAAGATGTGAAGACACAGGCACTGGGCAAGGCAATTTGGGCAGCTTTGCCAGTGAAACACCCCACGCGTGTGCGCTGAAGCACTGCTCGGGGCAAACCAGGGCTCAGCACCTCCTTGCTAACGGGCCAGGCTGAGAGCTTGAGGCAAGGGTAGCTCCTAGGGCAGAAGCCGCACGGTGTCACAGGCAGGCAGTGACAATCACCAGAAAGCTTAGGAACATTTTACAGGGCTGATGCTCCTTTACAACCTGCTACGCCTTGGATTTAGGGTGGCGTAGCTTTGCGTGACCTTCCACAGGGCCATCAGGTAGGCAGGCGTGTTGCTGCTGGTACCCTCCAAGGCCCCAGTCTCCCCCATAAGATGTTCTGTAAAGCAGCATTTTGGGCCACCTGCTTCTTGTCCTTCTCAGACCCCATCATGCTTAATGGTACTCTTGTTCTGTACCATTTGGGACAGGAGGCTTGGGAATTATTTTTCCCGTATGTCTGTCTGGCATTTACTCTCTGCAAACTGAGTTAAGTCACAGGTAGAAAAAAACAAAACAAAAAGCCAACAAACCTGATCATGAGTTTAGGGGAACATCGACGTCTGTTGCTTCCACACCGTGTTGCATCACGCCTGATGCCCACACCCTAACTCAAACCGTGCCAGCTCTGCCATAAAGGTTTCCTGTGGGAAGAAATCATGACTTGAGAAAACATCCCTTCTTGGAGCAAGAAATGCTCCTTTGAACACAAGTCAGTGCTAGATGTGAGGTTTTGGTCCTCAGGGCTTGTCCTGTGTGCCAGAACCCCAGCAGAGCCCCCCATTGAGTGTTCCCCATCCGCTCCCAGCGTGACGGTGACATTCCCACACAGCCCTGCCAGCCCAATTAGCGACACAGCGCTTTGGCATGGGCTGAACGCTGTGCTCTCATCTGCGCCGGGAGGACATCAAAGTGACCACGGGGTTCCTGGCAGCCCTGGTTAGCAGCTGGTCAGCCAGAAGCTGCTCTTCTCGTTTAGGTCACTTCTTGAAGCCAGGTGTGTTGAGAGGAGAGCTGGTGGAAGACCGGCTTTGGCACCTGTCCCCCTTCCTGCCTCTCCAGCTGAGCCACGTGAAGAGGAGCTAGGTCCAACGGGGTCATGTTCATAGACCTCAGTAGCTGGAAACCACAGGAAAGCAGAGCCCGATCTGCTTTGAAAGTAAATGCAAAACCAGAAAACACTGTAGAGGAAGCCAGGCTGGTGTTAAATCACAACAGCGGGTATCTGCCTTATGATCTTGTTCGCAACAGTGTTAATGATAAAATCCAGGTCTCTGCTTTCCTATCAAAGAGAAGAAAGCTGGGATGCTATTCAGCATTACAACCCAAGCTGGGAACAGGGTCTGGGACCCTTCTGCTGTGCCGGGCGGGCTGGCGGGGGAAAGCTGTATCCACTAGAAACACAGATTTTACATGGGTGAGTTAAAACAGTACTAAGGTTCTGTATAAAAAAAAAACATTTGGCATCAAACTCAATATAGTTGGAAGGTGAGGCTCACTTCAGTCCTGGGAAAGAAGATCCATGGTGGGTTTATCTGCAGCTTAAACAGATCACTTTACAAGTTAATCCAGGTTCGCCGTCCTAGGGTACCCAGCCCTTGATTACTACATGGTGGACTGCGTGAGCCTGACGAGACCGGGGTTGTTTAGCTCTGGTGTGCCGCTGTGTCAGTCCAGGCTCTGCCTCGTGTCTGACACATCCTCTCTGCTTCGGTGCCGGCAGCAGAGCAAGCGGCCCTGGTGCCCATGTTGATAATACAGGCGGATCAGGCTGGACCTGGCAGAGAGGGGAGAGAAGAACAGCAGCTTGAACACCAGCTCAGCTGTTAACAAATTGCCTCCAGCGGCATTCACCCTGCAAAATACTCCGACTGCAAGCTCATGCGAGCTTAGCTGGAGAGGAGGGTGCGACTTGTGCTAGCTTGAATTGATCCAGCTCCACACAGTGGGACCAGAAGTGTGCGCTAGGCAGCTCCAGCACAGCAAACTCCCTTTTTCCTGGGCTTTGCTTGTATAGTTTGATTATCAGGGCTAATAATTCCTACCCCAGACTTGCAGAGGGGCCACAAGTGGGCACACGGTCAGACCTCCCGAAGGGAAAGAAGGAATCACTACCACGGGGATGCTAGCACCCAGCCCTCCAAAGAGGTGGCGTTTCAGCGATGTTGTGCAGAATTTCTGCCAAACACTGACAGCGTGCAGCATGCCACAGGATCAGGGGCTGGTTCATAGACAATGCAAAAAGAGCACCCATTAATTCGACTTGCTTTGCAAAAAGTTTTATTTTTAGTGCTTGTGAGTGGTGCCAGATTGGCAGCATTATAAATAGAAGACTTCTATTTATCCTACAGTCTAGGTACCGCAGTGCTAAGTCAGTTTTACGACCTCAATAAATCCAGATTAGGTGCTCTCAAGGATGTGTCACCATAGAAATAACATTTCCTCCTTGCATTCATATGCGCGGCTAGGGGGATGGATTATGCCAAGGGGGGGTGCTGCCCTCATAAGCCAGCCTGATGCTTTCTGATCTGTCTTGATGCGATACAGGCTGACATTCAGACAAGATTGTGGATCCCAGCTTCAGATCTCTGAGTCCTATTTAAAAGGTGATTACATACCTTGCATTTTGGGGTGAAAAGCCTACGGCAACACTGGCAGATGAGGGTCTGCCTTGATGCCCAAGATAGGGAACATCACACTCTGTCCCTGAATGATGGCCAGATGCTGCTCTGTGCAGGGTTTAGCCAGCTGATGAAATTGCAGTGCCCTTGCCCACATCAGCCGCACCCACGGTGACAGAACACCAGGGCTAGGAGTGAGAATAGCTTGCTGCTCCGCAAAGGTGGAAAAAAAGGGAGACAGCAGGAGAAAGAGTCCTATTTGGTAGAATAACCTATTGCTAAGATGTGGCTTTTCTACCAAGCTGACTATCAATAACTATTAAAATGCCAAAATAATTCCTCCCCTCTTAAAAAAAAAAAAAAAAAAAAAAAGGGAAAGTAACCCCTCTCCAATTCCCTTCCATTTCTTTTTTCCTTTCACTGACTGATACTGCTTCATTAAATCTGTGGCATTATGTCAATTCCCAGCATGACAAGCACTTTCTAGCGGTCACACACGTCCCTCTTTGAACAGGTTGTGCTGTTCCTGGAGACAGGGGATGCTGAACGGCTCAGCAGTAGGTAAATGCACCTCCTGCAAAGACTAGCATTTCAGGATGTCTGCTCCAAAAAGTGCCACCTAACTCCTTATGCATTCATTTGAGCCTGTGCCCTGTGCAAAAAACTACCCATGCTGCATGTTTGAAGACTGAGCTGCAGTCTCTCTGGAGGCAGAACCCATGGGATATTCAGCAGGAAAACATCCACCAGGATTCTTTAACAAAACCCAGGATGGCAGATCCTTCTGCGCTGCTGTGCAATGGGACACCAGAGAAATCCAGAGTTGCCTGGAACAAGGGACTCTGCAAAGGAGACTCTAAAACCTCATGCCCACATGGCATTGCTATGGAAGCTGAAGGAGTTTCTTTGCCTGGTTGCACCAACCTCCATTGCAGTTTCCCTGCTTTTCTCCTACAACTGAAAACCATCTGCCGTGTGAGTTGGTAGAGGCAGCYTCTGCCGCCGGGAGCACGCAGCTCTGTGGCACGGCATCCCGCCTGCTTCCTTGTGGTGCTGCAAGGAGGGAGGGAGCCCGACCAGCTGCGCCACGCTGGTACCCACACTAGCAGCGTAGGAAGCTGGCTTCTGCTCCTGAATCCTTTGAGGATCACAAGATGCCTTCCCTTTTCCCTTGATCCCTTTGCCAAAGATTTCCCATCTCGCCGTGGACACCCGCTRTCTGCTCTGCAGTGGTCTTCCTCTAGGCTCTCCTCTGCTGCCTACCACCAGCAACCAGGGAAGGGCAAGGCAGAAAGCATCAGTAGCCTTCAGTTACCCTGAAATTACCTAGTTCCCTACCTGGGAACTGGCCTGTCAGGCTGCTTTGGTCTCTGCAGTCTCCACTGGGAGCCCAGAGAGCAAAGACACTAGGAAACCGAGCGTATCAAAGAGCATATGAATTACAGCAGCTGTAGGTTTCTGATCCTCTCATTCTCTGTGAGATTTTTTATAGTTTCAAAAGCTGGAAGCCTGCATGAGTACAAGCTGCTTGGCTCAGACGCAACATTTTCTCTGGTCAGCTGCTTGGCACGAGGAGGTAGGGTGCTGCTTTTGGGAGGCACTGTGCTGCCTGCCTGCCCCAGCCCTGCAGCAAACGCCTGCCCCAGCTGCTGACAAGAGCTTGCTTCTCCTCCTCACTTGACCTAGAAGGGGGTTTGGAGGTCAGGCAAGTGGAAAGGGGGTGCTTCAAGCTTACCAGAGCTCACTATAAGTATGAAAAGATGATTGTGGAGAGGAATAGTCCTTACCCATTTGCTCAGATAGCCTTAATGTCTGGGTCTGGAACGGCTGCTGGAAAAGACTGGAGGTTTGGCTGGTCTTGTACTGGCCTTTGTGTGCATGGGAATGGAAGGAAAATGCAAAATGAGACAGGGTACGAGAAGAAGAAAATTAAAAAAAAAGAAAAAATAAAAAGTACTTGTGCACAGCAAGATGAGAAAAAATAAACCAAGCCTTGGTGGGAGTGTGTGTTATTTGCTAGACATTGCTGTCTGATTTTAGAGTCACAAGCCTGAGCACTAAAACCACCACGGAGTCATCATGGATCATCACGGAGTGGCAAACCCAGCCAGCGCTGCTAAATGAGGATTTCGGCAAACTTCCCAATATTCATGAGTGGCACAGCATAACTCACGTGCCAGGCTGGGATGAGAAATCATCACGATTGCTGTAAGGCACAAAGGCACTGGAGCTCCCTGGCAGATAACGATCCCATTTCACAGCAGCTCTTGAGGTTTCAAAATGAGTCGCCTCTGCCTGAAATGAAAGCAGCATCATTCAGATGTTTTCAAAAAATGGAATTTTGTTAAAACATCTATTTTGGGATTAAAATCCAAAGCCTTTTCAGGACAGAGGGGATATTGTACTGCACAAGGCACTGGTTGGGAGGATGAGACACCCTGGCTCTCATCTCCGCTCTCCTGGAGGCATGGGCATAGTTTGCTACCCCAGTAAGTGTGAACACACCAAGCTCAGCAAGAACACTCCTGTGGCTACAGTGCCACCGAGCCAGAGAGACAGCACGGGGTTTGACACGTGGCTCCTCCATGCTTCTAACTTGGACAGGGAAGAAGTGGAATAAAGGGTTGAACTCACCCAAATAAAGCTATTAAGGATTTGGCAGGAGTATCAGGAGTCCTGTGGCTTGCTAGCACCCCCATCTGGTCTGTCATCACTGGCTCCCCTTCCAACCCAAAGCCAACTCCCAGGGACATGCTGGCTCCTGCCAAGGCAACAGCTTGTGCCTTGAACCTCCCAGCTCTGGCCTCCTCTGCCTGCAGACAGCTCTCCTCCTGTTTGCTCCTGACGTGAAGAGCCTCTCGCTGGAGGATGTGGAGGTGAGTCTTTTGTTCATTTTCCATGAACTCTGTCTGAGTTGAAGTGACTTGGGGACCGTATTTTGCCCATCCAAGGCCAAGCAAGGCACTCAGCAGCAGTGCCTGTCCCTCTGGTTCCTGCTACCGCCTGCACAGAGCAGAGCTCCCAGACTCACACCGGGGTGCTCCAGAGGAGGAGCAAACAGGCTGGAAACCTGACAGCTAGCTGATCGCGTTGGCTTCGCTTGGATCTCTTCATAAGCTGCCAGCTCAGCTAAACAGAAGGCTGTTTTCCTATTTATTTAATAATTAAAGTGAAAGGCATCTTCTGGGAAGCCTATTTTTCTCATTTACCAAATGAGGTTACAATATTCAGCTGTTTGCCTAAAGATTTACGCCATGCTGCTCACTGCAGTATCAGAGCCTAGACAGAGTTGGGAGTGGATGCAAGGTCTTGCTGAAGGAAACAGGACGTATATTCACCATCTATGCATGATGTTAAAACAAGCTGCACGTAGAAAGGCAGCCGTTTCCCTTCTGCTGCGCCCAGCAGCGCATGGCATGAAGCCGCCGTGATCCTGCGTTCAGCCCAGGACTCCCTTCCTGGGTTAATACCCTCAAGAGGGAGTTGGGGCTCTCTGCTCCACCGGTCCTTCATCGCCGGGGCTGAGCACTGGCAATCTGGAGCACACAACCCCTGGCAGCACAACCCATGGCTCCTGCTGGGAAACGTGTTAATGCTTTCATTTTCATTGCAGAGAGAAGCTTAAGGGAAAAGTACTCATGTGCCTCTTTCAAATTAGAAGCAAAGAAAGGGACTGGGAATGCTGTGGTTTTGAAGATTCAGCCTCCCATATGATTTCTGGGTGTATAGTGCTGGCAGTGCCAGGTGGGCTCCTGTTAAACACGGCACTTGCTGCGCCCCGCATGAAGATGTGCACCGCACTTAGCCCCACAGCATGCTCCAGAGACAGTCACAGTTTCGGATTAAACAGCTTCATTACAAAATGCTGCATGGTTAAGGCTGAAACGTTTCACGTGTGGTGGCTGAGGTTTGATGGACTTCTGCCAAGGTAGGGAAGGACATCCTGCGGGGTCTCTAGAACACTGTACAGTCGGCAGCCGAGGACCTTCCTGCTCGTCAGAAACTTTGCTTATGTCAGAGACAGCCCCAGACCTGAGTTTCAGAGCAGCATTGCCTCCTACCATCTGGAAAACAATATTTTTCAGCTCTTCTCTGCTGGAACTCATTTCAAGGCTAGCTCTCCCATTGCAGTGGCCATGAACTAGCTGCAAAATGCTCCAAGTTGTCATATTCTGAGCAAAACTCATCAAGCAAATTATACTATCAGCCAGCACAAAAGGAAGACCTGCTCTAGCACCAGCTCCTCAGCCAGGGTAAGTCAGCAGAGTTCAATCGATATGAAACCGTTTAATCCATTTATTGCATTCTTCAGTGGAAAGACCCCCCCCTCTCCAGACCTGTGTTTCCTGCACAACAGGCATGCACTGGCACGGGCAGAAACTCTTACAGCTTGGAAAAGCACCTCGTTCCACCTTGTCCCGCAGAGGCTGGGGAACACCTTGGTTGCAGTCCCAGGACTGTCCTCCCCAATGCTGAGGCAAATCCTCCAAGCCACGAGGCACATCGTGGCAACAGTGAGTTTGGAGCAGAAGGAACGTGGGATCCGCCTTTGCTTTCTGGTTTCTAATACTTGAAGATGGGCTCAAGTCACACACCACAGTCATCTCTCAAGCTGACCACAGGTTATTTTCTTCCATGGAAGCAAAGTGCCTGACTTTGTGCTCTGTCTCCGGCCGCATCCAGAGTCTCAGACAGGAGAGATGGTCTCAGCACCATGCAGTAGCTGGGGACCTGCCACAGGCATTCAGGGGTATGGCATGGCAGTGGGTGGATGAGCTGCTCAGGCATCCCTCTGCCCTCGGAATGGCAAATCTGGGGCTTCAGCAGGGCCAGGCTTGCAAGAAAGTGCTGAGTTTGGCCCCTCCAACTCCATCCTTTGGCAGGTCTCCATCAAGAGCAGCAGTTTAGCGTAACTAAATTGAAGCAACCCTGAGAGTGTGCAGTTTATGTATTTCTAGATCATTAAGCCTTCTCCTAGCGACAGTGTTTAAAAGCCATGATGACGTTTTATTCCCCCCCCCCTCCCTTGCTGTTTGGCTCTTGAAAATTAAAAGATAAGCTTTGTAAATCTCACGGAGAAGAGGGAACTGTCACTTTAGCTTTAGAAGAAAAGCCAGCAAAGAAACAAAATTCTTCTTTTGGCAGAGGGGAAAAAATCCATTATTAAAGGCTTAGAGACAAAGGCTCTCAACACAATTAAAGGCAAACCTAAGCCTTTGAAAGCAGAGGGCATGACATTGGAATACACACAAGAGGTAGAGATGAAAGCCTCCATTGTAGGACTGTTGAAAAAAAAAAAAAAAAAAAAAAAAAAGAGTTTCAATGGATGCATTTGCCTAAACCAAACTAGATGAGAAGCTTTCTAGAGAAGGGCTGGAGTCTTCCCATGTGTTTGCACAATGCCAGGAGCCGCTGGGCTCAGTCTTAATTAGGATCCTGGGGCATTGCTAGAATAACTTGGGGAGAGAAGGTCACAACATTCATTAATCGGAAAGAAAACAGGGCTCCAATATTTTCTGTGGGAAATTTTCCACCTGGGAAGCCTAATCTTTCTTTCCAGCTTGTTGTGTTGAAGAAAAAAATGTTTTGATTTGGCGTTGTCAAGGCATTTGTTTCGTGGAAGAGCTTGCTGAGGACACAGTGCTGCACTCCGGGCATGCAGGTGGCTTTCAGCCCAGCAGTGGTCTGAAGATGTGGCCACCTCCAGAAAGCACTGAGCAGAGTAGTCCTGGCTCTCACAGCCTCTAAACTAACATCCAAGGAAAACCCATGTCCGGGATGTCAGAAACACACCGTTGTTGGAATGCTTTGCTCCTAGCCGGTAGTAAAAGCTGCCCCTTGCTCTCAAACCCTATACCTCCAACCAGCAGCGCCATGAGCCAAACACTCACCGTAAGATGCTCCCAACCAGTGTGCAAATGTTAAAGACCCCTCGCTGCCATTCATGAAAGTCTGTGCTGGTAAGGGAGGCCACCACCATTCAGTAAAATCACGGTTTTGCCATCCACCCTCTGCTGCAACTGCCCAAAGCCAGGTCTGGCTTGACTCTAGATGGCTGCATCATGCTGGGAAGGTGATGATTTCTGCTACCTTAAGATCTGTCTCTCCTCTAAGAGGCTCAGAATTCTTTATAAGAGGGCAGCTCCCTCTTCTCTGTGGATCAGCATGGGCTATAACAGCTCACATGGCTCTGGAGGGGGATGCTTCTACACAAGTGGCGGTTGTTTTCCTCTGCCTGGTGTGTCAACACAGGCAGTCTACATTTTTATTAATGCTGCTTTTAATCTAGGGCTCTGCAGTAAGGGCAAAAAATACTTTATACCAAAAATCAGCATCATTATTGTGTGGTTAGAGATGGAGACAATACGGTAAGGATGGTGCCCAAGGTCACTCAGAGAGCTGCTGATAGGAGCTGAGCACGCAGAACATTTCAGTGTGTTTTCTCCGCTCACACAGGGGCTGCGCTGGCATCTTTTCCCCTCATGGGAAGGAAGGTCTATCATTACAGCTAGCTGGTGGGTTAATCCTGTTTTAATTCTCCTCTCCAGGGATGCTACTGTGACAGGTGATCCTGTTTTGGGATGACTTGGGTCGCTTCTACACAGGACAGAAAGACAAGAGAAGGCAGGAGCTGTAGCAGGCATGCTTACCTCCTGCCCACAGCCAGAGGACACCCCTTGTGACGGTGGTGAGACCTTGGGGAGCTGCAAGGAGCTGTTCCAGAGGCTGCCACCTTTCCAAGCCCAAGCTGGGGGGGTCAGTCCTTCCACTCAGTCTGCCATCTGCTCTGAAAACCCCTGAGGGTTCACCCACTAATGTCAACTCATAGCACAATCTCCGATGAAACCAGTAATCTGTTTGCAAGAAAAAAGGCAACTCGTTCCACTTAGGGCATCAAGTGGCTTTCTGCTGATATTGGCTGCATTTGTCAGATACAAACCAGGTGACTAAGAGCTGAAGGATTATATCGCTACTTGTCCCCCTAACCTAGATTTCTTGCTCATCTTTGTCTATGGCAAACTGGAGCCCTCTTTTTTTAAGGTTACTTGTCCATCATGAACAACCAAACAATTAAGCTAGGCATCCTCCGCTATCCAGCCACTGCTACAAAAGCAGATAAGAGACAGACTAATTCACTGTCCTCCACTCTGAAAAAAGCAGGGTCCGTGGATGGTTTTAGATTCTTTTTTTGTATGCTTTCCATTGGTTGGTTTTGTCACCAAGGAGACCGAATTCCTACACTCGCTGTTTTAGACATTCGCCAGAACATAAATCCATGCTCCTGTGCCAATGGCCATCACGGCATAATTACATAAGCTACGTGTTGTGCTTGTGAGCTATAGCTTTGTTCACTGTAAGCGTGATCTGCCAGGTGGTTATGTCCACCCAAAGGGGAAAACARTGTCCTTCAGGTCTGCTCTAAGCCCAAGTCCCTCCTAGCATCATGGCTAAGAGTTGCCTTGAATCTGAAGTTTCTCGCCACGTGTTCTTCATACCCACGTAGAAAGTCCTGCGTAAGACGCACCAGCGCATTACAGAAAGGAAAATAAACTCTGGTGTGCTTCTGCAACAGCAGCCGAGGCACAAATTCAGAAAGTACCAGCGTAACCAGGCCACTTGGGTTCCTGTCCTTGATGAGCGGCAATGGGCTCTCTGTACGCACTAATCCTGCTCTCCCCCTGATTTTTTTCTGTCCCCCCTCTCAACACCGCTCCTAAGAGTGAGATCAGTTTTCAAAGCACTAAACAGCAGCACCATTTGATGGTGTTAATGGGAATTCTGTGCCCGGGACGCCTTTCAGAGGGCACACTCGCCAAGTTTATACCGAGTCCCCCAGGACACAGACTGTCTCATGTTGTTTGTGCAATGCCTGTCACACTGGCCTCCATCTCCATAGCAATCCACAGAAGCAAATACCTGACCAGAAAAATGTGAGGCAGAGCTTCTGCTCATCTCAGTGGGGCAACAATATGGACCGGGCAAAACAACATCCACTGCGGGCTGTTCAACTCAGCTGGGGTGATGCAGTAGATAACTGGGTCAATGGCCATGGGTCAAAGATGCCATCAGGGCTTTCACAGCTGTGACATCTCAATGCAAGGCAAACCCATGTCATGTCACTTATATAAATGGTTACCTAATGATGTGTCTTCCTGTATCTGCATCAGAGGGAACTGATATGCAGAAGAGTCGGCTCTGGTAACATGTTGTGGAAGACGCGTCGGGAGAAATTTGCAATCCTGAATGCTGAAGGCTTCAGAGATGAACACGCTGCCTCCCTGAACCTCTGCAAACTGGCCCAGAGGAGCATCCGTGAGAAAGCCAGGCAGCGAGATGTTGTGCTGTTCACCAGACAGACCCACCTCCCCTATACGCCCCTCGGTGTCTCTAGATTTGACCCGCTAACCTTTCAAAATACAGTCTAAACACATCTGGTCTTCAGGGCTGATTTTTTTTACATCATCCTTTTCTGGACTCAGCAACAAAACTGTTTCTTGAAGCAACAGCTGTTTTACATGATCTTATTTTCAAGCCAGCTCCTTAAGAGATACTCCCCTCCCCTCCTCCCCCCCCAATTTTAGCTGTGTTACTGCTCCATCTGGTCCCCCTGTGCTTGGAGGAATGCCAGTACCTCCTAGGAAAAAAAAGCTCTCCGCAGTTTGGGATTGTTGGGATAATGTGAGCAAGCAGAGGCAGCATCTGCATTCATTTCCAGTTCTGATTCTGGACCGTCCCAGGAGGCTTCAAGCTCTTTCTACTGCCCAGTGAAGGTGGTCTCCACAGCCATGCAGCATGGATGAGACAAGTGCATGTTGTGTCTGAGCATCTCTATTTTCCCCATGGGCCAGTCTGAGGTACAGGGGGCTGATATCTACAGCAGAGATACAAGCTAAGTAGGTGACAGCGTATGGAAAAACCATTCTGCTGGGGTTTTAACCTATTTGCTGACTTGAGGCATTCCTTTCCTTCTGCTCTTCTCCCCAAAAAATGAAATATAGAAACTTCTAAAGACGCTGATGAAGGTAGGGGGAAGTCCTGCAATATTTCTCCATAATCCATCTGGTGTTTCTATTCCTAGATCATGCAGTACGTGAGCAGAAATCTCCTTTCCATCTCGATATGTGCTGTTCACTCTGTGCTCTGGATGTGACTGTTTCTCGCCTGTTGAACGGAGGAGACCCGCTGCACCAAGCTCTGGTTTCCTGCTCCATCCTGGTCCTGAGCCCTGTCAAATGCAGCAGCATCACTTTTTTTGAGGAGTGGGGACAGAGGACACATAGCTTGTCGTTTCTGGCTAAACATTTTCTGGTCCTGAGGGCTTTCTCAGATCTCGGAGTCTTGCTAGGGGGAATCAACAAGAGTTAGAAGCCTAAATTTCAGAGTTGTCAGACCAGACAAGCATCCTGGAAAACATCAGGAAGCCTGGTCCAGGATGAAGTAAAGGCTCTCGGGCACTTCGCATTGTTGCTGGTACATATGAGGAAAAGTTCCTTTGTTTTAAGGACAATAGCTTGCTTGCCTCCAGGGATCCTAGCGTGGGCTCCTTTCTTGCCTGGGTTACAGCCCACGAATGAAAAACAAAGAACAAATTGAGGAAAGCAACGACAAGCAACCCCAGGAAAGGGTGGATTTGTGCTCCCCTGAGCACGGGCTTTGTTAGGGTAACAAGGGAGGTGTGAGGTCCTGGCAAAGGGGCTTTTCCCTGTCGATAACAGCCACCTCTTCCCCTAACCCACACGGGTCCAGCCTGCCAGGCAGCAAACCCATCGTAGAGACCTATAGCCCCCTGTACTGCCTCGGCACCCTATGGTGGGGATGGGTTTGCTTGTTCACAAGCTATAGGTTGATGAGACCCAGATGGCACAGGGCTGCAAAATATGCAGAGCTCAGGACAGACCCAGGGAGCTGCAGCCCTGAAAGCAGGCGTGAGCAAGCTCAGGCTTGCCTCTCCTCTGCACACCGCTGCTCCCGCAAGCAGGCTGTCTTCGTCCAGCTCCTCTCCTTAGCTGCGTAATCAGAGGAGACAGCAAAGAGACTCCCACTGACAGGCATCCTCCTGAGAGCACGGCCGTGCCTGCAAGGGAAGCATCTCCGCAGCGGGCGATGCAGCGGCTGAGCACTTCTGAGCTCGGGGAAGGCAGGTGCTGCCCAGGCAGGTGAGGAGGCAGCTGGCTTATCCCTGTCCCACGCCGTCTTCCCAGGGGTGACCTCCTGCAGCAGGCAAGTGATTTCATCCTTGAGATTAGCTCAGCCCAGAAAGGTCTCAGGTTCCTTCAAAAGCAGAAGGGAGCCTAGGTACTTCTTAAGACCAGCATAGCTGGAAAAGGATTATCTTGTGCTTAGAAACACACAGTGAGGCAAGTTACCCTTTTCTTTAAAAGCAATATCCCTGCCAACCCTGCACACACACACACACACACAAAGTTTTAGGTCCAGTTTAAAGGGATTCTGTATGAAGTGCACAAGTCACGGTCATCAGCAGGGCCTCAGATCCCCTGTGCCTCCCCACGCCGGCACTAGGGCTCAGTTCAGGGACTCACAGAGCTCCAGGTCTTTAATCCACTCACAAATTAGCCTTTAAATAAATTCACCTGGCTTTGCTCTTCTAGGCTCTGGACAGACATGGAGCCAGGCTACAGAAGGCAGTTCAAAATCTTTCACCTGTTAGGAAAGATTAATAGCCCAGAAAAAGCCTTTTCTCAGAGATACGCAGTCTGGTTTTGTAGAGTGAGGGGGAGAAATCCTGATAGAGACTCAACAGTCAAGAAGCCGCAGCTTGGGAGGGACCTAGCAGGCTCCTCGCTTCCTCAGGAACAGGATTTACTTGAATTTTCAGGAGCTGGACAACAAAACTGCTGAACTTTTTCTGAAAAACAATTCATTGAGATTTTTGGCTTGCTGCCTGAACTAAGCTGTATAGTAAATGCAGCCTGGCCGCAGGGGAGGTTTTAGTGCAGGGACTTCAGAGAGGGATTTCAGATCTGCAGTGAGTCTTGTTACAGGAGGCAGATGAAAGCAAACTCACTAGTTAGAGAAACAAACCTCCTGATGCAACAAAACAGTGGAGATAATCTATCCCTTTTTAAAGCATTTTGGGAAACAGGAACGGAGGAGCTTAGACAACCGAAGTATAAATAGTTGGGTGAAACATGACGGAGAGAGATTTACAAAATCTGGTTGCATGGTGAGAAGATCCATGGTTCCAGACGCTAAATTCACGCTCTGATCTCGATGGCCAGCCCCACAGCCTACTGAAGGGAACAAAGAGGCTCATATTCCCTTCCACAAGCCTTGGATCAGAGATTAAGTTAACAGCCCTCTGCACCACTGATAATTGTTCATGGGGAGTCAGTGAAAATTAATTAGATGCTAGGAAGCTTTAGTTACGTTGCCTTTCTCCAAGAGAGAGGAAAAGCATCTGCCTAGTTTGGGACTCCCGCATCCTTCATTGCCACCAGTCCAGTTTAGCTGAGTTCAAGGCACAAGTTATGCCTGGTCAGCCACGCTGCCATAACCTGGAGCTCTGCTTCACTCCACAAGCATGCTCCCTCCCACCCAGCCTATATGTTAAATCCAGCAGGACAAAGCTATTTTCCAAGCGCCAACACTTTTGCCCCTAGTTCACATGCACAGTGCTCTACTGAAGCTCAACCAGCATAGGCTCCGTGGCTAGGGAACAGCAGAGTCACAGAGGCTGTTACACTCCACCTGCTTCCCTAATAACCACTCCAAGCAGTCATTTCTGAGGACTTTTGGCTTGGACTATTGTATTATTTCTTCAATATCCATATTTCTTCATCATCTCAATAGCTGCATTATCTTTTTTTTTTTTTTTTTTTTTTTTTTTTTTTTGCATTTTGTCTCAGACATCTCCGCTGATGGAGAGCTTTTGGAGAGGCTGGTGTGTCTCCAGCAGACTCACCTTTTTCCTGGTTACCCTCACCCGAGTGAGCTATTGTTTTAGCAAGACAACAGATTTACCATGGACCCAGGTGTATCAGGGTGCTGGCTGGCTCTCAAGAGCAGATCACACTGTCCATGTACAGACAGCACTGGCTCCAGATGATGGAAGCAACTCAGCTGCTTCCCCTTTTATGCCTCAGAAGCTACCTAAAAACCTCTTATCTCCTGTCAAACTCTCTTCTTCCCTCCCTCTGCCCTTCTCAGCTGCTATCTGGCATGCCTCAACCCTCTGTCATCAAGATCCCTTGTTTATCCAGCACCAGTCACTTTGACCTGTCCTTTGTGGTCTCCCTGGAAGGTATTCATTTACCCAGGCGTTCCCTCCTTGCCCCACCTTCGTGGGGGGAATTGCTCCTTTTCTTCCTTCGCTGGCTCCACGGGTCAAACCTTGACTCTTGCCCGCAGAGGTGCTTCTCCTCAGGTGCATGGGGAGGCTGTGAGGGAAGGGTCAGAGCTGAGAGCATCTCCCACACACACGGAGCAGTGCTGGAGGTTCACAAGCGGATGGCATGCCAGCACCACCCCCCCAGGAGGAGCAGCAGCGATGAGCCCTGTTTGGGCTCCAGTTGGCTCTGCAGCTTCTCTGGACTGTAAATAGTGTTAAAAAAAGAAATGCGTGCAGAGTATAGGCATATTCCTACACCCATCCCTTGCTAGGAGGGTTGCATCTGCCTTGCATTTATAGCAGTTCCCTACAGACAGGCTTAGGTCTCGGTCCAGTGTTTGACAATATCAACCATTAGATTGCTAGATCATGTGTATCACAAAAGTGATTAAACCAAGTTCCCGTTGCTGACACCTCACCCCAAAGCATACACCTGCAACGCACTTATCCAAAAGGAAATTTAGCCTTCATATGATCCATACCCAGCAGACACACAAACCACCTGCAGAAATGCGGCTCCAAATCTTGCACATTGGGACCTGCAAGCAGCAACGTCAACCAGGGCCACCCTGCCGTCTGCTGCTCAGCTGTCCAAGGCAGGGTGCTCCTTCCCTTTGAACCACCTCTGAACATTACTTCTGCTCCACGTGAAGCATGACTCGTTGATGGATTAGCCTGGATCTGTCACACAGCAAGGCAATACAGCAGAAAAACAAAAGGCCAATGCAGTTGTTCACAGACAGACCCCAGCCCGCGGAGCGGGGAAGTAATCCTTCCTCTCTATAGGACCCTGGTAATTGCATCTGGATTGCATTGAGCTTGTGGCAGGCCATTCCCAGAAAGGCTGACAAACCAGAGCAAGCTCAAAGCTGATTAACAACACACAACTGGGGTCTGGAGGGATTGATTTATGTGGAGGGATTCACAGAGTTCAATAAGGCTTACTCAGCCAAGTTATGATTAAAGGAGATAACAGTCTGGAAATACCTGCGGGCTAAAAATGTGATGACCCATCATTGTGGGGCTGCCCAGAGGTTAACCTGAAAGCCTGGAGATAATGAAATATGCTGCGTATCAGGGGAGAGCCTGCATCAGGCTCAGCCCTGCTGAGGACCGAACACACATGCAGCAGCAGCGCTCACAGGACAGAGCGTGACCTAAGGGGCAAAGCAATATGGCCAAGACAGGGAGGACCGCTTGTACGGTCCCAGAGAGGCTGCATAGCTCCGTGAAGCCATCAGTGAGGGAGGATTGTCTTTCCTGCAGGAGAGCAAGGAGCTGGAGAGGAGCAAGGCATCGGCTGTTGTGCAGCTCCAGGACAGACCATGAGCTTGGGGCTCTCCTGGCTTTTCATCTTCGTGTGGTGTCCCCTTGAGCAGCCAGCCAGCTGCATATCGGTGCTGCCTGCTCCAAGCCATCAGCAAGGCTTGAGAGCGCCCAATAGCTAACACTGCGCAGGGCTCCCTCTCCCCAGCAACCGATTCAATTTGCAGAGTGATTCAGCAACATATTGATTTAACTATCTGCAGACAAATGACCTCTTCTCTGGGCCACACTTTCCAGTGGAGGGCTTCGGTCTTCTGCATTAATATTTTAATAGATTTACTGTGTAGTCACTTCACCTCAGCAGAGGGAGGGAGATAAGGGCAGGGATGGGGAGAGGCAGGAGGGGGCTTGGAGCAGAGCACAGGTTGGGAGGTTTGGGTTTTCTACAAGCAGGCAATGAAAAGAAGGTTTTTCAATATGAAGAAGCGCCACTTCCTACTGGTCTTCAATTCACATTTGCTTAGCACCGCCCCAAGAGCAACCCACTTGGCTAGACTTCTCCAGCCTGCAGCTCAGAGGAGGATGAGGGACCAAGATGCGATGGTAGCAGACACCGAGGCTGGACTGGGCAGGGGGGCACAGCCACTGGCATCCTTTGGGTTGGGTGGGGAACACACCTCGCCCAGACAGCTCACCTGCTCTTGTTCAGCAGCACAAGAACCCCTGGCAGAAGGGCCTCTGCATGGCTGCTGTTTTCCAAAAAAAAGTGTTACCCATTTTTTCCTGTACACATGCAAGCAACACACAAACAGTAAGCCAGGACCTAAGCTGTTATCAGTCATCGCAGCCTTGGAGGAATCCACACTGATTTACACCAGCTGAGAGCAGGCATCTCTGAACTGGAAATATTTCATCACCACGTGGCTACTGTGACAGTTAAAAATGCAATCTTGCACCACAAGGGACCATCTGTATCCCAAATCCAAACATCCTGTATTATTCTCTGCATCAGAAACCAATTGCTTTTCGTGATGAGCTTTCAGACCCTGTGATATAGCTGTCTTCCCTCCTGCCAATCTATAACCAGGACAGTACAAGAAGGGGAACGGCTGTGTTCTGCAAGGAGTAACCGTCAATAGGATACCATGCAGATGCGATATGTCAGCCCAAACTCCCAGTTCAGCCCTGCCTCCGTTTCTCTACATAATCCCACATACACCATTATACAGAATTACTCCTCCAAGGAGTCCATTTTCAACATAAAAAAATGTTTGTTTTTTTCAGACTGTTTCTTCTTGAGCTCCCGCAGGCCTCCTCTCCCCATGGGCTCAAGCAGCCTTCATCTCCTCTGCACAATAGAAGGGATCCCAAGCTGCTTTTCATTTCCCCCAAAACGTGAATCTGCCACCAAACTCAGATGCAGCTGACATCTTCCAATGCAATAACCTTAATTTTTCAACCCACTTATAGGGACCAGCTATTGCCACATGCCCTGCAGGCCTGGCCATCAAGTAAATAAGCTTCAAAGGAAAAATGAAGCAGGAGCTCCATGACTATAGATGTTCAAGTCATCTTGAGAGAGGATGAGCTTGCCCCCAACCCTTTCCTTACACTGAACCAAATGTGGTTCCTTGCATCCAGGACAAAACTACGCCATCCAGCCCCACTGCAAAGAACACTACTTGGAAGGTCCCAACCCAGTGGCCACTGAGATATTGGCAGCATCTCAAAACTGTGCAAGTCATTCCAGCTCTTCATTCAAAGCCAGTCTGTGCATCAACACAACTCACTCTGCAGCTCAAGAACAAGGCAGCGGGCATGGAGGAATCCCATCTCTAGCCCACTCTCCTAAGCAAACCTCAAAGTTTGTAGGAGAGCTTTAATAAAAAAGAAAAAATAAAAAAAACCCTGACCAGAAATTACACCTATCGCTCCTTGAAGCAACACAGACAGGTTTGGGTGTCAGGATTTTCACCGTTTATTCCAGCCTCCTTCAAGGCTGGTGATGAAGAAGAACCTATCCCACCCCACCAAGTGCAGGTAAAACACACTTTCACCGAACAATTGTCCTGGATACACAACACCAGGAAGGCTGCATTTGCTCACAGATTTCCAGGAAACAAGTCAATCAGCATAGGAGAAACACTGTATTGAAAAAGTGAATGGGAGTTTAAGAGGATTCTTTTAAAGTCAACCAACAGAGCCAGCTGAGATGCAGAAGCTACTGAATTTGCCCTTAGGCTTTAGTGAATGAGTCATTTTCTTTTTCTCTCTTAGTATAAATGTCATTCTTTAGTAACTTTACCTTTTAATGTAGTTTCCCTTTCTCTGCGTAGCTGGAAGATGAAGTGGCAGGTATTGTTAAAAGACGGGTTTTTAATACAGGGAAAGGGTTGTCGGTTCCCCAGTCAGGTGCTTATTATGGCATTTTTCTCCTGTGTCAGGGGCTGGCAGCGGAGGGGCACCGAGGGGGGTCTTCTCTGCTACTTTGGCTGGCTCAGCCAAGAACGGGAAGAATGTGGGAGGACCCTTTGAATCTGGTCTGCAGAGCAGATGAGTCCGGCTCTCCATTAAAGTGCTGTCTGTATATAAGCACGAGCTTAGTCCTTGCCCATGACTTCACGTTTTCAAGAAATGAATAACAGAAATACACTTTTTACCCAGAGGTCTCCAAGTGAGCCTACACCCTAGAAAAGAAATCAGCCAGGAAAGTGAGCTCAGCCGGAGCAGCAGCATAACAAGACCAAAGTCAGTCAGGAGACCAGTGACTGATCCAGGTCCCAAGACTCAGAAACCACTTGCATTCCTCTCCCCAGGACTGGTAACTCTTAAAACTTCCCTGCTGAGGCTGGAGCAACTTTCAGCTAAGGCCTTTTAGGAGGTGGGCTCATAGGGAGAACGGCAGGAAGAAAACAGCCCTGCAATTTGACAGATGCAATGGTTTAACACCCCAGCAATTCTCATCAACTTCATCTTGCTGATATTGGCCTCATAACCCAAGGTCTAGCTAAAAGATGTCCCATCTAGACATCAAACATGCTTGCTTCCAACCCAGTAACCTAGGAGGCTCTTTCCAACCATAGGGCTCTTTCCAACCAAGCTCAAGGGCTTGAGTGGAGCGTTGCTGCTTTCCTGGGTGTGGGGACACCACACTTGGAGGTCACCAGCCAGCACAGACACCAGAAGTGTAGTAAGCACCAGGGAACCATATCCCACACTCGCCTCCAGTGAGACTGCAAGCAAGTTACCCTCACCACAGAGCTGTGAAGCCCTAGGGTTTGGGTTTTTTTCCCCTCCTTTCTGGCCTGCTGTACTCTTAAAAAAAAAAAAAAAAAAGTTGAACATTAATTCTTGCAGGGGAAATCATGTTTATTCCTGAGAGCAAATCTCTCCAAGACACAGCGATGGATACAGAGGTCGGTTACGTGTCAGCGGAGTCCCTGCGACCAGGCAGCCAGTCTCACACTTGTGAAAGGGAAGCACAGCGCAAGCTATTTGCAGGATGTCACCTCTGCTCACAACCCGTGCTGCTGGAGCTGGGGCACAGCTGTGGACTGTGACAAAAGATGGGGGGTCTGTAACCAAAGAGGACTCTAGAAAGGCAGAGGGAACTGGTCCGCAAGATTTCCTGCCAGCAAGTGCCACTGAAGAGCTCTCTTAGGTCTCCCACGCTGCTGCATGCGTACGTCCCCAGTGGGGAGGTGGGAGAGAGGGTTTTGAAACAACAAAAAAATAAAATCCCCTTCTTGGTTTGAAGACTGCACTGCTTGATCCACTGCCTTTGCATTCAAGCTGTCGTCTGAAGCTTTGTCCTGCTGTCTCCCACCGTGGCTCCGCAGGAACGTGACACAGTGGGACAGAAATGGACTCTGCCCTCCCTCCCTCCCTCATGCACGGGTCTCACCCTTTCCCTGGAAGCTTTTTTAGGGAAGCTGTTAAATCAGGCTTCACACTGGCTCCTGCCCTCTGCACCATCACAAATAATTTTCTAGTGAGGGTCAAGTGCCAGGGAAGGCAGAGTTGATACAGCCTCCAGGTAGCTCTGCCTGTCGCTGGAGATGTTAACAACAGACACGCGGACCCCAGCTCTGGGTATTTGATAGCACCATTCCTCCCCTCCACGGCTGAGAGACATGTTCGCCTGCACTTTGGCTTTAAGCAGGCTAAATGACACACTAAGCTGATCTGCAAATTATGTGTCTAACCCTGGACAGTTTTTTCCAGCTGACTTTTAATGAGATGCGGTCTCCCTTCCCCACCAAGCTCCCCTTTAGGTTAACTTTGTTCTCTGCCTGACAGATTGAATCCCCACACAAAACACATCTTAGAAGCTGCTGCTCTGTAGCAGCAGAGGAAAGGCATCCTAGACAAACACGCTTTCCCCTCCACATCCATGGCAGCTCCACGCAGAGCACCACCACAGCAGAGAGAGCCGTCCTCGTGCGGCAGGGAGAAAGCTGAACCCTTCCCTGTAGGAACTGCTGGGCATCTAATTGCATGCACACGCTCACCACTAATTTATCCCAGCGCAGCCCGTGCTTTGATGCACCCGCCCAAGGAAGCAGAGCAGATGTGCTCTGCGCGTTCTGCAACCAGCATCGGGAAGTTATCAACACCATGAGGCACACAGCCAGGGAAGCGAGCTGCCTTTGGCTGAGGATGAAGGCACCTTTTTGCTTTGGACAGCAACAGCTGGACCCAGCTCACGTTCCCTGCAACCACCCTGGTCTTCCAGTCACCTCCTCTCTAGGCTCAGGCAGAGTCTGAGCTGTATTTCAGCAGTGACAGCAGCTCCTCCTCCCCGGTCACCCAAAGGAGACTCCCATATTGACTCCMCAGTGGTCAGGGGATGTAAATTTGGGTTTCAGGGGCAGTGCCTCCCTGCACAGCTGCACTCCCAAATCTCCACCTGGGACACTCAGTCCCTTCTCAGGAGGACCTTCAGTGCGTTCACAAGCCCGTCGCCTGCTACAGGCATCTGTGCATGCAGCATTACCTACAGAGAGTAGAACGCATATTCTGGCCATGGACACAGCGTCACAACCACGGCTTCTCTACAGCCCTGTTGGAGGATGAAAGAAATGCTTTCACTGCTTGGCTCTGAGCTAAGGCAACCTCTGCTCCTCCCCATCAACTACCAGAGGGGAGAGAACTATATTAAGTTTTGCAAGAAGGGATATTCCTCTCTCCCCACTATTAATACACTATGTCAGTATCTGTGTGGGGGACAGAAATCAATGAAAAAAAAATCAATCCCTCAAACTTTCTGTTTTGCTTAAAAAGGCATTTTCCATAGGGAGAAGAATCAGTTAATTCTAGCACAAGGTCTCAAGTGCACACAATTTCCCTGCTGTTAACCTCCTCGATTTCATACACACAAAACCGTAGACACAGATGAGCAGAAGCAGACAGACTCAGCTGCAGGTGCATGAGAAGTTAAGAAAAAAGCCTCACAAAGAACTGTGCAGGGTTCCTTTTGCCCATCGCATCACCTGAGAGTAGCCTGTTCCCCGTCTCCTGGCTGCCCAGCTCMCCCTGAGAGCCCTTGCCCAGGGGATTGATTCAAGAGAAGTAGGAGTTGGCTCTGCAAAAGTATTTCTAATAAGTGGTCCACTCCAGTTTCCCCATCAGTGGGTTGTAGTCCACCTTCCCCCATACCAGTTAGACTGCCAGTTCTCCAAGCCAGCCTACCTGAGACCTCCAACACCAGATCCAGATGTGGGACCCTGCAGCTAGGACACCCCCACCTCAGCACCCAGATGTGCGCTGCTCCGACCGCTCTGACAGCCCACCTGGCTGCTGGCCTCGCGGAGCTCCTGTTGGACAGCTTGGGCACCACCAGCAGTCTTTGGGCTACTGGAACACCTGGAGTCCGTAAAGCAACACTGAGAAGATGCCTGTCCCAAGGGCCAAGTGCAATGAAAGCAGTGGCAGCAGGAAGCATGGCGTTGCACCAAGTGTCACCYTTCCCCTGTGTTCCTGTGCTGCACGCAGGTCACCTGGAGAGAGATACAACCCATAATGACCTCGGGGACCCCTTCTGACCAACCAGTTTTCCTCTGCCTGGGGTTTAACCACAGGAGAGAGGTAGAATATTCTCTTGCCGTTAAAGTGAGGGAGCAGAGCTTCTCACAGGACCAAGCAGAGGCAAGAAGAGATGTTCAGGGGGCAGGAGCTACCATCAGAGAGGTGAGAATCTCTCATGGCTCAGGCACCAGAATGACCGCAAGCTCAAGACCTGGAACCCATCTGACCTTATTCGCAGTGGATCTCTGGAGAGAAAAGCACGTGTTTGTACCTCAGCAGATATGGCAGGGGCTCCATCCTCTCTGTGCAGTCTACTTGCGAACCATGGGGCACCACGTGCGCAGCTGTGGCTGTCCTGTCAGAGAACAAAGGCGTCCAGTGTTTCATGCATGCTTTCAACACCAAAAGGGGACTGAAGTGAAGGTGGCAGCAGCCCACCTTTCTCTTCTCTGTGCTTTAGCCCCACAGGCACCTGCCAAGCCCCACGTAGACCTGAGATGCCTTTAATTTCAACTCTACCTCTTCTTATCCCGAGGAGCCCCGTGGACCTGCAGAAGTGCTGTGCTCCATCAACACCTGCTCGCTGCCCCTGGGACAGGCTGCAAAGTCTTGCTGCCAACAAGGAGCCCTGAAGGGATGCTGCAAGTCAGCAGGAAAGCTATACTACAAAAATAAACAATAACGGCACTAGATTTACAAAGCCTGTTGCAAGGTTCAGATTAACTTGCTCCTCTACAGCAAGTCCAGCAAAGCTGGGAACATGAAGGGGGGGAGAGGGGGGCAGGTCAGAGTCTGCAATTCTCTTGCAGAACCATGGTATGCACCATGCATTTGGTTTCCCCAGCATATATACGAGGAAACACACCCTCTGCCTTCAAGGGGGCTGGGATAATAAACAAATAAGAGACTGAAATGCTGGGGAAATGTGCAGCATGAGGGGATGGGAGGAGAAGGAATGAAGCAAAGTGTTTATGGAAGAGCAGCTCCAGGTACCTTGGGGCTGGCTCAACCCTTTAGTCCTCACTGCATAGCACCAGAGGAACTCCTTTCTATTGAGGGAGCATGTTCAACATATTTGGTTGCAGCTCGGAGCAGGCTGCAAATACCAAGATGCATTCATCGCTGCATTTCAGAACCAGTGCAACACTCCCACCCTTGAAAAATGATTCTCCTATTTATTAGCAGAGGTCAGGCACGCACTCTGTAATATGTCCCGTACCCTTTTCAACTCATGGCCTAACCTGGGGATACATTTGGTATGTGCCACTGACCACACTTACAGCTCCAGCCAGTTCACCTGCTCGGGTTTAACCTCAGGCCTCACTGGCTTGTTATTTATAGGGCAGCCGCCACGATTTTTCACATAGAGCACCAAAGATTTATGGCTCTGAAGGCATAACAGTGAGACCTTTTCAACTCTGAAGACAGTGGAAAACACCCATCATTTTATAGTGCAGAAGGCATCAAGCACAGTAGCCCACAAATACAACCAACATCCCCTGAATTTATAGACGCAACAGTCTGGGGGATAGTGGAGGAGCCGAACAGCGAGAGAACCAAAGATTACTGGAGAATGACATGGGGAAGTTCCTGCTGCCTCTTATTTGATTACTGCCAGCTAAACAAACTAGATGAGGCCACACAGCCAGAGGCCATGCACACGCAAGCCCAGTCACAGCAGCAAACCGTGACTCCTGCCTCCAGAGGATGGATGGTCAGTGCTTGTGCATTCGCCAGCACCACGGGCTCAGCACACAGGTGATGATGGCCATTGGCTAGCGAGGAAGATGATCCCGCTTGGGTGAAAGTGAGGTTTGTCCCTACGCAGCTGAGTCGCTTAGGTCAAAGGCTTGGGCAAGGCTGGAAAGTCATGCAAACAAATGTACTCAAGGGTTTGCAGAGAAAGTAGGGCTCAGCAGAGCTTCTCTGTAGCCCGTTTCCCCCATCCCTGCCTTTTTTCCTGAACATGTCTCTGTAGCCTTCAACTCTCTCATTTCAGGCAGCAATGAAAGCAGGGAAGAGCTCTTGCAGAGCTGCATGAGAAAGGGGGTGGTTTCTTCCATGACATGTAGAAGCTGGAATGCTCCCAGATCTGGCCTGGCGTGAATGGTAAATGCAGGATGGCATGCTTGGGTGAGGAAGAGATTACAGCTGTAATTGCACAGAAATRTTTTTGGCATGACTACTCCTGTCTCATGGGAATAGTAGCTGCCTAACAACTCTGAGAATAAAGGGCTGGGAGGAAGGCAGAAAAAAAGATATGGAGCTGCATATGCCTAACTGCAGCCTGGCTCTCTTTGAAGCACAAAATTCATGGCTGACCTTCACGCATAAGCATGGTAGACACCTCAAAGTATTATTTGGCCTAGCTTTTGCAAGAAGCTTTAGTTACAGCACAGTCTTCATAACGGTTTTCAGTGGGGTGGAGAAAGTGCTTTGGTAACCTCCAGAGTAATTACAATGTTCAGCTTATCCATCTTGCTTCCTAAAGGCCAAGGAAATTGCTATGGGCGATAAATAGAAAAGGGTGGTCTGGCGGTCTGGTCCCCAGCGCAAAGTCCATAATTTCAAACTGGCAAGGAGATGCTAATCTGTCTTTCTTTTTTTAGCACCAGAAAACATGGATACATTTGAAGTGGTTTTACTTAAAAAGCCCACACTGAACATAGCCCACTCTTTTCTCCAATACAAGCTTTCTTGGCTTTGGTGTGTCCCTGAGAAGCTGCCTCCAAGCTACTGTTCCAGCTTGTGAGGATAGCAGCTCACTTGCTATCTCAAGAAGAAGAAGAAATGTCTAGGTCTG
The DNA here is from genome assembly GCA_035582835.1 of Phoebastria nigripes. Classification (NCBI taxonomy): domain Eukaryota; kingdom Metazoa; phylum Chordata; class Aves; order Procellariiformes; family Diomedeidae; genus Phoebastria; species Phoebastria nigripes. The sequence continues at coordinate 5,474,701 of JAYKAV010003377.1, read as the reverse complement.
AGCTCTCCTTGGACCACCTAAAATTCACACCTACCATAACTAACCATACATGTGYGGGAGCATCCATGCTACACCTGTACATGCTTTAGCACAAGAAAGCTGCTCAGAAAGCTTTACAGCTCCAGGGCCCAGTTATCTGAAGATTCACAGATGCTGCTGAACATGAACCACCAATACGTAGCTCAATGCAGAAGTAGCTCTCAGTGCATCCCTATTTTACAGAAGATGTAAAGGGCCAGGAGGAGTTTCTCAAGCTTTGTCCCACTCCTCCAGTTCCCAGCAACACACCCCATCCATAACATGAGACTGGTTCCTCAGGGAGAACTAGGAAGCACCTGAGCAGGGGTTTCCCCAGCCACAAATTGCTCTTGTTCTCCCCATATCGTGTCCCTGGGTTCCCGAGTAGGAAGATGTGGAGGCAGAGGAGCCCACACGTGGTTTCCCAGAGCCAGCCTAGATTTCAGGCTGTGTCCCCAAGACAAACAAACCTGCAGCAGGTCAGAGAGCCCTGCCACATCTCCAGGCAGCCCTTTCAGGTTCTAGTAATACCTTCAGGATGCAAATGAGTCTTCTGCTTTTCTCAAGCAGGAAAACCACACGTCTCCTCTTCACACAGCAACTCCCTAGTGCTGATGGGGATGGCCTGGGACAATGTGCTTGGTGTTGGGGAAGGATTATACACTGTTGCTGGCAGGTATCCATCCATCTGAAAGAAGCAGAGCAGTTACACAATTACTGAACTGGCTGCGTTTTATGGCACAGGAGAAATAAAAGGGATTAATTAAGCCACTGGCAGCACAAAGAAAGCACTGACAGATGCTAAGGCAAAGTACGGGACCGTGGGGCTTTAACTTTCATTATAAAGCACCCCTCACCTTTCAGTGGGATGGCAGGGCTAGCTAAGCGCTTTGCTAGCTTTTAGCAGGTAGGAGACACGCTTAAACAGTTTTACTGTTCCCCCACAATAACACTTTTTCAAAGCCACCAGTTTTGGCTGGAAACGGACCTGAAGGTTGCTTTTGGTGTCCACCAGCCCCTCCATGGTGCCATCACTGTGCTAGATGAGTTTTCTCCTCCTTTGGGTGAGAAGTACATGCTTTGGAGCACCTTCCTCAGCTGTTCTCAGAAGTAGTTTAGTTTTGTCAACACACCCGATTCTTGCAAGTGCTGACAGAAAGCTTCCAGCCAGGCCATGCCTCCAGCCACAAAGTATTTCACCTGCAGAACTTTTTCCAACGTTACTTGCCCATTGCTGATCCTGCTGAAGCCCATAGACATCTTCCTCTCTTTCTGTTAGATAAGGTTGACAACCACTTTCTTACTGTACTCGAGGTGCATTCCCCCCCTCCTCTATTCCTGACCTTTTCCCCTCTGTTGTCCTAATTTCATCATCCTTCTTGTTCATACTGGAGCTCATGAAAATGGGATATAACAGTGAGCAGCGCTTCTTCATGCTCAATACTTGATATAAAAATTTAAGTCATCTGCTGTAACATCAGACCATCTTACATTCATCTTACTTGAGAAGTTTAAACCAGTAAACACCTAGCAGTAAACTAGCTAATCCTACTGAAGCACCAGTAAAAGATCAAAACCTTGACCCCCCCCAGACCCAAGTTATGTGAACACAAGGAAAACATGCTCTGGTCCAGGCTGGTTTCAGATGTTTTGAAAGCAGGTCCATGAAGAAAGGCTGGTCTACCTTAAAGCCTCCCAAAAGGCAGCCTGCATTGCGACTCTGCCCCGTTTTAAATTCAGCTTAGCTGAATTGGTTTTAAGCCAGCTGAAGAGTCTCGCAAAAGTAAACATGTCTTTTAGTKAAAAAATATGACCCTGCTACTCTTCATCTGAGGGTTTCGCTGTCTCAGCGTGCCTTGAGTGACTCAGAAGTCACAAAATGCCAGAGTCAGTTCAGGTTTTGCTCCAACTTCCTAGAAACACCTGCCGGTGCTCGGGTAGGAGTTTGCTTACTGGGATCACTCTCAATAGGAACAGGCTTGATTAGACCATGCATCATCCCAGTGAGGACACGAGTCCCCCCAACCAGACCTTGCCATTAATCTCAAACAGCATCATAGATTTGTGGCACAGAGAAAGAGACCTGTCTGGAGGAATCATGGCTCCGTCTCATTAGCAAAAGCTGCATCCGAGCACAGCAGTGACACCGCTGTTAGTATTTAAGGCTTGTGAACACTGCTGTGAAACTTTCCTGTCCCCTCAGCTGACTCCCTGGACCTGCAGGAGGGAAGGCCTCCTCTGGAGCCAAGCTGGCAAGATGCTCTCTGGCATGTTAAGCATTTAACAGCCTCTATTTATTTACTGCACTTAAATGCAATCTGGGAGGGAGGCCCTGGCCCATTTGCTCTTATTGTGCTTGCTCTTTGCTAGTCTCCTGACTGCAGCATGGGCAAAAACATGCCTTCGTTAAAATTAAGACATGAGACACAAACACAAAGCTCTTTTTGTTTGAAGCTGCTGGAGCAGAAACGCAATAGAGGTCCCCCGGTGTTTCATGCTGGGCAGCAACACGGGGGCAGGCAGCGGCAAGACCCCGCAGAGGTCCTTGCTGTTGATGGCTGCTTTCACAGCAGGAATGAAGAGGGATTTATGCCTGGCCAAGGGATACCCAGGAGGCAGAGTCAGCCTGTTTTAGTCCCGTGGGGAGTCAGTCAGCAGCGACGGATGAGCGAGTGGGCTACTTTACAGTGAGGGACAAGAAGAGATGCTGTAGAGCAGGGCAGTGGTATCTCAGGGACCTCACGACAGTACAGTGTGCTCTAGATTTGGGTCCAGCAGACACAAGGCTGCTACAAAGCAATATGGGGGGCATGTGCAGYGAGTAACGCAGGGGCCCTTTACTATCATAGCCCCCGATGCAGCTAAGCTGCRTGATTAGCTAAGGTCCAGTACACAAGACCAGTCCTCTGCTCACTGACAGCATGAGAGCTACCAGCAGACAACTGCTTTTTCAGCTCCTTCTAGGACAGATGTTCAATTAAGATGTGCATATCTTTCTCTACCTTCAAATACCGTATTTTAGAGAGTGCTGCTCAATGGGTGTAGCCTGCAGTGTTTCATGGTAAAATATACAGTAAAACGGATGCAAGAAGGAGTATCGCTCACTAGAATTGTGCCTGAATTAACAAGAGTTGGAGTAATCCCACTCATTGAAGCTGTACTCCTTGTGTAGAGAAAGTGAGCCGGGGGTGGAGTTCAAAGCTATAGACTCTATAGCAGAGTGAAGGCAAAGATAGCTGGTTAAACATATTTGCACAACTCCAAAGGATATCATCTTCTGCAGCACAGGCACGTGCAGGAAATACAGCACCATGGTTCAAACAGTGCTCAAGACAGGTGATGTGAGGTCCTACTTTGATACAGATACATCATTGTTGTGTCTGGTAAAAGGAAAAGCCCGTGAAGCCCTAAGCTGCAGAGCTTCATATTTTAGTATCTGTAGACATCCCTACTCAGGAGAGGCCTGTAAGGTCAGAAGGGTGCACTGCAAGGCAGAACAGTGTAAGGGCCTTTYGCCCAAATCATCTCCATCTACCTTTCTGGGGAACAACACTGATGTTTTCAGATCTCAGAGGGTTTTGAGGCCAATAGTCTTAAAAACAGTCTCAAAACACCGCTTTAGTCCTCAAAAAGACATTCCAGGCTGCACAAGGGAGTGGAAGCCTCTGGACATTGWCCTTCTTCAGGAAATAAGGCAAGGGAAGAACCAGCTAACTGACCATCCATAACCTCTCCTTCCAGCCTAGCACACACAAAATGCCCAGGGCAACCCAAAACCTAGGCAGGAGCTGCAGCCCCATCGCTTCCTTGGCCAAGTGATGGTGGCAGCGAGGGATGCTGGTGGAGGTCCTCCCTGGGCAGCAGATGCTATGCCCAGTTCTCCCTTCCACCAGCAGGGTCAGGAGTTGCACACACAGGTCTTCACTTCTTCCTCCCAGTTTTCCGTATCAGCTCTGCCACTTGCATTCATCTACCTTTTCTCTAAAGAAGAACCACCCAGATATACTGCCTTGTCTTTCAGATGCCAAGATTCAAATCTGTGTAAGCCTACTCAGCTCTACCTTGACACATCTCCTGGTCCTCGATGAAATATTAAAGCACATGTAGAATCCCAGTCTTACAGTGGAGTTGTTTAGACATCTACACTTGCAGAAACATAGCATGAAGACCACCATCCAAAATAAAATTCCAGAAAAAAGAAGTAAAAGTTCCGCAATAACAAGGACTGAGGGTCTCATAATTCCTACCTAAACTCATACCAAGACAATTTTCTGGAAGAGCCAAACTTTTGCTGGATGATAAAATCTGAAGAGTGCTTTTCTACCTGGAAAACCAATTACCCCTGAAAAAAAAATTTAAACACTTCCATTGTTAACAAACTGTTCATATGGTCGTATTAAACAGGACATCCCGACTCACTGCACCCTTCTGAAGGTAAGGATGTCAAATCATAGTGRATTCATTTCTGAAGCTTTTCAGGAGCTGGAAATGTCACAGCAAGAGCCAAGAAAATTGCGGTAGAGGTCTTGCAGGAAAATCAGAGCAGCTTGCAATAAAATCCCTGTGTGTGAGTAAAGGAAGCGCTAGCTTTATTTTGAGATACTAATCACTGCAATTTGTAGATATTCTTCTGTCCCCATGCATTCTGCTTCTACACTGTGCAGTCTTAAAACCCACTCATCTCCATAATTCCTCTTGACTTACAACACAGAAATAAAACTTCTGATACCTTAAGGCTGCCCTGTCTATAGTCAGAGTTCACATTTGCTATAGCTGGCTATAAAAATGACAGCTTTTTTTCCACTGGATAAACAATTCAGCTGTCAGATGGTGGATATGATGATCACTAGAGTACTATTTTTTGCACACACAAGCTTTTAAAACCTGGCCTCTAGTTTAGGATCCTGACTTAGCACTGACTCCAGTGATGACTGGGGAATTGCAAACATTTGATGAACTCTGGTGAACTCACACTGTAGGCTCCTTATTCATGCCTCCCTACAAAGTACTGCCTGAAACTTCTGAAAAGGTACATTTAACTTACCTGAAACTCTAAACGCTTACAAAGAAACAAAAACGGTGCAGATTTCAAGAGGAAGGGAAAACTTCTTGGGCTCAGTCTGGAGGATATTGACTCTAGTAGTCAACAGTCAAAAGCCTGCTGGCCAAACCTGGACCTTGGGCAAGGACAGTGGCAGAGTATTGGAGAGGTTCAGAAAGCTATGGCTGTAGGCTTGACTTCCCGTGAAAGGTAACAGCCAGGTTTTCTTTGGAACGAAGCTGCCTCCATGCTCTCCCGGAGCTGTGACTGTCTCCTCGGAGATTGCACTGTGACCCAAGGACATGCAGAAATTTAGTTCAACCGGGGGTGCCTCTGCTGTAAAAGGAGGCCACGTCAGTTTATGGGCAAATTGTCATAAATGCTCTTTGAGTGCCTTTGTGTTGAAATATGATCAATCCCTAAGGAAAACTACTGATCTGTATAATTAGAGGGAACTGACACACGTCCACGGCTGATGGCAAATTGAACACACAGGAATTCTCGCTCATTCCTACAATAATCACAGCACAGCTACCATGCTGGCGCAGAATTTTAATACACAAAAGGCAAGTTCTTAATGCCAATTAAATTTAGGATTAGATTTTTTTCCCCTATTTTTCCTCTCTCCAGAATCTCTCGAGGCTTCAAAGGCACCTTTCACATCACACCAGGATGTTTTCTCATTATAGGGAGCAAGCTTATCAAACAAGTGCTACTTAATTCCACACTTTAGCCCATAAGCAGTGACCCAGATTTCTGGTCTCTCTTAGGAGAAGTTGGCCCATGAGTATTTCAGGCTGGATAACAAGACAAGCAAGCCTGCCAGAACAAGGACATGGCACAGAGCAAGGCAGAAGCATATGAGTCTGAAGGAGCCCAGGAGCTTGGCCTTCATGTTGATCACAGCCAGGTCAGACGCATAGAGGTGGGCTCATTCACTTAACTCCAAGCCCAAGGAAGGGATCCTCCACACAACAGATGAGACATCCCTTCCTCAGAGGCTGCTGCAAGCTCAGACCTAGTTTAAGAAAGAGGGCTGTAGTAAAAGCATGTGGTGACCAGCAGACTGTTTGAAATGGGCTGGGAATGGCATCAATTGACTCTGGTTGGCTAAGCCCCCTCAGAGTCTAATTTCCAGGTTGACAGGCTCAGCAGGGGAACGTGGAGTGTGAAATAAAACATTCAGAAGTTATAAAGAAACCCTAGGAGATGAGTACGTACACAGGCAGCCAAACGGTGCAGTCATGCTGGGTTGTACAGGCTTCGTCATAAATCACAATTCATTTTCCAAATGTGCATTACATACTTGAGCCAGAATCTGAACACAGTATTTCCTCTATGCTGTGTCACATTAACGACGCCAGGCTATTAGCTGTCAAAATATAACCGACATCTCCTGTTCCCAGAGAGGATTTGAGCTGCACAGAGATTAAACCCCACATAATAGATGCTCCTATCTGTTGTCAGGAGGGTTTTGCAAGCCAGTTTATACCTCATGAGCCAGGTAAGGGAAGGACACAGTTGGGTGGCCCTTGGTGAAGACATCTTCATGCGTGCTGTAGAGCATCTTGTTTTACTCACCTGAAGGTCCTGATGGGCAGCTTACTGCCTCAGCACCTTTTGTCTGCCAACAGGGAGCCTGTGGCAAAGCCACCTACTGCATCCCAGAGCCTGTGTCCTAACAAACTCAACTCTTCTCTGCTTCTGGCTTCAAATGAAACTAGATTTTATGAAGGACGACACAGTATACATRTGGCTTTTGGGGTGCCCCATTGCAGTGACAAAGAGACCGAGTGCATAGAAGAGGTTGAACGTCAGAGGCACTGCAGTGCTCTCGAGATGTCCCCAAAAATGTAGTCATGCCCACACCCAACTAGACTGTTTTCACCTACTTCAGTTCAGAAACTCAGAAGTAAAATGCATACAAGATGTCCTCGTGTGAAGAAGAGAAGTTCTAGTGACCCAGAGCAGTTTTTTTTTCCCCTGACAGATAGTCCTGGCTTATGCTTACACACATAGAGGTTGTGGGGAAAGAGAAGTTTGTTACCCAGAATTAGAGGAGAGCAATCAAGACTTGATAGGTCTCAGAGTGTGCATGTGCAAGCAAGTGTTTTGCAAAGAAACAAGATGGGTTCCTCCCACCCCAGCTGCTAACGCACAGGCTGGGCTTAGAAAGGCCTGTCTCTGTTACAGAGGATGAAATGCTCCAAGAAGGCTGGGACTCATTTTCTCGGGCAGAGATGATGCTTTTCTCTCAAATGCAAAAAAACCAAGAACATGGGAATGCACTGCCCTTGGCGTGGGAATTGCCTTTTCTGTGGAGGGTCTGGCACAGGGGCGCTTGAAAAGAGCTGCTGCATGAGTGCTAAATAGCTCTTTGCTAGAAATCCCCGCACCCTGAAGCCTTGCTTGAGATATTGACTGAGCCCAAAGGAAAGGGCTATCAGGAAACGTAGCTATAACATCCTGTGACTCGTAATTGCCAATGCAAGCCTATCATTTAGGGTATCTGCAAAGAGGGCTGCAGATCTTTCTACTGATCTCTCTCATCTTCAGTCTGCCTCCTGGCTAGTTTTGCTTTTGTCATCTCTAGAGGCAGCAATGTTTTCAAGCACCTGCTGCAATTGAGATTTTTTTTTTTCGCTCCATCTCAGTATGCACACAGAAAAACTTCTATATAGAAAAACTTCCTAACCCATTAAAGCGTGTAAGACTGGGGACAGAAACAGCATATTTGGAGGCTTTCTGGGGGAAGAGCAGACAGTTCAGAGCTGCTAGATCACGATGTTCAGCCAATGGTGAGCACAGACTCCCATCACGTCTCATAAGGTCTAAGTGACCCATCCCAGTGACTATAGCCATCGTTAAAGTCTCTCCAACTCCCCCGAGCTGCTGCAATGTAGCCCAGAGCACAGAAACTACCGCTACGGGCACCTCACCTCTCACAAAGCAGGGCTTCAATGTCCACGCAGCCTCTTTCCACAACACATTACCCTGCCTGACTGGAGCATCTTCTCTTACCCTGACAAGCTGCCGTGAAGCCGCCACGAGCGCAGCATCTTGGCCCTGCTGCTCTTCCTGGAGCAGGCGCTGCTACCAACCAACCTTCTGTTTTACTGCATGACCAAGCACCTCACYTCTGTCAGGTTGAGAATTAATGGGAAGTTTTGAGCCGTATTTCCTCTTTAAGTACCAGGCATGACTTATTTTGAATCTATGTGATCATAACAAACCTTAGCTAGCACAGAAATATTTACCACAGTCCTTCCTAAGTCACAACAGACAYGATCCTCACCCCAGATTAATCCCTCTCTCCCCATTTGGTCCAGCATGGGGTCTCTGCAGGTCCAGTACCACCAACGTGGGCACACACACACAGAGACATCCAAGGCTTTGTAAACATGTTTGCAGCTCTCCATTTCCCAGGAGCAGAGAAATGTGGGAAGGGATTTCTTTATCGCTGGTTATATCCAGACAGTGCAGAAACTGCATCTGGTCATGCAAGAYGTCAGAGTAGGAGTCAATAGGCAGGGTCCCCAGAGGAGATACTTCTCCAAGGTCTACTGCTGGAGGCAAGCCATCTGGAGTAGCTGAAATGCATGTTGCATTCGTTCTCCACTCTTGCATGCAGCATTGCTGAGTGCAGCACTGGGCAGGGATTAGAGTGGGCTTGGGACCAGTGGTAGAGGGTACTGGTGTCACCTGTGCTGCACTTGTTCATAGAGGGCCACTATTCTGGCAGGCATCATTTCAGGTAAGTGCAGGTGCATTGAAAAAAGCCATCAACAAGCAGGTAACAGCAGTAGGAGTCTGCCAGCATCCCAGGAAAGGAGAAGCAGGGGTGATCAGCAGCTCATTATTTCCCCTCTCTGCTCCAGAACATGGCTATAAACTTGTATTTCAACCAGCAATGCAAGGACCATGAGAGTCTCATGGCACATGTCACTCTAGCATCCAAGAATATTAAAGTAGTCACTGCGTGGGCTCTCCCAGCACCTGGGGAAGTGCTAAACAAGCTGTTCCACACAGGACTGCGATATGCAAACACTGATGTGCCAGATACAATGCTTCTGTGCTGGCACTTTGCAGAGCACTTGCCTCAGCAGCAAGGATGGCTGCACTGCTGCCTAGCTGATAACACACCCATGGGGCTCTCCTGTTGCCTTTTCTACTTAGATTTCACTCCAGCCTGTAATTCAAAAGAATTTAAAAAAAAAAAAAAAAAAAAAAAATTGATCTGACAGGCTTCTGTTTGCCACTCCATTTTGGGGAGCTTGTCCTTGCTTTTTGAGATGGCTTAAGAGTTTCTCAGGGAAAGAAAATGACCTTGTACTTAAGGACCCCGAAACAAAACTCCAGTCACGGGAGCTCAGCTCCTGGCTTGGCAACACCTTTCCATGGCTCAGATGAGACAGGTGACATTCATGTCATTGCATCCCCACAGTGTCCATACGGGGAGCCATGGCCACAGAAGGACGACTGTAAAATTAGCTGGAGCAGACAGCATGAGACACAAGTGTCMAGGGGTGGAGGGACTGGACAGTGTCCGTCTGGACCCTCCTTTGTGGCTGCTGACAGCATGCAAACCATCTCTAAATGCACCATACCCTGTGCCACCAACAGCCTGAGTAAGACCCTGAGGTTTTGCAGCTCCTTGGGCACTATTTTGGCAGAGGTGGCCCTGCTGCTCTGCATGATACGGGCAACCAGCTCTGTTAGGTGCCTCTCACGCGGAATTAAAAGCAAACTCATTTTGCCCAGATGGGATGTTGCCCACACAAAACACATGTAGACAGGGAATAATTCATGCTAATACACAGTGCCTGATGCTCCTGGCTCTGACCCCCTGTCTGGAGAGCTGTGTCTGCCACCTGAGCCAGCAGGCATGGCTGCTGCTGCCCCAACACACAGGCTGGAGGCATCGCAATAGCGGTGACCCTGACTCTAATAGATCATGTCAGCCTGGACGGGCCAAATACAGTCAGATTTGTCAGCGCAGCTACAGCCAGTATCTAAAGAAACCAAATCCTGAACGTCCACAGTGGATCAGAGCTGGGCCCTGCAGCGAAACAGAGGTAGGAAGCTTGGTGCAAGGACAGGCAAGGCACATCAAAGCTTTAAACAGGTTTTGTTTTGGTTTTTTTTTTTT
>JAYKAV010003377.1:5304601-5464459 GCA_035582835.1 Phoebastria nigripes | reverse complement strand
GTTGTTTTTTGTTTGTTTGTTTGTTTTTGAAAAACCCAGTCAGCCGCCTAACACCACAGGCGGCAGCAGCATCCCTGAGGCATGGGCAGTGAAATCCACCTCCCAAGAGCCAGTAGGCACAAGCTTACACGGCACAAGCCTCTCCATCCCAYAGCCTCGCCGCTCGTCATACTTGTATGCACAATCAGGAGGCAACACGCCATTCCTTTTTAAGGTCAGCCCAAAATTTGGGGGTGGGAATTGCAGCATCATGACTGCTCATGCAAAACAGAGAGGCAACTCTTCTCTCGGCATTTCTTCCCCRAAGGAGCAGATATTCCAGCTATGGTATCCATACGTCAGCAGAGCACACCTCACACCAGGCATATAAGCTCACAGAGGTGCTTTCAGAGATGCTAATGCTACTCGGCATTAGCCTTTAGGACTCCTTCACTTTGACCAGGCTGGGCACCCCTTGTATTAGCTACTGTTAGAAATCTGCAAGAGGGAAACTACTCAGCAGCTCCAATTGCCCAGTTCAGTTTCGAGGTAATGGTACCCGGATGCATTTGTATCAACAAGCCTTGGAGCCCTGCTCCAAGGACAGCCTCTGATGTATCCCAGCCGCTTCAAATCCCCAGAAAGGCACACAAACCAGTTTCTGACACCTCACAGCTAATTTCATAGGAAAGCTGGATTTCCCTGTGGAAGTGGTTACATGGGAGGGGAGCAGGAACCAGCAGTTGAAGGACTGGTCTCTTCGTAACTATCTGAGCCCCAGAGCATTTCATCTGCTTCCCTAATGGCTTGTCTACAATAACATTTTCTTTGAAGACTGCTCACTGAAAGAAGATAATTGCTTTAAAGCAGCCATAACTATTCATTTTGAATACTCAAGTGCATAAGCCCCCTTTGAAATTCAGAAAATAAAACATCACCCTACTCGTGACTGGCTAGCAGAATGCACGCTGCAGTGTGCAGCCATCTAGAGTGCTGCAACCCACTGGGGATCTAAAATGTGGATATATGTAAATCTGTTACCCTAAGGGGAACACATACTAGCTTCTCCTGGGGAAGGAACCTTCTGGCTCTTGAGGACCTGGTTGTGGATCCATGCCTTGGTGGATGCAAGCCCCCTGCTCTTCTCTAGAATGCACAAACACCCTGCCAGCTATCCTCCACCCTGCACCGCCATGCATTCCTGAAGAGCTCCTGTAGCTGAGATTCCCTCTCGTGCTAGGACAGAAGCAATCTGCCTCTCGCTCCCCTCCCCAGGAATCAGTGCCACTCTCTGGGCCAAGGCCAGCACCCAGCCTTCCCCCCTGAGGCCACCTGCACTTTTCTCAACAACGCACTTGAGAAGCAGCAAATTGGACACAACTTAAACCAGTCTATAAAATGGGGCAATTCCCCCAATTCCCAGTGGTGTAAGACAAGTATCCAGGTTTCTGGAGGCATCCATGCCTGCCAGAAACAAAGACAGCCATGCCAGACCCACACTAGGATTTGTCTCTCCAGCTTGTCTGATAAGGGTCCCAGAGACCAGGGGAAAAAGTTGGAGCAAGGGAGATGTACCCTTGAAGGAAAAGGATCAGATCAAGGAATACTTAAGCAAACTAGACATACATTTGTCCATAGGCCCTGATGGGATGCACCCATGAGTACTGAGGGAGCTGGCAGATGTCATTGCAAGGCCACTTGATAATCATTGATCGATCATGGTGACTGGGAGAAGTGCCCGAGGACTGGAGAAAAGGAAATGTCACTCCTATCTTCAAGAAGGGCTAGAAGGAGGACCTAGAGAACTACAGGCCAGACAGCCTCACCTCGATCCCTGGAAAGGTGATGGAGCAGCTAATCCTGGAAACCATTTCCAAGCACATAAGGGCAAGACAATCACCAGGAGTAGGCAGCACAGCTTCACCAAAGGGAAGTCATGCTTGACCARCGTGATGAACTTCTATGATGAAATGACTGGCCCGGTAGACGAGGGGAGACGAGGGGAGAGCAATGGATATTGTCTATCTGGACTGCAGTAAGGCTTTTCACACTGTCTCCCATAAAACATGCTGGGAGCTGACCATCCAGAAAGCAGCTTTGCAGAAAAAGACCTGGGGGTCCTGGTGGACACCAAGTTGAATGTGAGGCAGCAGTGTGCCCTTGTGTCAAAGATGGCATCCTGGGCTGCATTAGACAACATATTGCCAGCAGGACAATGGGTACAAACTGAAACACAGGAGGTTCCCCCTCTGAATATCGGGAAACACTTTTTTACTGTAAGGATGACTGAGCAAGGGTGACTGAGCACTGGAACAGGTTGCCCAGGGAGGTTGTGGAGTCTCCCTCCTTGGAGATATTCAAAAGTCGTCTGGACACGGTCCAGGGCAACTGGCTGTAGGTGACTGGGCTTGAGCAGGGGGATTTTACCAGATGACCTCTGGAGGTCCTTTCCAGTCTCAACTATTCTGTGAGCATACAATTCCCAGCAATGGCATATCACTGAGACAGAAAAAGTGGAACCAGATCTGCCGTATCTTGAATAGGGTTCTTAAGAAAAGAAAACATGCACTAGCTCTTCAATCTTCATGCATTCAACTTGCCAATCCAGTAGCCAGTGTAGTTATGATGTCCTGCCACCGATAAAAAGACAAACTGTTCAAAAGCATAAGTGACACTTCATGCCTGGAGGTGAAGTCAACCAGGACATTTGACTTTTCTTCAACATCTGATTTACCATGTTTTCAATGGTTGTAATAAATCATTAATAGAGGTTAGTGCTGAATTCATCTGAGGAGTGCTGAGCTGAGTCGGTGTTATTCTCCCACTTCAGTTTATCCTTGCAAATCAGCTTGATTTGAATGGCTCCCTTATTCTGCACCCAAAAATAAAACACATGTAGAGGCTCATTCTGGGACTTTGTTGAGCAGGTGCTGATTTGTGGAATCAAGTACATTCAAGTTGATGTGATGCATTCAGCCCTTTGCAGGCAAAACACTCCATCAGAACCAAAGGTTTCCAAGCAAGAGGGAAGATTTCATATTGGGAATTAACTTCAGCCTCTGGAATTCACTTAGTGAGTCATGCAGCTCCCTCCCATCCCCACTGATGCCAAGGAGAGGATAACTCCCTCTTCAAGGGGCTCCCAAAGGGTTTGGCATTACCCTTCCACACTTCATGGCCGACGAAGAGGGCCCTCTCTAGAGCAAATCCACTCCAGATGGTGAAAGAACGGTGATGTTTCATCAGCTGTTACGGTGGTCATGCCCTGTATGTGGGGACAGGTAAGTTGATCTGGAGAAATCAGCCATAGATAGGAAAGGAGATACGAGCTGAGGCATTAGCCTGGCCCTGCAAAGCCAACTGTGAACAGCAGACAATATAGTTGACACAACAAAAGCTGACAAATAGTACTGATATAGGAGAGTATGGTGTAATAGGAATTCCCTTAGCTGTGTGCAGTTAATGCAAATTAAGCTACCATCCAGCATTGTCCTACAAAAGGATTCATTGCATTTTAGCCTTTCAAAATTGCTGATGCACAGGCTTTGCCCCGCCATTTACACATCTCTCCCTGCCCCACAGAGAGAGCTGCAACACCCCAAAAGGGGAAAATTACAACAACTTCCCTGATGATGACTTCAAAATCCCTCCAAGGGCTGTGGCCCACTTGGGAAACAATTCATTTTCATAGAATAGAATCATTAAGGTTGGAAAAGACCTCTAAGATCATCAAGTCCAACCGTCAACCCAACACCACCAAGCCCCACTAAACCATGTCCCTAAGTGCCGCATCTACACGTCTTTTAAATACCTCCAGGGATGGTGACTCCACCACTTCCCTGGGCAGCCTGTTCCAATGTTTAACCAAATGTTTAACCATTTGTGCAGCTGGAAGAGTTGCCCTACTATAAAAGCAGCAAGGCTGCAGAGAAGGGGTGCCAAGCACCCTCAGACAAATGTCATATTGCCCATGAGGGCAGGAGGAAAGCCTTGGAGTAAGGATAGAAGGTCTCCCCTACTTATTTGGGGGATGGAGAGCTTGTTTGCAAGAAGCCAAGCATTTCAAAACACTTAGGTAACTTTCCTTTAAACCCAGATAAATGACAAATATGTGACAGCAGGTCTAATCTGGAAACATGGTTTCACTGTAAAGTGCCAGAAATGACACTGAACAGATAATCATCAAAAAAAACTATCACCAGTCTCAGCAAAGCAGTGGTAGCCCTTGACATCCCCCAACAAACAGCAGATAGAGGAGGAGGTTTCTGTTTCATACCTGTGTTCCAGCACAAAGCTTCATTGCAGCAGGCTGTGGGCAGACAGCAAGGCAGGCTGCCTGGTTATCTACTGCAGTTCGAACCTGGAAGAGCCAACAGCAGCTTGCAGGCTCCAGGGACAACAGTTAAGAGCTAGTACAGACCCACTCGTTCACGCAAACACGGGCGCCYGCTTCTGTGCAAGTTGCTCAGAAGACAACAAAGCCCAGATCCCRGTGGCCCCTTTCCCACAGGAATAAAAACATTAAAATTAACACAAGGACTTGTAAGAGAAAGGCATGCCAGATTTGTCCCAGAAATGAATGTGGTTACATGGATCATCTTACATCAGCATCATTTTGAAACCCTGCTAGGGAGCAGCTGGAGCTGCTTCTGTTGTGTTCAGAGCACACTGCAGACTAGCTCTAGTCATTATGGCTTGCCAACCTTTAAAATGGCTCCAGTAAGGTCTTGTTGCCATTGCTTTTTGATCGGAGTCCTGACTCAGAACAGGGCAACCCACCAGCAGATCCCACTCTTTCAGTGTCTGTCATGGGCAAAGAGCCTTTGACAAAAAAAAAAAAGCCTTAATATTCCCCGCAAGAAAATCCAGAAGAATATCTGCTGTGCAACCATTCCCTGCGAGGGGGATATTATGAAATAAGTGATCACAAGCCAAAAAGTACTGCATGGAAATTATTGATTAYACAAATATCCTGACATTCTCAAACAGTATGTGTATAGACACAGTTACCCCCAGCTACTCTACATACTTCTCCCTTTGAAGAAAAGCTCTGCTGTTCTCATAGTTGCTTCACTTCTCTCTTACAAGTTTCCATCTTTTGTGCGACTATCAGAGCAGAAGCCTGCAGCAGCATAAAGACAAAGATCTGACTTCAAAGGCGTAAGAACAGGAAACAGCCCAGCACCGGGGCAGATTCTGGTTGCTGATAGGCAAGCAATCCTGCAAACTCTGTTTTGTTTGCAATGCCAGTTTCACTCACGCTTCTGTAAGCACAGCTTATTTTTCACTCCTCTCAAAAAAAAAACCAACAACCAAGTCAAAACAGAAAAATAACCAATACCCAAAACAACCAAGCTTCAAGTGATTTTCCTACCAGGCAAAGGTTCTTAGGACACAGAAGGAGTTGCCAGGAGCCGGGCAGCATGATGCTTGTGACTCTGCAAGAGAGCTCCTGCACCTGGAAGGATGCAGAGGACCGTCCCCCAAACAGATGGAGCACAACTCCAATCCCACCATTGCGAGGCCAGCACGGTCTGGCCTACAGGCAATTTAGCAAGGACATAATTGCAACAGAATCTACTGCTCTCAGTCCCATGGAAGCACAGGCATGGGAAGGGAAAGCTTTCCAGGAAAACAGGCGCTGCTGGACAAGGACAAGCGGTTTTTTTGCTTCTCCACAACCTCCACATCCTGGCTAGTGCATGTTCTTGAGCACCATCTGCTGGCATTTTCTCCATGAGCTAGTTTTTCACAGACCCAGGCGGCTGTCACCCAAGGTCAGGGGATTTGGGCTGAGGATAACTCACACCATGAGCAGTAGCCGTGGCACCGCACAGCATGAGCACAACTCCAGTATTTCACAGGCAAGTCTACTCCAAAAGCAGCTGATCTGCTTTCCAGTAGAGTTGAGGCTAACACACTGCGGATCCACGCAGAACCGGCCCAGGCATCCAGATGCTACAGTCCCAGAGCCAGGAGCTAAGGTCTACTGCAGAAGCCCATGGGTTGGGACAGCCTCGTGGTGCAGAGCATCCGACAGCAGCGACAAAAGCAGATGGGAGCAGGGCCACAGGGGAATCCTAGCAGATTAAAAAAATCCCATGTAGACATCCCAAGTCCCTGTGACTTTGGCTCACCTTGTTCCCCAGGCTCTGTATGACACCGGTTTCATTAATTTGAAAATCAACCCATAATTAATTTGAAAAAGGAAGAGTAGCAGGATATAGCTTGCTGCTTTGGAAGGCGCGAGTCTCTTCCCTCCATCCATGTAATGCCCATGCTGCCCTTGGAGGACAGGCTCGTACCAAGCTTCTGCAAGGAAGCACTGCTACCTGCCATGGCTTCTGGATGGTTGCAGGAGCAAAGGATATCCCTGTGATGCAAAACCTGTGCTCAGCCTGGCAGCAGAGCAGAATTATCATTGATACGCTGTTCTGCACAACAGCCAGAGTTAAACCACAACCAGGCACTTCCCTGTTACAGCCAAAGCTGCTGCTGCTTTCCACCGAATATAGCTGCATTTATTTTTATTTTCTTCCAGAGTAACACTCAGAGTTCAGCACACAGTGCAGATAAAGAGCCCTCTGCATGATTACATACGGGCCTCTGAACCACACAGAAATGCTGGGGAATCTCTTCTCTGTAATTAAACAAAACAACCTGGGAGAACACCAAAATATAAGCATATTCCCTTTGGGAACAAGTGCCCCGTGTTTCAGGAACAAAACACCTTTGAAATGTTACAATGAAAGAAAGAGAAGTCAGGCAGCCTGAAGGAGGAAGRGGAGACATGCTTCCTTTCGTGGTTACCTTGAATATTTTAATTGTGATCCTACCAAGATAATTCAGAACTCCTAATTAGGGTATTTCAGGACTGCAATTTGCACAATGGTTTTTTTCAAATTACTTTCTGGATGTGCCTGGTTGATTGCTGCCCTTTGTGTTCGGCATTCCCCACGCACACGACGCTTACCCCCAGCCTCTTCCTTTTATACGCCCACGTAAGGTTGTTGTCAGAAGAGGAGAAGAAAGACCTACAGCCTGCAAGATTACCACCCTGGGGACTGCTTACGAACGAGACAAACATCACCAGCCTTCCAGTGGACTGTTCAACCAGCAAGGCTTCTGCTGCCACGGGGAAGCAACATGAGGACAGAGACAGCTGAGAGAGCATCGATAACCATCTCCTCCCCACGTTAATCCCCTGAGGAGAGGGGAATTGCTATTGGGACTTGGAAGTTTTAATTGACTTTGCGGTGGTCATATCAGAGAGGCTCGTCAGAGGCTTGTCCTTGCCTTCTGAGCAGTGTGGTCCTTGCACCATGAGGTTACACATCAGGGGCTTCTTTCCATCAGCCTTTGGGGGACATCCTGTGCCTGCCTCACATGTCCTGAGACCCCATTCCTCTTCATGCATTTTTTTCTGGAAATAYGCCTTTGTGGGATACAGTCTGCTGTGTCTGTTCCCTTGTGATCTGCATATAGTGCTGAGCACAGCTAAGACCAAGGCGGCTAAATGCAGCTTTGACTTCCTCAGCCATAACCATCCTCATGTCCATCCTTTGGAAGGCAGAGAATCATAGAATCATTAAGGTTGGAAAAGACCTCTAAGATCATTAAGTCCAACCRTCAACCCAACACCTCCATGCCCACTAAACCGTGTCCCTAAGCGCTACATCTACACATCTTTTAAATACTTCCAGAGATGGTGACTCCACCACTTCCCTGGGCAGCCTTGCTTGACCACTCTTTCAGTAAAGAAATTTTTCCTAATATCCAATCTAAACCTCCCAGAGAAGGTCCCCTCCATCCTCCTAACCTCACACACTTCTTTGCTGACAAAAAGCACAGGCATCTGCTGAGGCCTGAAGAAGCACCCATGGACTCGGGAGCACATATACAAGCCTGGCCCAAGGCATGCTGCTCCAGCAGCTCCACTGTAGGCTTCCTTGCTCCCACACAGATCGTGCTCCCCTGGTTTTTGACCCCCTTTCCTCTTCTGGATGGCATGAGGCTGTGCAGGCTGGAGCTAAACTCCATATGCTATAGCTGGTTGTGCATCTCCCTCCGCCTCAGCAATAATTCATAATCCTTGGCTTGTATCTTGTGTCACAGGGGTTATGATGAAAAGACAGGCAGATGTGCGATCAGGAGGTTAAGGTCTCAGGAAGAACCACAACAATGACAGACCTTGTATTTTTTTCCTACTATTATTCTAATTCCCCAGGCATTTACTATACATCCATGGCCAACAAGGTTTTGTATTCCAGTTCTTGTCAACTCTTGTTATTGACTTGAGGCAAACCCATGTGTGAATGGATGTAACCTAAGTAACTGAAACTCACTGCTCTCTCTTGCAGTGATTTCCACAAGATACCTCTGAACTTCCATAAAGAGAATAAATGAGTTTAAAATTGCAGCCATTCAAATGGAAAATACTGCTGAACAACTACCACCTATAACAAAAGTAAAGATGGCAGAATTACAATCGCAGAGCAGGAAAACCTGCACATTTTATCAGCTTCTAGAAAGCTCGAGAAACATAAAAAATAACTCTAGAAACACAACCCTGGAAACATATAAAAATGAAAGAATATTGTGATCCAAATGATTACACCAGTCAAATCTGAGCCACATTTGCTGGGTGCTTGTCCTCTCTGCTGATCTGAAGCCATGTGGGAAAATAATATTCAGCTGTCAATGGTATGAAAAACCTGGGAAGAGACCCCGTGAGAAGAGCTCCACTCGCACTCCCTGATTAAACAACGTCCCTGAGCAAACAGACCTGGCCTCGGTTGCTTAACGATACATCTTGTTCACCAAATGGAAAGAGGACACGAGAGAAAACATTGCTTCGAGCTCATTATTTCCAGGCTGTTTCAGCTGTCCAAACACGGTACAATATCCCCATAACCTGGAAAAAGGGCTTAGAGAGTTCAGATCCAAGGTCCAGGTTCCCTAGCCATGCAAAGCCGGAGCCCAAGGCATCGCGAGTATCCCATCTCCTGTGCCTCCCTAGCTAGCAGGGATGTTCTTGCCTACACACACTGAAGCACTAGCCCTGGAAATGCTTGTTCAGTGGGATGCTTGATTTCCTGTCCCTGAGGGTCACTGCTATAACATCTTTCAAGGTCTCAGTAGAAACAATTTCTCAACAAGAGGAAAAGAAAAGGAGAAGAAAAAAAAAAAAAAAAAAAAAAGAGGAGAAAAACCCAAAAGGATGCTTAAAGCAACACATTATTTTCTACAAATCCACTGAGTTATTTTTAGTTTCTCCTTCAGGATGGTATCACAACAGCCAGTTTCAGTGCCCCGAGTCCTCCATCTCTGTTGGGAACAGGCCTGCAACAAGGGCAAGGTAAGGGCACATAAAAGTTTTGTGAGCCGAGAGCTAATGAAACTTGGGCTCTGATAGATGGTTTTTCATGGCTGATTACAGCTGACAGCTTCATGTGGATGGGGAGCTTCTGGTCTCTTCTCTGTATGGGCTTGCAGGCATGGAGAAAAAGTGCAGTCAGTAGGAAGTCAGGGAAGGATTTATTCAAGCGTGGCTAAGCAGCACGTTTATACTGTCCTTGTTCATTCAGACTCTCTTCGCTATGAAGTGCTCTGTGGGTGCTACTGGTTTTCAGTAGTCAGGATAGACACAGGTGGGATGAGACCTACAGCCTTTTCAGTCCTGCAGCCTGGTGCTGTTCCTGGAGCAGCTCCCTGCCATAGATAGGAGCTTCTCCATCCTCCCCCTGTAGCTAAGCACCAGGGTGGGCACAAACAAGATGGTATTCAACAGCTACCTGGCTGCCTGCCTGGCCCAAAGGACTGCTGCTCTTCCCATTTCTTCACACTCCTGGAACACATCTGGAGCCCCCGATGGTGTGCTCTGCTCCTCCCACACTGCATGATGAACTGCACGTACACCAAATGCAGGTGCAAAACAGCAATAATGAGCACGGAGCAAAGCAGCTACCTCAAATCTAAAACACAGCTCAGCAAATATTTGCCAGGCTTGAAAAAAAGGTGACTTTCTCCAAGCAGCGAACCAAAATTCAGCCAGGGAGAGATGTACTGCACTCGCCTTCATTAGCCTCTGTGGGCTGATCACTCTCCCAGGACTTCCAGGCAGCACGAGCTGCCGCAGTCCTCCAACAGCACATGGAAGGAGCCTTGTTTTCCCAAGGACTGTACGGGAGAAAGGCAGGAGTGCCGTGGGATGAATGCTGAGCACGTCTCTTCCCGAAGCTATAAATGTGAATCATTTCTCCGTTATCATGGTCTGAGGGAAGTAAATGTGCCCGCTTGGAATTTATGTCCCCAAATCTCTGCACCAGAAAGGCTCTGAGCAATCGCCTGCCAGAGCACAAGCTGGGAAAAACAGATTTTGAAGATACAGAAGGGGTTGCATTTGACCAGTCGGTTCTTCCCCAGATCCATCCTCTTCAGGCTGTGACAGCACTGGCAATAAGATTTGGAAAGGGTCAGGGAGATCTCTAGGGAAGTAGCAATGCAGCAGGATGTTGACTCCAGCCCCATGATGGATACAAGACCATAAAAGAAGGGCTCTGGGATAGGAATTGCAGACATTTACTCTTTCCCACTGGTGAGAAGGGTGATGGTGGACCATCTGGAGAAGGATGTCTTAAAATTTGAGTTTCTAGCTCAGAAGAAATCAGTTCAGGAGGTGTCTATATTTATTCACTGGAAATATGTGTCTGAAATTTACACCCAGATGTTGAGACCCCAGGGCAGCTGACAAGCCTTGTATTAGCTTAGGACTAATGTGCACCATCTGTCAAACTTGGAGAGCCAAACAGCAACTTTTCTCCTTTCGGGTTGGATTGCCTCACCACTGGTCTGGTTGAATTGGTTTGCAGAAGTGAAAATCATGCTCTTTCTTAAAGAAAGCCATAGTCTTAAATCATTATTTCTGATACCTACAATGAAGAGGCCAATCCATTCTTTGAGAGATCTTCAAAGGCTTCATCTCTTACATATGGCTACTTTGAAAGGAAGGAACAGAGGAGCGATCCCCCTGAGCAGACGTGTGGGCACAGAGCAGCACTTACAGACTCCTGACTTCAAGTTCTTGGGAGGAGCAGCCATACCAGGCTTTTCTGTGGTGTAGAACAGATCTCCCCACTGAAGTGGAGGACTAGAATTAAAAACTCAAAACACAGATGAAGATCTTGTGTCCTTTTGGAGCAAGAGGGATGCCTAGAAGGTTTTCAGTCCATAGGACCTACGTAACCATTCCCATGTCCACCTCGGTCAGTTTTCTACCAAAGATAACTGAACCCTAGAAATCTTCCAGCACAGATGTCCCTTACACCTACCTAAGCAATGTGGGCCCAGAGAGGAAAGTGTGTGGACGAAAAGTTCAGGTAGCAGCAAAAAACGGTCCTTCTCTCCTGACAAGCATTCCTGCCACAAGAAAAACAGCAAAATCAAGCTGTCCCATATGGATCCTGAGATATTCTCCCCCTTCTGAGGGCTCTGGACCTCCTTATCTGTCAGTATTTCTCCTCCAGGCCGTATCCAGACAAATCCACTCATTAAAAGCAGCTATTTTGGGCTCTATCACCTTGGATTCACAAATGCTTCCAACCTCCTTCTCACACAAATCTGTGCCCCCAAACTCCTCTGTCCATGCTTCAGGATGTCATCCTGAAATGGAAACCAGCTGCAGGACCAAGCTATCTGCATCTCCCTGCCCGTCACTGAACCGTAGTCGCAGTGGGGGCCGAAAACGTCCTTCAAGCATCAGTCAGTGGGTTACTCATCTCTGCACTCAGACCTGCACAGCATTTAAAGCAAGGCAGCCTCCAACTGGGTTCTGTGTTCCCTGGCTGAAGCAAAAGCTCCTATTTCTATGCTTGCCCTAGTTTCTGGTCATAATTCAGTGGTGCATTAAGATCAAGGCTGCTCTGACTACCAGTATGCATTTAGAGAGAGGATTTCTCCAGACGAAGCTTTTAAAAACAGCAGTTCACTTGGGTCAGAAGCCAGCTCAGGTATTAAAAAAATAAAATCTCAACCACTAAGTTACAAAACAGCAAAATAAAAAAATTGGAGAAAGTTGTAAAGAGCAACTGAAACACTCCTAGTACTGGTCAAGTTGAAGATGTCCCCGTTCATTGCGGGGGGTTGGATTAGATGACCTTTAAAGGTTCCTTGCAAGCCAAACCATTCTATGATTCTATGGTAAGTGCATACCAAAATCTGGTTGGAGTTCTCAAAGCAGTTTAAAATGCTGAAATCAGCATGGGGTACCGCATCCCATGTGACAGTGCCCTGCAAAGGAATTTGAACAGGAGAAAACAGGAGGAAGGTTCAGGCAACCTGCTGGTAACTTCTCCTGCACAAAGGCATGCAGGTGTGGGGTTGTGGAGGACAGGCTGGGTTCATGGGCTCCTCGAGGAGACTGTCAAGCTGCTTGAGGGAGGAAGGAAGATTTTAAATAGTGAGAAGCAAGGAATATAAGGAGGGGGGGGGAGGGGAAGGAGGAGGAAGAGAAGAGACAACAAATGACTATTCATTTAGCACAAAGAAACCAAGATGTCAAGAACAACATTAATCAAGCCACCAAGGGATGAGACAAAATTCTGTAATTGCCTCTACGCCGACGCGAGAAGCCTGGGTAATAAACAAGAGAAATGGGAACTGCTCATTTACAGAGCATAAATTTGACCTGGTTGGTATCACTGAAACCTTCTGGGAGGAATTTGCATGATTGGAATATATAAAAGAAGTCAGTGCTCATAACCTSTTTGGGAAGGGGAGGGGTGCTCTGCGATGGTATTATCTGTACGAGTCACGGGTGGTTGGAGGGACGTTATCTCCAGTCCGTACTCTGCCAGTGCACAGGGAGAGCRCTGGCTGCTGGCTGCTCGTGAACTGATGGGAGGGTCATTAAGCTCCTTCTCTGCAAAATGCAAAGTAAACTCTTACCAGGGGAGCAGTCCGAGTGATTCATCCTGACATTTCCAAAGCCTCCCCAGGACTATAAGTCTTATCTAAAAATTTTTCAGAATTTACCAAAAGTGTCTTTAAAGCTGGCCCCCCTGCAGAGCCATGCCAACACAAACCTTTGTCTGGGCAGAGAAATATGGAAAGACAGCTGAGCTGAAAGTCAGCCTTTGCTTCAGTGCAAGCAATCACACTAATCTTTTAATGCACAGACAAAGCAAATGCCAAACTAATGAAATACCAGCTTATGTGTTCAAAGGGGAAAATTTCAGACCGAACATAGTCAAGGGAAAGAGTTGCGTGAAGTTAACAAAAGTCGAAGTGAGGGGTTGTCGCCGTATAAAAAAAAAAAAAAAAAAAAAAAAGAAAGGGTGCTAGACAACCACAAATACCATGATTCAAGGAAGACTGCTGTTTTGAAAAGCCTGGGGATGAAAGACCAGTGTAAGTGATGTGAGACATGTAATCTTCATGAAGTGAAGGAAAAGTAAGGAGGGATTTGATGCAAATCAGTTATTTAACTCCTAGTTTATATTCATTGGGAAAGGAGGGGGACTCAAATAATTCAACGTCCAGACGACTTCACAAGAGCTTAAAGAATCCTTGCAATAGCAATGCTATTTCTGGTATGCCAAGAATAATGCAGAGATTAATTATTTGTTCTGCATTTAGGAGCAGAGGCACAGACATTGCCTTCTACCTTACCTCCCTGCGGCTGACATCCCTGGAAACAGCCACTGTGCCCTATTTCATTTGCACCCTCCAAGTAACAGTCACAGGTTTTCTACATACTTTAGGGCCATTTGTTTCAAACAACATGCAATATCTTGGTAGGAACCAAACTCACTTTCAGCACCGCAGCCTCACAGTTCCAAACCTGGTACACCACATACAAACGCTCCCAGTTCTTGCACCCCAGCAGCCATTTCCACAAAGTCCACAGAGAAAGCCCCCCAACAACGACAGGTCTGAGGCATATCTCAAGCCTTTTGTAATACCTCGTGTCAAAACCCCATCTCCCAGCAGTTCCTTGCTATCTCCATCAGAAACTCCTAAAGGTCTCCACTACAAAGGTGTCCTCTCTAGCCACAGCAGCTCCCAGTTAAGAACCTCTGAATTTCTTTGAATTTCTTTTCCCCGATCTGTTTCCTGGAGAAAAAACAGCAGGTAGGTTCTCCCAACCATCTCCTATCTTAGTCTTCGTTGTGGCTTAGTAATCAGCAAGCCATCTCTTCTGCTGATTTCCCCTCCGCTGTCTCAGAAAGGCCAACAGGCAAGTCTGCTCCAGCTCCACGTTCCTCTAAAACTCTTGYAGCTCTTCAGTGATCTCTTATCTGCTGATAGAAATGTCTCTCTGCTTCCTCCGTGGCTTATTAAGAAACTAGTAGCAATGGATTTCAGTCTCATGGTGGAATTCTCCAGAGATCTAAAGCGAGTCTGCCTAATGTCTCTCATGCTTAGAGCATACCCAAACCCAGTTACTTTCTGTGTAGGGAAGTGCATGTCAACGGTGAGTCCACACCACAGCTCCCCTCTATGGAGTTACTTGATAAGGTTTTTCTCCTCTACACAGAAGCCTATATTCACAAGACTGGAAAGACATTCACGTCTTAGAGAAAACAACTTTTCTAGCTAATTTTGACTTGATTTGATAATGGTTTTGAAAGCTATTGGGGTATCAGGAAAAGAGACAGCTTAACCACGTATTTTATTTCCTTAGAAAACCAGGCTAAAGGAAGTATTCAAGTCATGTTGAAAACTTTTCCATTCCAAGCAGTAATGTTAAATGGAAACTAATAATATCAGACAAGTTAAGAATCTTTTTCAAACAAATCCTCTGGACTATTCAGATAGGCTCTTGAAAAGCCTATCAGTCTTCAGTTCGATGTTTTATAGACTCTCAGAATCAATCCTGGACACACTGCAGTAGTCAGGATGAAACCAAATTARTAAGTATTTAAAGGATGATAATATTTATTAACATTACATAGGTTTTATTAGGATAACATTATTTTTACAATTTTTTATTTATAGGTTTGGTTGAGAGCTCATGTTGTTCTGAGCACCGAAGGTCTGGAAAGCGTGACACAGAGTCAGGTATCACCATTTCAGTTACTATTATGTTAAAATACTAATGCTAAAATAAACCATAGAACAAATTTAAATTGGTTAATCAACAGGTCTCAAAGTTTAATTACCAATAGGGAATCAGCATTTAGAGGGGATACGTCCCAGGAATCTTGTGGGATTAACCCGTGCTATGATAACTAAAACCAAGCTATGATTAATTTTGCAGATAATGGAAACCATTGGAGAAGGCTAAATAGCAGAAACAATTTCAAAGAGATGAGACAGCTAGACAGAGGCATGTTCAAATACAGCCAAATAAGGTCATATCTGGGAACTAGAAAAGCAGACCATTCTTGCAAAATGAGACTGTCTTAGCCACCTTAACAAAAGAACAAGCAGGTGTAAATTGTCAGCCAAAACCAAAGTTCTCCATAAAACTCCCTAGCTATAAAAGTTTTCAGTCATTTCATGCATAACCTCAGGACAATGAAGAGACAATCCTCTTTTTTTATTCCTGAGGCGTAACTGTCCCAAGGAAGCCATGCATAAGACTGGCAAGGTTTGGAGAAGAACTCTATGAATTATTGGGACACCTGGAAAATATGCTGAAGAGTACCAATGTTAAGGGGCATCACTGATCAGAGCACACATTGATGGGAAGAAGAGACAGAAATATCCTACAGAGGATTATCTCAACAGAGATAAGAAAACCCACAACCAGAGCAAGTCATCTCAAAGCTATGCTTTATTTTCCATTGCTTGGCATCTACAACATGCTCTAGCATAACCTCAAGACACAAGTTTGACAACAACCAGCCAGACTGAAATGTCCAGGCTATGTAAAAGAGGTGCCTGTGCTGGAAAAATGGTAATTACAGACATTCCCAAAATACAGGGTGTGAATCACAAAAAGAGCTTGGACATAAACCCTGAGCTGGACTCCATGCCACAACAGCTGATTCCCCTGCGTGCAGCTAGCCTTCACCAGATAGAAAATAAGTTTCAGCCACCCTGTAGGGCGGGAAAACCCACCAAAAAAACCAGTTCACTGAAGGACGGACATGTACATTCATCACAAACTACCTAGAGTGTAATCTATCTGGCTTAAAATGTGTCTAGTCAGGGACAAGCTCTGCACAGTAAAGCATTTCCTACAAGCCCAATTAAGCTGCACAACTGCAAGGCACTTACATTGGTGCAGCTGCCTACTCCCCTGCTTTCCAGCCTTTCATTTGAGCCAGGGTGACAGATCAGGGAAACCCATCATGTTCATGGGACTTCATCTTGTGAGCTTGTCATGTGCAATACCATCTTTTTAACTATCAAACTGATTTTACTGTGACTCTGGTTTGCTTCCTCTGAAGTTTAAGACCAATCCATTATTTAACTCTGTGCCATAGTTAAATAATCCCACAGTGATCAGAAATCCTTTGATGCTTACATTCAAGTAGGAATATTCTTAGAAAAATGCTGGCTTTAGCTAAAAAACAGCCCACCCAATATACTAATAGTCAGCTGATCAACAGATAGTATCTTATCTCTAAATAATGCTGATCTGAAGAGAGACTCCAACTTTATAAAAAGACTCTTGCCAGCTGATTTAAAGATGCAGAAGTGAACACAAGCAGAACTAGCTGCAGCAATGAAAGATGCCTACATCAGCTCAAAGCATCAACATTTTAAGAAGAAAGCAAAAGCCCTGGATGTCAGAGAAAAAAAATTTTAAAAAATTCATCTAAGCCTAATAAATGCACCAAGCTAGTACACCGCAGCAGAGAAGCATGGGTTAAGGTTTTAGAGTTGTGTCTGAGTCTGGATCTCCCAGGATGCATCATCCCTGTCTTGCATATGACTTCTGAAGACCAGGTTGCCACAGGTTCCCAAAAGAATCAACTGCAAAAGAGCACGCCCGTGAAAACTGAGCCCAGGTCTTGGTAGCTGGGCCACAAGGATCCCACAGCAGTAAAGGAGTAATTGAAGACATGCTCTAGAGAAGCACCAGGAATGACAAAGGAAAGCTTAAAAACATATTCAGCCCCACATGCTGGACCTAGAACAACTGACACGAAGCATGCAGCAACTAGAACGAAATGTCCAATCGATAATCAGGATAAACTCCACAGGTAATTTGGGCATTTCCRTTGTGTCTCTGGAAGACACTGGTTTCCAAAGCTTGCCCATGTTCTGGTGGACTATGCAGCAGGTGCATGGAGAGCATTCCTAAAATGCAGCTAGGTTTAAGGAATGCACTGAGCTGGTCACTCTGGTCTCTTGTTTTAGAAGAGTACTGAAATGCTGCCCAGTCATAGGCTTGTTGCAAAAATATGAACTCAAAGCCTTCCACATATGAGAAAGTGACATTAAACATTATTCACCCCAAAATATACTGTCTCACATTTAAGCACTTCCAGCAGGCACAACCGTATTGTCCATATCATCCTAGGACAGAGTTTGTCACAAGCAGAGGAAAATTTATTTGCCCATCTCCCAAGAACAGCAGATGCTAGAGTCTACTTTAAATCACTCGCAGCCTCTACACTCACCAGCCACCCTCACCGCAATCGTGTCCTGTCTTGCTGCAGACATTACTTGGTGACAGGACCTCTGCACCTTATTTTGACCAGGGGATCAGCCTAGATTCCTTACCATTCAGAACTGCAACTTAGATAACCTCCTGGCCCAAAAATCTTCACTGTAGCGTCAAGAAAAAGAGTGAAGAGAATACAGCAAAGACACTTTTCTCTTCTTCTTACTTCAGTTCTCTCTCATTATCCTGTTACTGCAGCTACGTCTTCGGTGCTTCATTGTTCATCTCCAGAAAGACTACCTACTGTCTCTTCACATAAAGAGCCGATGACATGAAGGAGGTTTATTACTTTAATGACTTGCAGAAAAAAGTTACTGCACATGCCCTTGCTACCCAATTTGTATTATGCAAGTTGTCTATGAGCTTGATCATTTCTTTCATCCATAAGCTTGTTTAAAGTGCTCTTATCTCCTCCACTCCAGGTTGTTGGTTTTTTTTTTTAAATTCTATTTCAGTAACATTGTCAAAGATGTCTACTCACAGAAGGCTTAGCAAGTGTTTTTCTACAAAGCCATGTGGTGTTCAGCCTCTTGATCATGTTCATTTATTTGAAGAAGAAACAGGGGTACGGTTATTCCTGGACATGACCTGTAATGTTTTTACGTACAAAGGCTGAGCTTCTCTATTAATGGATGGCGGATCTTAAAATATTTGTCCCAGATAATTATATGTATAATTACCATAAATTTGTTACAATGCAAGAGAAATGGGATTCACTTAAACACCTCAGCAAATTACACCTTTTTCTTTGCGTGCAAACAAGGATGGTCACACATTGGTCGCTGTGCATCAGAGAAGGGTGATGACTTCTGGGTGAGGGCAGCAACTTCTCTTTTGGCTTCAGTAGATTTACTTGCAATCACCTGTTGCTCTCAGACTCTGCACTCACATCCTCTGTTACTGCAAAAATGTCTTTCCTTGCAGGCTGGACTTCTCCCAGATGTGAAAGGTAGCCCCACATCACACTGAGGCTAGAGACCGTGCTAGGCAAATTTAACAGCAGGGCCACACGTTGTCTCTCCTTTCAGGAAAACAGTACCCCATCACCCCTACGCAGAAGGCTGTAGGACAGCAAGATGAAGACACACTATTTTCGAATGGAAACACACAGTCACTAGTAGCTGACTTGTAGCATGCAGAGCCAAAAGCCCAGGGCAACTTATTCAGTGCACAGAGCTTTTCAAGTACATAATAACTATGATTAAAGATGTCAGCCATGCAACAATAAGGTCTGCATCACGAACACCAACACCAGGAGACAACGATAAATATGTACTTGTCATGATCTCTAATTCAGGATATCTGCTTACTAACAAAATGTGCAAGCGGTTAAAAAAAGAAAAAAACACCAACCAAACAAAAAAAAGCAGGCCAGGGCAGGGAGGGGGTGAGAAGGAATAGAAAAACAAAAATACTCAAGACACAGGGTGGCTTCAGGTGGAAGACAGAGAGGTAACCGTACTTGGGTGCTGCTCTGCCAGACTGGCTGTTAAGGAAACTTTTAGAGTATTTTCTAATGTCAGTGCCAGACACAAAATGATGACCATGGAGCTACACAGCTGTATCCACTTCCAATCTCCCCAGGGAAAGGCCTGACTCATTCCCTAACAAATTATTTTCAATAGTGTTTTGCAAAGAGAAAGGTCAGGGAAGAAGCAAGCACCCCTAGCAGGAGGAACACAAACATGCTCACCCAAGCTCAATTTTTATTTAGACACACAAGTTTGGATGTAAAGAAAGCACAGGCTTTTCTTTGACTGTTACTGGGAGCCAGCAGTCTAATCGCATATCTGGAAGCAGGTTACAGATGTCCTGAAACTGAGGGGCACATCCGACACGCCTCGGATGGGGCACCTGTCAGGAAGGATTCCGTTGATGAGTTTGAGGTGCCTTCTCTAATTATCTCATCATAGTGACATTCACCATGCAATTCAATCAGCTTCCAGCTAATTGTAGAATATCCCCAATGACTTCAATAACAACACAGGAGCCATGTCAGACAGAGCATTTCCATTAAAGTCCTCAGGCAGTACAAGCCCACCCATCTTTAACAGCTGGGGGGTGGTGAGGCAGGGGTTGGAAAGGTCCCCAGTGGGAAGGGCAGAGCCTTGGCCAAGTCAATGGGTGCTGCGGCACAGAGACAAGGATGCGAGAGGAAGGCTTCCCAGGCATACACCCCTCCGTGGCATTTTGTTGGGGAGCTGTCTCCCCACTCACTGCACCGACTCTTACGATTCCTGCTCACAGGCACTGCTGGTAGGCACTCAACTCCATCCTTGGTGGTGGCAGCCCCCCAAGACAAAGAATAGCAGTTCAGAGGCAGCAGCAGCTTTTTCTGGATCTCTTACTGAAAAGACAGCGAAGAGAATAAAACCTGAATTACTGTCCCTACTACCCTGCTTGTCCTAGGAATACTACAGACAGAGCCCGAAGCCTTGCAGTTTATCATCAGCATCATGGCTTCTCAGCTCCTGACGAGTAAGTACACGGTTACTCTGATGCCTTTTGCCGCTAATGCAGAGAGGGCACAAGGACGAGGTGAGTTCTTTTATTACAGTCTTTATACAGCAAGTCAAATTCATCCGTGCGTCAGCAGCTGAAAACTCTGCGCCTTTCCCCATCCCAAGATGGTTTTTGGCTGTATATTCATTTCTCCATCAAGACATCTAAAACCCTCACTATTTCATTTTATATGTAATGCATGTTAAAGTTTCCCACTGAAATTCACTGCTCTCCAACCCCACCACTGCGGTGTTTTATGGGGCAATTACTTTGAGATACAGCAGTGTAGAAGAAACAGAAGTTCAGCAAGCACAGCAAGACACCAAGATTTACAAAGAATTAAAAAAAAAAAATCTCAACAAGAAAGCTCCTTAGAGGAATGCAATTGATTTTCCAGTCCTTCTACAAGTCTTTCAGACCAAGTATTTTAATTAATATTTATCCTACCTACTTAAATGCGATAATCTGTGCAATGTTAAAATGGCAGTACTCAACAATTGATGCTGTTAATTCTACCCACCATCGCATCCCCCTATTCCAAATGTAAAGCAAAGCATACAGCAGAGAACAGATATATTTTTGCAACCTTTCACACGTGCTGAAAAAGCAACAACAGCTGTAATCATGTGCTTAAGCAGATAAACATTACAACACGGGAAAGCTTCCCACGTACAACAATGCTTCTTTAAAGCATCAATTTTGTCTTCCCCTCATTTGCAAGAAGCGCCTGCTGTCAGCCTAACTCAACAACTATTTATGTCAGTGCTTTGCAAAGCAAACAGCTTATAGGCCACTGAAAAGAGCTCTTAAAAAATTCAGCTTGCGATGCTCCATAGCTGAACCGAAGCTGTATCATCCCTGGAAATAAGGAGCTGGCATGATCCATCAAACCAGCTGTCCTCAGAGAGCACTGGGCAGCCATCTGGCCGTAGCATGCTGACCACAAAAGAGAGAAAAAGAAGTTACATTGCCACAGGAGAAGTTTGAGTAGAGAACCAGCTCATTTGGGAGCTATTAAGAACCAGAAACATTGACTCTGCTTTCACTGGCTGTGGCTGTAGGTCAAAACTGGGAGAGGAAGCAGGTTTCCACATAGTCCGAGCAGAGCAGACATGGGGGGCAGAAGAGCATAATTACACTTTGTGCATCCAGGGAGACCAGACCCCTCCAGGGTCCCATCAGAGCTGACAGGAGACATCAGAACAGCAATCCTCATCCCTGACAGTGGCTGCAAAGAAAAAAGGTCAACCCAGAGCCCCCTTAAATTTGATCTGAAATGAGAATCAGCCAGAAGTGGCCCTTCAGCCATTCCTTTGAACTCTCTGGGGCAGCAGGAGAGAAACTAAAGAGGGAAGAGCCCTTTCCTGTGGGGCTGCAGGCTCCCAGGCACAGGACCACTGCTCTGCTCCATGAGCTCCTACCCCCTTCACATACAGCAAGCTCCAAGGTACAGCAGCCCACAGTTCTAGGATGCATCACCTGTGGGCTGCTGATGAAGGAGAGGAGCTTCATCCCATGGGGAGGAAATCTGCTCCTCCATAACATTTCATACAGCACTTGCTTTCTATCTAAGCAGTGCTCGATGCTCATGGCAAAGAGCCATCTCCACCACTGAGAAATAACATGGTTTCTGCCTGGTAAAGACTTGGGGAGAATGAAGGGTTAAACTCGCCCATCGCTGCGCAGCTTTCAGCGTCGCCTCTACTTTTGCAGCAAGCCCATCTTCAGGAAGGCCCTGTTTGACTCAAATTCAATTACCCTACAGCAAGAGGTGGTCATCACTTGCAGGAAGGAAAAAAAAAACCCCACACAAACCTTCTTCAGGCTTCAAACTACAGAGCACTAGAAATGGAATAATTCTGATATGTATCAGGGGGGCCTATTAAGATCATTATTCGCTGTCAGAAAGTCTTCAGGCAGTGTGCAGCCTGTTCTAAATATAGATCCATTTAAAGCTTTTTTAGGAAAAAAACAAAAGGGGGAAAAAAAACCTAAAGTAACTTAGAATGAGGAATGGCACGAAGACAGAGCCACAGCAGCATAGACAGAGTCTATCAAGGTGATTTTTAAGAGCAAGCCTTTGCACCTGCAGGCATGCCCTCCTTGGGGAGAAGATTTTCAGTGGAGAGCTACATCGCCAATGCTCTGCTGCATTTGGCGTTGCAACACTATCGGCAATTCCTCCTCCCCGTTCTGGGAGACATCTGTCAAATCCCTCCCCAGGAGGGAACCTGCCTTTGCTAGGTGCTCTGCAGGTAACTAGCACATAAGTGCTTGTGACTTACACCTTGACCAAAACCAGTTTCCTGGCTTTATGCACTCCCTACCAAGATCTCTGCACCACAGCAGCTCCCAAGGGCTGGGTGCCTGCCTGTTGCAATTGAAGTCAGCAGGAGCATAAATGTTGTGGACTGCCCTTGTGAGCAGTTGTTATAGGGAGAGGATGGCAGACTGCTGGCAGGAAAGTTAGGAAGGGTATCAGCAAACATTGCAGTCCCTGCTCTGAACTACTGGGCTTTTTCAGAGCTGTGGCATGGCCAAGGGCATTGCTGCGTGTGCAGAAAGACTGAAGATGTRCAACACAGAACAGCCCCTTCCACCCACAGTAAACACCTTTCTCTCCTTGGGTAGCTGCAAGAGCCACAAGTTTGGGTCTCCAGAGCCTTGCCCTCCCCTTTCTGGGACAGAGCCAGCCTGGTCATCCAGCCTTAGAGCGGCAAAATTCAGTGTTGCTTACACTGCTGAAGAGCATCGAGCCGGCTCTGACGTGCTGATGCTGAAGGACAAGTCTCACATTTCAGACACAGAAGAGAGACTACCCCATGGCTGATACACTGCAAAGCCAGGGGCACCCTCGATTTCCTTCTGACCTGCAGGGCCCCCCCGTCCCTTCAGGCTGGAAATGACTGTTTAGGGTGAGATCCAGCGCAGGCTGTGCAGACTCATGGACGCTGCTGTCTGGGCTTGGAGAAGCAGCCCATGTGGTCCCCAGCCCCACCAGCAGCCACAGTCTGTCCCAGCCCTTCTCTTTGAAGAGGCTGGTGTCTGTGGGTGGAAAATTCCCCCAGTCTGCTTAAGCAKGAGTAGTTAAAGGTGACAGAGCCCCAGATGTGAAGGCTAATATCCTTTTCAAAACYCCAGTTCACTTTAATATTTACTCCAGGGGATATTGTCATTTGTGCATATAATCCCCTTGGGAATCCTGAAGCCCTGGCTAGTCAGAGATTCTTACAGCACTAAATCCCTGGGGCTGGTTATAAAACGCAGAAGTGCTTTTGATCATGGGGCAAATGCCAGCGGGCAGTGGTGGTTTTTGCCTCTCTGTTCTCCCAGCAGAAGGGAAGATAAGGGAAAGAGAAGCCCTTGTTTCTCTCTATGCCATTGACGGTGTCGTAGCCTTTTCCCCCCACTTAACAAACTGAAGGTGCAGAGGAGATGGCCCCTCCGCGTTGGGGTGCGGAGAACTCCTCCTGCACTCCCGATACCTGCTGCAGAGGAAGGTGTCATCTGCAGCATTTACCTCTTACAGCATCCCAGGTGAGAGCAAGCCTGGAGGGCAGTTCTCTTTACTTACATGGTATAATGTTGTCATTATAACTACTCTGCTCACAGGCAAGTCCAAAGGCCAGATAGAGAAGGGTTTGTTCAGAGTATATGCTTCCATAGATAGCGTGGGTATGAACATGCTTTTGAGAACAGCCACTTAACTCTGTAAGCCAATTAAACTAAAGCCAATAAAAAGCTACTCCGATTCAAAAAAGAGTGACTTTAATCATGTTTAGTTTCTCAAATTAATCCAGATTAATTTCCACTGCATACATAAGATACAATATTCTTACGTCAATATATTGCCCCTGCTAGCAAAAAGATCTTTATTAACATGTTCATGGTAAAGCTCATTCTTTTCTCGCATCTGCATAACCGTTTAAGCCTTTCCTGGGCGTTGGGAACTTGCAGACATGCTGTAACTGGACTCCAACCCCTTCCATATTAAACATCCACCCAACTCAGAGAGACRCTGGGTCCTTCCTCTGCATAACCACCTGCTGTTTCTTTTCAAATCATATAAAATCACCTGGTGTTCCAGCAGCCACCTATCTCTTGCCTACCCATCTCTTGCAGGGGGCTGTTTGTTTTGCTTTTCAAAACACATACACACTCTGAAATGAGCAGGCTTGCCTGCCTTCAGGCTAGCAGAGCACATGGTGTGAAGTTCACCTGGAGGTCTACCCCAAGTAGAAATGCAAGAAAAAAAAAAAAAAATATCCATTCGACCCAACGCGGAACAGAAGTTTAGCCGCAGCCCCAGCCGCCTTGCAGCCATCCCTGAGGCTGGCTCCGATGTAGGACAGATTTGTGGCAGGATTAGCAATGCTCTAAAGGGCTGCAGGAAAAGAGAGTCAGCTCCTGATTCTTCTGAGAGGGGACAAACAATTCTAATTTGGAAGCTGCTTTTTAATACAGTTGGTTTTTCTCCCGCTTTTTAGAATTCTGTTTTGAGACTAAATGAAAGCTTTGAAGCAGCACTGAATCTTAATCGGCCTTGCACGTGCACAGGCAGCTGCTCACTGCCAGACTATAGCTGCTCTTGGGAGCTGCTCAGAAACATGTATATACCCTTTTCTACAAACGATAGTTAAAGCAGCCTTAAATGCTTCTTTTTGCATATGAAACAACTGACTCCACCAGTCAAAGAACATCCTCTCCATTGCAATCAATCTCCCTAAAGGAGAATAAAACCACTGGATCAAAAATAAGGACAGGCACTAAACCACTGGCAGAGAAAACCCAAGCAGCTTTGTGGCAGAGACAAAACCAAAGTAATGCAAAGCTCGGTCCTGTTCCCTCCCTCCAGGAGGGTCATAACCAACTGGATACCTTTACCGGTCTTAAGAGAAATCTTATAGCCATACGTCCTGTACCCAACCCGAGGAACAGCGATACTGCATCTCYCAGGTGAGGGTCAGTGTGAAGTGAGGAAAATGCAGTTAGTGAAGACCCTGGGTTTGGTCTGCCAGCAGTGGCAGAGGAGAGGTGGTGCAAAGCTCCCAGGAGAGTAATCAAAGCTGCCTAGCGCAGGATGAAACCTATTTCCTCTTTAATGAGCTGCTCCATTCCCAAAAGCTGTCACACTTTTTCTCCCCCCCCTGCATTAGCTGCACTAACTAAAAATCAGCTCCCAGAGGAAACCAAGGTCTTTCCAGAGTACGGGCATGGCAGAAGAGCTCAGACAGGCCACCACACCTGCGAGGATCACCTTGCCTCCATCCCCTGCCCTGTGCGAGCTCAGCCTTCATACTCCTGGTTTCCTAGGACAGCTAGGGCTACTTGTACCTCGGCAGCGATTTACAACGCCACCGCGACAGTGGCAATTCGGAGAGCAATGACCRATTACCAAAGGCTTTGTTCTGCTCTGTAGTTCACGCAGGGGTGTCCGTGCTTTCCTCAGCGTGGGTGTGGAGGTGTGGGACAGGCTGCTCAGGACACTAGCTGTCTCATAGGAAGGACTTGGGGCTCCTGAGTTTTTCCCAGAGATGTTCGGTTTGCTTTCCGGAGCAGAAGCAGCCCCCGAGGAAGCTCCCAGCTCTTGCATCCCAGCCTCTTCCCTTGCTCCTAATGCTGAAGGGGAAGGCCAAGGCTCAGCTCTATGAAACTATATAAGAAGCCATCATGGGAGATGTTTTCTCCTTTCTTACAGACTAGGAAAAAAAAAAAACCAAACACTGATACATTAAAGACTTCCACAATTCTTTCTGGAAACTCAGTGGCAGAGAGGGACTCTCCCAGCACACCACTTCAGCCCTAGACCCCTTTTCCTCCCATCGAACCGATCACCCCTGGGAACTCAAGTTTGCAGCGATGAAGGATTTGCCTCTTTCAGGATTGATATCCTGAATTTTGTGCTGACAGTTCACAGAGGGCAATTTGTTGATKCAGAGGCTGCGATGCGGCATGTGCACTTCTGCACACCAGCCATTTAAAAGCAGTGTTTGGGATGCAGAAATCACCCCAGAGCTTCACAAAGGATGAAAGCACCGAGGGGGTGACCTCAAGCAACCCCAAGAAGTAGAAGACTTRTATCAGCAGAGAGACTTAGGGCAGAGCAGGGACACTTCACGCTAATCTACGCCTGTCAGAAACCACTGGCTTCTTCCACTTTTCAAAAGAAATACAAACTTCAAAGTCTCAGGGAAAGATAGCTGATTGCAAAGCAGGTATTAGCTGAACTGAAGGAAGAAAGCCAAGTCAGGGCTCTGAGCCCAAGTAGCCCTGCTACAACGTATTGCAAAGTGAAGAGAAGCTGCTCTGACAGACAAACCAGAACAAAGAGGATTTCTCTTCACAGATGACAGCTATGAGAAAGCCTGGGCTGCAGTCCACTGTTTTTCTGTCTCCATTTACTAAGTACATCCCACCACTCACCCGGCCAAAGCATTTCCAGTAACGCTCCRGAGAGTCAGCATTCCTGGTAACCGAGCATCCATCACAGAGGCAGCGAGCGAAGGGACGGCACCGCAGGCTGGGGGCTCTGCAGCAGAGAGCGGAGCAACTAGAGCACTGCTTGGGGAGAGACGGCAAACGAGGGACTCAGCTGCTCCGCAAGATGGGTACAAGAAACAAAATAAACAGGGAAGACGCCCTGGGCTAATATTGAAAGGCTGGCTGTGTGGTTTGTACTCAAACCAGAAGCAAGACTCAGTCTGTCACCTGGAAATGGACTGTTGGAGCAAGGGGACCCTCACTTAGCTGCATTATCCACAGCAGACATGGTACTCTCAGCACTGCAGCTTAGGAGATGCCTCCCCATTCTGCATAAGCAACCCTATGGCTCCATAGGTCTCCTGAAGGATCCTGGCACACAGTTGCTCAAAGGCGCTGCTGAGAAGCCTTTTCTCTAGCCCCAGTCCTCTGGAAATAGCTGTCAGCAAGTAAGACATCTAGGGGACACCATTTACATTAGGCTGAGGGTAAGTGCTCATACAGGCAACAGGGTGCTGCTGGCTAGGCAGCTATTTCTCAGCAGGGTGGTGGAGGAAGGAGAGAAGTCTGGCTGGAGGTCTGGGCAGGACACATAGCCCTGTCTACACCTAAACCAAGCCAAATTTGGCAGGGTTAAACTGAAGAAGAAAAGGACATTTGTATTTTTGGTTCCTGACATTAAGGTCTGGAAGGGACCACATGATGCTACCCAGCACCTACCTGGCCCACAGCAGGATGCCTTCCACTTCAAAGATTCCTGGAAAGCATTTCTCCTAGAACGGTTCTCCTAAAGGTTCTTACAAAAACCTCCCACTGCAACACTGGCATGATCTCCCCAGGAGTGTTCCAGCACCACGCTGTCCTTACCATACTGTACAGCCCAGTTTTGAACTGGTTTTGGCAGCCTGATCTATGTTGTTTAGCCTTTTGGATTCTCTTGCAGTCAATCAAGCTTAGCTAAAGGCACAGGAGGCTCAGCATATGGATGCTGCAGCATGATGAGTGCCATGACAAGATACCACCACCACACTCACTCCATGTGCAGGGACTGTCCACACCTACTGCAAGCAGATTTCCATTGTCCAGTCACTGAAATCTGGATGACTATACATTTCATGACCTTCATCTCACTCATGAAAACCTCAAAAAAATCCCAACAAAAACAAAACAAAAAACCACACCAACTTCTAAGATCACCCCAAAACAACCCAGTAGTGTAAGAAGTTCCTTTTGGCCAAGTTTGTTAACATGACTGACACTAGAGATCCACCTTGCTATACAAGCCCACAAAGACTCTTACAACTACGGTCTCCATCTCCCACACAGAAGAAACTATTCCCCAGCAGACAAATGTATCTGATTCCACTTAAATWAAAAAAAAAAAAAAAAAATTCCTTCTCTCGCCCATCTCTCAACAGGCCCAATGCCAATCCATACACATGCCAAGCTTTCCAAGCAAACACAGTAGTTGTTTAAAGGAAGAAGTAGGACAAATTTTTCTCCTAAAGAGATCGGACGTCACCATAACTTTAGAACAGAAGTGCATACGGCAGCTGTTGCTCATGAACTGCAAACTAACATACTGAGGGCCATCATACAGGTACATATGATATACACTGACCAACTCTTTTTCTGGTACAATCTTAATTGTAATTGAAAGTCTATAGACGCGTAGAACAGTATAGGGTGCATCTTGGTTTAAAGCAAAATGCTACCTAATTAGCATAGGGAAAAGATCAGGTGATCCCAGAAATCATTAAGTATATTCTTCATGCTGAACACAAGTGTCAGAGGTTTGAGAAGCAAGTGGCAGCTCAAGTTCGAAGCCCCCTGCAAGTCATTTGTGACTTGAGTGCAAATGATACTAAGCTCTATTTCTGAGCCAAGTCCCAGAGCTAGTACTGATGACATTCAATTCATCCTTAGAGTAATAGAGTCTAATATCACATTTTAAAACCCCCAAAACATGAAACGACTGAATATTTTCTAATATTTGTACACAATAAAATTTATGAAACAGATAACAAAAGCCATCCATCTTCATTTATAAGTCATGGCTTTTGCCTTTGTTAGATTTAATTGCTTCCCCTGTGGCTTTAAATCAAGGGCAGATTCTATTAAAAGTAATTACTTTGCCGTGCAGCTGGCATAGCAAAGTTGCTTGATAAAGGTTAATCTACTAAGTGATGGCAGCTACTAAATGAGGGTGATGATTTCCATTAATAACTTCATGGTACGATGATGCTAGAATTTACGCATACATTGACACGATAGCCACAGCGACAGCTCCTGGGTATCTTGTTGGCTCCTGCATCCAGAAGTCATTGCCCCAGCTAACCAGTGTGCCAGGACATACAAGATGCTGTTACCATACGGTCTTGCTGCAGATGCCAAGCTACCTGCTGAGGACAGCCATGAACCAACTTCTGGCAGCTTGCTCATTGCCTACATGGTTGCCACTCACACTTAGCCCCAAGGATGTGCAGACTGGTCTGTAGTCTGCCGGGCTAAGGGATTAGTACCTTGCTGCTGGTCCAGCATAGAAGCAGCATCCCCCACATGATGAGTTCAGTCCAAGGCATTTGCTTTTGGGCGTTTTTTTTTTTTTTTTTTTCCACGGGACTAAGTCAAGTTTCTGCTGAAAGGAAAGCAGGGGCAGGAGGCTCCTAATAATCATGAGATGAAGTGGGACAAAATGCAGGAGGAAGGGGAGGGTGTTATACTGCTTCAAAAATATTTAAAAAAAAAAAAGTCATTTCTCTTTCTGTTCTTCCTCCCGCTTCGTCTCTTCTCCCTACAGAGCAGCAGCCCAGAAATGCAGCACATCCAAATGCTGCAGCATTCTGGGCAGAAGGCCACTGGTGTTGCACAAATAATAGGAGAAAGGCTAGAAGATCAAAAAAATACACTTTTTTTTCCCCCCTAATGCCAACTTTCAGCAGTTTGACAGTCTACCGGAGGATTTTGCCACTTCTCCCACTCATGACCCAAGTGTCCAGTTATGCAGCAACAGCACTGCCATTCACTCCAGACGAATGCTGGTGCCTAAAAGCACAGAGTTAAACCCAGGACATAGATATCCAGTGTCTACTCTGGCAGTTTTAAAATAAGTCAAGTCTTTTCATGTTTTTAACTATCAGCTCCTGGAAACGCTGAACCTGATTTTAGAAGAAAGCTGTAGACATTTCATAGAACGCTAGACTAGCTCTCTCAACCGCAGAGAAGTTTTACACTGTAAATCACAAATGAATCTGAAATCAGGAGCGCAAGCAAAAAGGTGAGGATTAGAAGCTTAACACAGTAGCTATTTTTAATATAATACTGAGAGTAACACCCTGCAAATGACATGTACACATATTCTATGAATAAAGTAAAAATACAGCCTTCTGCGCACGCCTGCCCCTCTGCGAAGGGAGCTGCCATCTGCACGTTGGAAGGATTATTTTCCACGTGGGAGGCCAGAGAAATTAAAAAAAAAAAAAAAAAATCCCAGAAACCTGCTAGCAAATGCAGTCAAAAGGGCAGGTTGTCTCCTGCTTCAGCAAGCAGAGGTGGTCCACATGGAACAGCTCTGGCAGAGGGGTCTGACAGAGGGAAGTGCTGGCTTTCCAGGCTTACACCATTAATTCCCCATTCAGTGCACTGCACGGGGCCAAGTGGGAGTACAGCTTTCCCCCTCTCCATCCCAGGCTGCCGTCAACAGACTCTTGCTCAGAGCTCCCTCTGCACACCCCAGTGACTTCTTGACAGCATCCTCATGCGCTGTGTGACCCTGTAAGAAAGGGGACAGCGTGCCTCCYGCTCAGACTTACCCACACTCAAAAGCACAGGTTCCTGCCGTGGGTCAAACCCTTGTACAGGTGGCCATAAACCTGCAGAAACTGGTCTGAAAAAGCAACGAGTGCTACCAAACAGAAGGCAGAGCCTTTCAGCAGAGATCATGTTCTCCCACAGTCACCCCAAGGAAACAGCAAGAGTTACAGACCTAAGCATTTTTATAAAACCAAGTACTCCCCCTGAACTGGAAGCACATGGTTTTTTTAAGGACGTTTTAGGCAGTGGCAGGAGGGCACAAGGAGTTCAAGCACAGGTTGCCTTGCACCTCCCATGGGCAGAGAAAACAAGCGTATCTAAACCAGCAAACATTCATCTGTTCCGTTCTTGAAAAGCATGTTTCAAGATTAGGTACCTTCAGGGCGAGGGTTGAGGCTGCAGAGACTGAAAGGTCTGGCTGCAACTTCTTGAAGCCGCTAGCTCCCTTGTGCCCATCGAGGTCTCCTTAGTCCCTGGTTCCTCTGCAGAAGCAAACCTCTCTGCCTTGCCCTTGTGCCCGAGACAAGGGATCAGCCGGGACTTGTACTTTGGGGGTTCCGGTTTCCCTTTGTAATTATCACTCCAGAGCAATAAACATCTCCTCGGGCCAGATGCAAACAACACGTGGCTACAACTACCTATAAATCAAATTCTACTGAAAAGTCATGGGAAGCTGAAATATTCCTGGGACTAGAAAGAGAAAGCAGTTATTTATTCCTGCAGTTACACCAAGCGAGAACTGAAAAGGTGTTACATTGCTGCCAGCTTAGCTACACATTCAAAAATAAATCTGTTTTCTTGGTGGTGGTGAGAGAGTGCAAGTCACCGGGGAAAGCAAAATGAGAATGGAAAGCTGGCGAGGAAGAGACATTTATTCAGACTACGGCTGTCAGAAGGGTCTATTCCAATTAAGGGCTGCACTACTGCCCTTGGGCCACCTGGGAAACATGAGTAGCCTTGTCTACAACTAGCAGGGGCACGCGAAAAAGCACAGATGCTCCTCACTGTGGGTCAGGCGAAGCAGCCACGCAGTGACAGCTCGCTGTTAGCACACGCGGGATGCCCAGGCACAAACCTCCGCTTGTGCAATTCAGCAACGCAAAGCGGCACTTGCTAGCAGCCTCAGCAAAGGGCAAGGGCTGCGTCTGGGCTGCGATGAGCAGTTTGCTGTGTAATTATATGAGGGAACAAGCAGCAGTTTCACCAGAGTCCTCTCGACTTCAATCAAGCCTTCAGTAGATAAATGAAGTGGTCGCAACCGTCCTCGTTGCTGCTCCGGGGGAAGCGCTATGGAGGAGACAACTAATGACCCGGGGACACGAGGGGGGGATGTTTCGAGAGGGAAAGGATCAGGCCTCATTGCACTGGTCAGCAACTGAAGCAATCCTTGGTGCGGAGATCAAGTTTAAGACAAGGCAGAATGGTCAAGATGACTTTATAGGCTGACTCAAATTGCAATCTCTGGAAACAGTAAAGAGGTATTTTAAGCCAGTGTTTTAGTGTGACCAGTTGTACAGATAACAGTCATATCATTAGAGTCAGGAGATGAGTACATCCCACTCCCCAGCCCAAGGTTTGGTTTTCTTTTGGGGTTGGTTTTTTTGGTGTGTTTCTTTTTTTTTTTTTTTTTTTGGGGGTTGGGGGGGGGGGGGGGGGTTTTTTTTTTTTTTTTTTTTTTTTTTTTGGGGGTGGGGGGGGGGGGGGGAGGGTTCTTTCTTTTTCTTAGCATCATTGCTAGGAAAATTAGAACCTCAGCTTACCAAAATGGAGAGAAAACAGTGACCCATAAGAGACAGGAGGAAAGCAGGAGCTTAATTGTTCCTGGCAAATGCAAAGAGCCAGAGTTAAGGCACAGAGCAGTCGACACTGTGCATTTCAGCTCACCGCAGCAGCGTGCAGGAGGTGAATATGCGGCCAATGAAGGCCAATGGAGCAGAAGTGTTTCTTTTCTGCAAGGCTGTAGCAGCCTTGTAAAGGCAAAATTGATGTCATCTTTTCAAGCTCTGCTGTGCATTTGAGTCAAAAGGCAAATCTCAGGACAACAGGGAAGGAAGAGGAGGATCAGTCAATCTGCTGCTAGTAATTCCTGCAACATTGATGAAAGCTTTCCAGAGGATGGTGGAGTTGTGCTTCATTCTCTCCTCCTGCCCAGCTGGAAGCAGGAGTTTGAAAGATGCAGGCTGGGACCAGGCTGAAAGCAGCTGCAGAAGTATCTGGAGTTTAACAGAAGCAAGCCAACGCTGCCATAAGCGCTCATGCATTGCTTGTGCAAGCTGGAATAGCTTTGGAAATATGATGCATGCTCTGAGATGATGCCAGCTSAGCTGTACAGCTACCAAATACATTTGATTGGCACGTGGCAGAAATGCAAGATGCAGCACTAGGCTTTGTATATGGTTCAGTAAAAAAGCTTCCATAAACAGGCTTCAGCCTAGGAGCGCGTGCCCTTCTGCAATTTTTGGGTTAGCAATGTGCAAGTTGCATTGCAACTCACACTGGTGAAGTGCTGCCAAAACCGAGGCACCCTGGTTTTCTTCTCACGGTAATGAATATACCAAAGAACTGGTGTGTGCTGGATCTTGCCCCAGCTTCACAGGTCCAGGACTTCACACACACACCCACCCACCCACCCACCCCTTGGCACATCCCAGACATCATTTGCCAAGAGAATGCCTTAAAATATTCCAGACACGCTCTCAAACTCCAGTTTTATGTATGTGTGTCCTCTAAAGGTGGAAGATTTATGGGAACTATTCCTAGTGGCTCAAACCTGAAGAGATGTTACATTTTCAAAGGAATCTGATGTTAAGAGCTTTAGCATAAAAGGGAAAAAGAGGAGCTAAAACTTTATCTTTAAAGCTCTTTGAAGGGCTATTGATGAAGAGCAATCACTAGTATATGAGTGGAATATGGTTTCTTTGTACCATTTACCATGTCCCATATACCCATATAGTTCATCCCACTGTTCGCTAGTGCAGACAGGCTTGGTGAATTGCTGTGCCTGCATTGTAATTGGGGAAGGGAAGGCAAGGACTAGAACACATTACTCCCACCCACCCCCCACAAAAAAAAATTAAAAAAAAAAAGAAAAGAAAATAAAAGCCTTCCTACACCGTATTCCTAGTGAGAAGGAAGTTATCTTGTTCCAGCACTATGGA
Organism: Phoebastria nigripes; assembly: GCA_035582835.1. Taxonomy (NCBI): domain Eukaryota; kingdom Metazoa; phylum Chordata; class Aves; order Procellariiformes; family Diomedeidae; genus Phoebastria; species Phoebastria nigripes. The sequence goes on along the minus strand of JAYKAV010003377.1, from coordinate 5,430,907 downwards.
GGCATCTGCTGCTGCCCTCTGACTGCACTGGAGATCAAGTAGGGACTGACTTTAATGCAGGAGTAGACCCCAAAACAGGCAATGTTGGGCATATGGTATCCATATGAGCTTTGACATTCTCTTTGACAATGGTTTATAGCATGTGTTAAACCCTCTCTGTTTCTATAGCCAGAACAAGTTACACCAAAAAGACAATGCACATTCACAAAGATCTCCTAGGCTAATAGGGACAGGCTGGCGACTCCTGCAGCCGCACACAGGTTTGCAGGACTGCATCTCCAGCAAAGCCCTGCAGATGCACAGCCAGCACATCCGAGGTCGTGCAGAAACATGAGCAGGTACAACTCCATTTTCTCAACATGCCCACAGTCGCTAAGGGCTGACTAGAAACCAACTGCAGATGTCAGAGAAAAAGGAAAGGAGTTCAGAGGGGAAACAAGTGCAAATACGTAAAACAAAACAGACTACGTTATTTCATGCAAAGAATAGCTCCATTTGCTGACACATGAATCCAGCTGAAAATCTCCCTGGAGAAAATGTAAGACTAATTGCAGCCCAGTATTTCAGTCTCAGAGCCCGGAGGCTGGACCTCACCAGGGAAGCCTCAGCAAAAGATGATGCTTTAGCAGTGTCTACCACAGGGAAAAAAAAAAAAACACTAAAAAAAACCACAACAAAAAACAACCACCCTTCAGATCTTCAGCTAGAAACAGAATATTAGATGGCAATAGAGCTCCCTCTTCTTCAGTCTCTGTATAAATCAGAATGAGAAGGAGTTCATCCAACCTCATGGTAACCTGCAAAGTGGGACGCTCATGAACGTGAAGCCAGGATTTAGAGCTAACCCAAAAGTAGAACCTCTAATTCATCACAGTTTTAATTGGTTTCAGTCCCAAAAGAAATACTTCAGCAAACGTGAACTGAACCTGGCAGCCGCACAGGGATAGAAGAGAGGCACACAGCAATTCTAGAGAGATCTTTAAACCACAAGACTAAGCCTTGGACACTTGAATTGGTTTCTGTGGAAAAGCAGTAATGAAATTTTACGGCTCCTTTACAGCCACAATAGGACTGCTTGAATTTGAGCAACCTTCAGTGAAAAACATACATAAAACAAACCTCTTTTTTTTCCTCTTTCCTTTTTAACGGAAAAAGCTTTCTACTTTAAAAATGAGGCAGGGAGGAGAAGCTCAAGAGAAACTGGAAAAAATGCCCCCCTTTTTTTTTTTTAAAAGGGTTTTTTCCTCCCTTGAGGCATCAGAAAGTAAAGATAATCGTGAAAAAGCTGAATGAAGCAAAAGTTTCATGGAGGTTCACGTGTGGATTTGACCTAGATACAGTTAACTTTCTTGTGATTAATTCGTAGGTTATAATTTTATACTAGAGTGCTCAAACTCTAGCTCTAAAACAAATTGGACAGAGTGTCATATTACTCTCTCGTACCCCTTGATAGATCACTAAATATCTGCGTATTTTAATTATTTGAAACAGACCACGATTCATTATTTTCCCTTTGAATCCTGCTACAAAGCTGGGTTTTCTTTCATGCCCTGAAAACTGCATTAGACTATAAAGGGACTGGGATACTAAAGGAATGTTAAACCCTTTGCCAACATGCRAAAATCTGTGGGAGGCAACCAGGTGCTTATGCCCACACTGCACACTCCACTCCACCTCAAAGATTGTTTAAAGCTCTTAAAGCTAAAAAAGCAGGTGAACAGGGATTTTTTTCCCTTTTTTTTTTTTAAAAAAAAAAAAAAAAAATCTCATTACAGAGGGGTCAATAACCTTAGTCACACTTTCCTGGAAAAAGATCTGCAATACTGCACAAAGACCAGGAACAGAGAAGAACACTGGTGAGACCTCAAGACAAATAGAGTTCATCTCGCCGGTTTTTTTTTTAAAAAAAAAAAAAAAAAAAGACAGCAGGTGAATAGGGATATTGCTTCTTGAGTTTCAGACCCATGGGTTTTGCTTGTCCCAAAGCAGGATGTCAAAGTCTTAAAAAAACTCCAAAAGCTCACCGAGACCCAAATCAGTATTACTTTTCCACTTCTGCTCCCATCCAGAGCTGGGTTTCTTATTTTCAAAAGGCTGCTTCTAGTCTGTCACCCCTTTCCTATGCCACCTCAGATGCCTCCAGGACCTCCCACCCATGAGAAGGTAGCTCCTAGGGGTCCCTGTCCTGGCCTGACCCTACCTCAGCTCACTGGTAAATGGAAGCTACAGCATTTAAGTGACCATGTATGTCTTCATGACATCGGTTGGCATGTGCACGCACACAGGACGTGTCCCAGCACCTGAATTTATTTGGCTCCTAACGTAGCTACACAAAATTGCATAGCCAGCTTCTCTTACCAACAGGACCGGCAGCAGGCCAAAGATAAACATTTGCAGTAGATACAGTAGGGAAGAAGTGAAGTAGTTTTTATTAGCAAAATTGAGCCTCCTTACACACAGATTAATTTCCTATGAGATTTAGATCTTGGAGACTGTAAGCGGGGAAAATGCTCTGCCCTCCCCRTAGGTCCCTGGGTGATATGTTCTCGCCACACTTTAGGCAACCATCTCACTCAAATGAAGAATAATAAATTATAGCATCTCTGCCAGGGTGGAGCTAATCTAAAGCTGGTTTGAAGATTAAAAACCCTGCTCTGGCTTGACAGATGTGAGCATCTAATCACACTGTGATTCTTAACCCTACTTGAGCTGGCTGCTGAGGTTTCCTTCATTTTCACCAATTAAACTTTCCCAGCTTGCCTTTTCTCAGCTTTGATTGTTTCATGAATATTTTCTTGGTTACCTGAGCAGCCAGGGCTAATTTATAGTGAGTTCCCTGCAGCAAATGACTGGCTCCACTGCTCATCCTCCAAACACACCAACTTACTCAGATCACTGAACCTGCCAGCAAGGAAACAACCCTCTACCAAAGCGCTGTCTGCAAGGGTGGCTCACTTGCCACATCAGTTCTTCTAGCAGCCTTAAGTGCGATAAAGCTCAGGGTTTTCCCTGCTAGCCCAGCCATTTCAGTGAGCTTGGCCACCTGCACCACTACTAGCAAAAACCCCAAAACCCAGACTCTGGATTCATAAGAGCCTCTTTTTCTTCTTCCCCCAGTGTCCCAACAGCCTCTTTGTGAATGCAGCCTCGCAGAATGCTGGGTTGCATCAACAAGGGCATCACCAGCAGAGATAAAGAAGTCATTATCCCACTCTACTCAGCGCTTCTCAGGCCACATCTGGAATATTGTGTTCAGTTTTGGTCCCTGCTATACTAAAAAAAGATGTGGACAGGCTGGAGAGGGTCCAGAGAAGGGCCACAAAGATGATCAAAGGACTGGTAAGCCTGCCATATGAGGAGAGGTTGAGAGAATTGGGTTTGTTCAGCCTTAAGAAAAGAAGGCTTAGGGGAGACCTTATCACCACGTTCCAGTATTTAAAGAGTGGCTACAAAGAAGATGAAGACTCCCTTTTTATAAGGAGTCACATGGAAAAGACGAGGGGTAATGGGTACAAGTTACTGCTGGGGAGATTCCGACTGGACACAGGAAGAAAATTTTTCACAATGAGAACAATCAGTCATTGGAATAGTCTCCCCAGGGAAGTGGTGGATTCCCCAACATTGGACGCTTAAGATTTGGCTGGACAGGGTGCTGGGTCATCTTGTCTAGACTGTGCTTTTGCCAAGAAAGGTTGGACCAGATGATCCTTGAGGTCCCTTCCAACCTGGTATTCTATGACTCCCAAGGCAAGACACAAAAGCCATTGCAAGACACAAAAGAGGAGGGGTGATGTTCGCCACTGCTGACTCCAGYGTAGAGCTTGGCTTTCCCTCTTTAGATGAATAGCCTGGTATTTCTGTGGGTATCTCTCCCAAGGCTCTTATGGTGAAAGTTCTTCAAAACTACTCTCCCCCTTTCCATGCGGAAGGTTTTTCAAAACTACTGTCACCCTTTCCATGGGGAGCTCAAAGCCTTTCTAATCCTCCTAGCCCACCACTTGCACTGCTGTCTGGCTGGGAAAGATGTGTCTCCAGGCAAGCCACAGCAAAGGTCTGTAGATGTTTCCTCCAGGAGAGAGGAAAGCAATGGGAGGGAGACACTGATATCACAGAAGACAGCCAGCTCACATAGGCATCTCCATCCATTTCATGCTTTAGGTATTCACCTGATATAAGTTTGTCTTGCCCTACAGACAGCATTTTAGACAGAATAGAGGAGAAAGTTTTTCTTCTTACTACTTTGTGCCCAGAAGGCCAAAACCCAACGTATCCCTGAAAACAGACTGGGACCTGTACTAAACAGCTGAAGAATGTACTTTCCCCCTAGGCTATATATGTCGAAATGACATTTGATTCTACTAATGGCAGACTCATTAGTATTTAGAAAAGCAAGCGTGGAATGTGAGCTTATTTTTAACAGAATCAGCGTTGTGGTAGCCAAAGCTCATTAATTATGAATTTTATCAACTGCTCACTGAAATTTGTTCTGCTAGCACAGTGTAATTGCCTGCAAAAGTGATGCTTTTGAATGAAGAAATACCGTGCTGCAAAATAACCCACATGCTGCCTTTTCCAGTAGATATCCTGTATTTGTTCCAGAACAATTACAATGCTGGGAGAATCCTTGAGGTTCTTTAAGCATCTTATTGGAGTAATCATTGCAACAAGAAGTACTGAAGGGCATGACTTGGCAAAACATGGATGTGAAGCACTGGAATGAGTTTTCCTGGTTGCACAGTAACTGCTGCACGGACATACCGTGCACAGACACTGCGGAGAGCTGGGGTCCCAGCGAGGCTGCTCGGCATGGTAATGCTGTCCCGCTCAAACAGAGCGCTCCACCAAGAAACTTGTCACTGAGCCTTCCCAGATTTTAAGCAGGAGGGATATTTTCTGCTATTCTGCCACAGCTGGACTTTGATACAAGGACCATATGCAATACCACCCTATAGCCCCCCGGCCTATGGACAGTGAGTTAGCCACCACTCAAACATGACATTACACTCACTCTTCACACTCCTGTTTAAGTGCTGAACTAACAGAAAACATCAACCGACAACTCTGCAGGGCACAGGCAGCGTTTAACGTTGGAATTATTTATAGACACTGATTTTAATCAGCAAGCAAACCCTCTCTGTTTAATTTCATTTTACATGCACACACAGAGGCATATATATACACACAGAGACTTACCTTTACAAAAGGAGATCAGCACTTTGATAGTGATGAAGAAGATCATCCTCAACAGAACAGCATCTTTACATTAGGTACTTTGTACACATGCAATTTTAGAGCTTACAAACATACATGATCTTTGGGTAGTTTTATTTGAATAAGCTACCAGCCAGTTTAACCAGCACCTAGAAATTCTGCACTAAAGCTATTTCACTGATAGCTTGTTCCTTACACATAGACTGCTAATTCTAGCCTAATTCTAGCTTTTCAGACCAATTACTCTTCCCCTTTTCTCTCCGCTCCTTACTGCTCTCTGGTGTGTTTGCCCTTGCTTAAATACCATTTCCCAGAGGTATGGGATGGGCTCAGCTGTGCCCTGCAGTGGGTCCACTGGAGACAGCTGGGACCTTCACAGAGGCCTCCCTGCAGCCCCCCACCACCTCCTGGGCACCTGCACCCAGTACAAATCGCTTGTCACAAAGGGATCAATAAATGATTCATCTGTATTCAAAGAGCAGCTGTTGGGCTAAAACAAACTACTTCCATCTCGGAAGTAATTAAGTGTTATCCCAACAGGTGCTAGTGAATTAAAACTAACCTGGGTAACAATGATGTGGGAGTCCTGGGGGAGTTGGCTGAGATCTTCATTGTCCGCTTAGGGTCTTAACACCACCAGGAAAGCTCTAAGTGCGTAGCTGATGGTTATAGCACCATTCAGATTAGGCCATCGGGATGATGACCTTCACAGTTACATTTCTATTAGAGAGAGAAAATGTGCACTGAGATTTGACTTGCCTCCTTTGTTACCCTGATGAAAGCATTAACACAGCTGATTATTACAGAGGCCTCAGTCAGATATGTTAATGACTATGTAAAGATTTTCTGTTAATCAGTTGTCAGTGAGCAATGGTATTTCTAGGATCATTTCCAGATGCAAAGTTGTTGAAGTATATTTTCATCAATGATCTGCATTACATTTCCTCCTAATCAAGTTCCCAGTGATATTTTGATTGGGATGAAAGGAGATAAAGAAGTATTACTCAAGCTGAAAGAGGTCTATTTCTCTTGTTAAGTGGAGTCCCTTCAAATAAAAGGCATTTAAATGGCATGAGATGCTGGCCGCAAGGACAGACATTGTATCCCAACATGGGAGAGAAGTGCAGTGGGGAATCAAATTTGAGCTGCCAGTTCAGTGTCACTGTAGAGGAGAACTATGGCAGTCCTTGCCTGGTGAAAGCGTAAGACATAAAATGTGCTAAAATGAGATACATTCACAAAATACCACCAACCTACAAATAATGGCGAGTTCGTACTTGAAGGGAGCGACTGCAGAATGGGCAGCCATCTGTGCTTGGCTTCGAATACCCAGCCTGCCAAAGACTGTGATTAACGCTGTCCGGACAGATCTTCTCCTGTCTGCTGTCAGCAGCGCTGTCTGTTCCAGAGCCTAACCGTGGCACTAACAACAGATGTCCCTAGCAGTTCAAAAGCTTGCACGAAGCTCCAGGTTTGCATTTCAATTTCCATGGTGTAAGCCATATCACTGGAAGATATGGGTGCATTTAAAAAAAAAAAAAATTATAAATCTTCTTCCTAGTGTTTTAATAAATAAGGTAAAAATGTCCACTTGGCAGCTTCTCTACACTGGAGGAAACCTCAGCAGGGTTACCACCAGGTGGGACACTGAAGAAAGCAGCACAGAAAGGCAGACACAGCTAGAGCTGAGCTGTCAACTTGAAGCAAGGATCTGACATGCGTTGGATCCTCCCTCACAGACAGCTCTCAGCAATGCTCCCTACTGCTATTTTGGTAAGATTACAAAGGTTGTGCCTCTAATTTTCCAGCTAGGATTTCTTCCAGTTATTCCTATAAGGTACCGTACATCCCATTGGCATTGCTGTTAAAATATAGGAAGCATCCTGAAAAATCTCTCAGGGTATAGTTTTCTAATTACAGTGCTTTCAATTAGTGCTTTTCAATTTGTTGACACAGCTTCAAACCCAGTCAGGTTAGATGACTTGTTCAAGCCCATATATCAAGCCAGTGATGGGCAGAATTAAGATTCAGCTACGCTCTCCCCTTGCACTTTTCCAGTGAGAATTTCACAACACCCCAAAGAAATAAAAAAGAGAACAAAGAAAAAAGCCACCACAAAAGAGACAGTTGAGTAGGAAATAAATAGTCCGGAAGTATGGCAATAGCTCATGCATATTTGAAATACCCGACAGCTACAGGGTCTAAGCTGCATCAAGAGGTCTCGGTAAGACCTTCGGGGAACACGCTCAGTTGTATTAGTTCAGAGGAGCTATCATCGCAGAAACGTGACAACAAACATTCGTATGAAAAAGCCTCTACAAAGCCACTGATAGCTGTCAAGTTTGAAAGAAAGCAGCAGGAAAGCCAGGGGCAAGCTAGAGCTGATGTAAAAATTGAGAGTTCCGGGAAAGTATTTTGTTAATGGGCAAATTAATTATCTTACAGTGCAATTGGTTATTGCCGTTAATTAAGAGGCATACTTAATGTAAAGCTCTAATTTGAGTAGCAAGTCAGAGCATTAAACAATCATTTGGCCAGTGGAAAAGCATCTCCAGCTACATGCATTACAGAGGTAGGTGGCCAGGTTAGTCTCATCCTACCTAGGTCCTCAGGAGATAGTATCATTTTGATGCTAAATTAATTTGAAAGGACACAAAGAGTGCCAAGGATGCTGAGTTTTGCTCCTTCCTTAGTGATGTCTCTCAGAAACCTGCTGCAAACCATCTCAAAACCCTGGTTACTCTCTGCCAAAACACCCACAAGACACACAAACCATCTTCCCACCATTTGCAAGATACCACATTAGAAGACAACTGTAGGAGGCAAAGGTCTCAATATTGAATGAAATGAAGGAAAGAACAAGGATGTCCAAAGATCTTGCTGAAAACTGTGGGAAAGACTGGAGTTAGGCATGTCATCCAGAGGTTTCTACTCAGCGAGTGCTTTTCCTAGATAGGAAAGAAGGATTGCGGACCATGAGTTGACTTTGTTCAATGCTCTTTGTGGATCCATACCTTAAGCACTCAACTCCCACTGGCATTTATTACAGCCTACACAAGGTGACAAGAGCACACAGCCTCCTGCCTGCTTGCCAAGTTCCTCTTGGAAAAACTGCTGATGTCTTAGGCAGGTTTTACAACTTTTCATGTAGAAGGAGCCCTAGCATATCAAAGATGATTTCAAGATTCCTTGTAGGCTGCTCGGCATTCGGGTCCTGCAGAATCCAAGTTCCCACAATTACTGCTGCAAAGAAAGCTTTCAAAATCCCTGTCCAAGTGCATTTTATCACCTTGGCTGAAAAGTGACAGGCAGCAAAGTTGACCCTGATTTTGGAACTACTAGTCAAGTTTGAAGTGTAAAACTTCAGGGTAGCTTTTTTTCCACTTTTCTGTGACTTACTGGAAAATCTGGATGCAGTCACATAACCCAAAACAGAGGGTTTACGTGTGACACAAAGCAGTTTGCTTTCAGAAAGCTGAAGTGGAATTGGAACTGTAAGTGTAACAGGACATTTGACAGTCACTCCTCAACACCATTTCCAGATAAGAGTAATGATAGGTATTACAGCTTGTTAGAGCTTGGCTTGACTCATTCTTCACAGTCAGACATGAGCCAGGAATGTCAGCACAGGATGGTGTTGGGTTTGTCCATGGGAATCAGCATCTCTACCACCACAACAGCATTACTGACTTGCATTCAAAAGTCCTAGCATTTCTTGGTTTATATACAGGGAACCAAGTTTGGTTTTGCAGAGGTAAATTTTTAAGTGGTACATAACTGGGTGGTAAAAACACTTCCAGAAACCAAGCTAATTAAAGGGTGAAACAGGAATTGCCAGAAACTTATGTGTGCACGGTCACCCTCCATATGATCTCGACACTTTACAGAAAGGCTTCTGCCAGGAGGATAGGGAGCCCTGGCTAGGGGTAGTTTCCCCTACTTCCCAACATAACTGAAGTGTATAGAGGGGCTGGTGGGTGCAAGTGATGTTTTGCCCCATTCGACAGCCTCTCATATTGGCCTTATCAGGAGATGACTGAAGGCAAAGAGCGATGACTCAGATTTTGTGGGTTTGCTTGCTTTTTTAAGGACACAACTGATTCATACTACAAGATAAAAATTTATCTTGGGGCAGAAAAATCCTGAAGGTTGCCGAAGACAGACAACCTGTATACTTGATAGCTCTAGTGGTATTTTTGCATTGAGTCCAACTCTGTCCCAGCTATTTACTGAAGTCACGCCATTTACAGCAGCCTCTATCACCCACCTGCAAAAGTTTGAGACATGACCACTATTTAAACGGACTGTTAACGCTATGAAGAGTTTGGAGAAAAGTAACGACTGCGGGAAACTTCTGGGGGCTGTACTAGGTCAGACACAAGACCCATCCATTGCTGCACACATTTAGTGTGAAAAGGCTAGAAACAAGAGAAGCTGTTACTGTGCAGTTGGAGACCAGCAACTGATGCTTACTGCCATCTGCCACTGACTCTCACCGAGACGGTGAGTGGCAGTTTTCCAAACAGAGGACTTCCACAGCATCTCCAAAGCCATATCCCACACCCACATGCAACCAAGGTCAGCAGACACCCTACACATAGCCCAACTCCTCCTGTGAGCACAGCAAACCCTTTCTCAGGTCACAGCCTGGTAAGAACTAAATATCAGAGAAAGTGATTCCTAGCAGCCCTGGTTGGCAACGCAGTAGTAAATGCCACTGCTCACACTGTTACAATTACAGTCTACCATTGATGGTTAAGGAAGGATGAGGGGAAGAGAGGTTCTTTTTCTCCACTTCTGACTCAAGCAATCAACAACATTTCTGCTTTCATGCAGAGAATGTTCAGCTTTTAACTCTGATGAATGCAGAGAAAGTTAAAAATATACGTTTAGGCTCATCTACTTCTCAAGTTTCTGAGCCATGGGTCAAATTTTAGAGTCTGCTTAAGTCATTCTCAGGGTAATGAAACAGGAACCATTTCTGGATGGGCAGGAGTGGCAACACTGCAGCAGCCGTTGTTCCTGCTGTGGAAAGGGCATTGATTGCTCCAGGGGAGCTGCCTGGACCTTCACGTTTCCACCCCATGTCCTTGTATCAAAGTTAGGATCAAAGCCATTTTAAGGAGCCAAGACAGCTCCACCAGTCCTCTCCCTCTGCCTCCTTCCAAGCACAGGTCTTGCTCTCTAACAGGCTTCTTGTTTAACAAACTGCTATTCCATTCAGCCTGAATAATTTAAAATCAGAGAACACAAACAGCAGCAAACACGCACAGGCAAGATAGGATACACACTTCAAGCCTCTCTAATTCAGCAAAGGCTTTGCAAGCGTGCTCAAAAGATAAGGTGGGAGCTGCTTCTGAAACTATCACCTCACTTCAACTGTCACCTGCTTCCCATCCCTGCTCAGAGAGCGGCTCTGGATCAGCGGCATTCTTGCATGCCGCATTAATTTCAGCATCTCATTAGCTCATTCATTTCCGCTTTTTAGCTGGATGCCAGTGATACGGAGTGTTCACATTTACATTTGGCATGACTAAAGGGTATTCTTAGTTTGTTTTCATTCTCCACATTCCTCCAGCTGCTGGCTTCACCTTTTCTTGTCTCGCCCTTACTCTCTGAACTCCAGGTGCCTCCAGGGGCACTGCCAATTCACAGCAGCTGTTACCATCCTCCTAACACATTAGCAAGGCAGCATCTTCCTACAGAAATCCTAAGAAATCTCCTTCATCATAGCTGGTGCAAAGTGGAAGTGTCAAGTTTCCACATGGCAAAAAAAAAAAAACTTGAAGAGTATCGAATCGCATATTGGCTCAGTCAGATATTTTGAGGTCAAGATTAAGCTAAAGCATCTCCAAAAATAGAAGGACTGGTTTTAAAAGAGCTCTCTGAAAGATTTTTCAAAAGTGGGAAAATTGTCAGAAAACAAGATTGCAAATGGGCTCTGTCGGTGATGTTCTTCTGACTGGACACCTGCTGTTTCCTAGAAATAAGCTAGGAACTAGAAGAGTTTAAGGAATATGCCTTACAGTAAGAAAAGTACCTATACATTCACATCGATAGACCAAATAAAAATGTTTACCGTGGATTTTAGAACAAAAAGATATAAGGCTAGATACATCAGTAGCAATGCGGCATAATAAGAGATAACAGGGACAAGGGAAACAGAGCGCTAAATACTTCTAAAGGTCACGGCCAGGTAGTCAGGGGTTTGGGGAAGAAGTTCTTCTCTATGATTTAGAAACTAGCTTACAAAGGCGATCTCAGGACAACTACAGATGAGAAACTCTGCATAAACAGGAGCTCAACGTCCATTCCATAACAAAGGTCCTTTTTCATCATCTTCTGACAGGCAGAAAGCATCTCAAGCTCTGTGAGACAGAGGTACGCCTGCATCACTGTTTGGAGTTCAGCGTCTTTTGGAGTCTGGCTATGAAAACTCCCAGTTCATTTTGCCTCCAGCGCCTTCCTGGTATTCTACTCCCCGTTATTTCAGCAGTACTATTGTCAAACGGAGCACTCTACTGTCTCATCCAGACACCATCAAGAAGTAATTACAAATTGTTTTTTCTGCTATCTAATATGCTTTTGAAGCCTTTCTGCAGTATGAGATGCTTGGAGTGTGCATCTTGTATTGCATACGCCTGTTTTTTGTTCTATGCGGTTTCTGATTTTAAATCAGGGCACTGTGGTTATTTTAGATGTTTACAAATCTTTTGGAAAAGGAACCTTGGCCAGTTCTGACTGGCATATCCAAAAAACTCCTTCCAAAGAAAAAGCTAGGGCTACCTCCAAGATGTTGCAGACTGTGTTCTTAAAAGACATTTTCCTGAGAAAATGTGGCTGATGGCTCATCAGGGAAAACAAAACCAGGAGGAGGGTAAAAAGGTTCTTTACTCCAGATACCCAGCTGAAGTACTGGCAAGAGACTTAGAGGCTTTGTTCAATGAGCCATCCAGCTCAACTCGGTGTGATGTGACGTGGGGGCATTTAACACAGATGATGAATTGGGCCCAGATTTTTCTGTTCTGGAACAAGATCTCAGCTGCCTGGACTGAAGCAGCAGCTCGTACAGCTAAGGCCCACAAGCAGCTGTTACTGCTGTAGTAGCTGCCAGGAAAGAAGAGAAGTGGGAGGACCACAGACTTGAATTTGCTTCAGATACGTTAGCCTGGCTGAACTAGAAGCAGCCTATTTTTACCAGCATGGAGAACGTTCCTGCCCACCCCACAGGAAAATCAACCCTTGCAATCTACCCCCAACCCTGCTTTCTGTTGCTGGGTGAGCCAAGAGGCTAGAACTTCTGCGGTGGCTTCGGGTTAAGTGCCAAAATCATGAATGCAGTTATGCAAATGCTAAAATAACATAAACTTGAAGTGACAACCTATTAAACTGTCTTTAATTCTCAGTGTTGTAAAGGATTTATTAAACACTACATTGCAAGGCCAGAACGAACAGGGAAATAGGAATTTTAAATAACTTGGCAATCTCACTACACCCTCATTAAGACAGTTAACAATTGAAACCCAAATATTTCCGAAGAGAAGGTCAACGTTGTTTCCTGYGTTGGACTTACAAATTAAAGCCCCAAGGACAAATTCATTTGCCCACGGTCCAGATTTCTGACATCTCAGACCATAATTCTCTACCATTGTAGCTGCTCTACTGCCTCTGCCCAGTACCCAGCAGGCGCTAGGTGCAGAGAGCGCAATTGTAAAAGCATGTTGCCTGGATCAACAAAGCAACAGAGGCTGATGTGCAAAAATATTTCAGTAAGCCTGAGAGGCCACCACTGATGCAGGTGCAATGGGGAATCTTGCATTGAAGTAATTATTGCAGATATGGTGTATTGGGTATAAGTGGCAAGGAGCTTTACCCACCGCTGGGCACAGCTGAGCCCATCGGCAAAGCTGGTGGCGCCTCTGGGATAACATATTTAAGAATGGGCAAAAAATGTCAGAGAGCAGTGAGGAGTGAGGAAAAAAAGCATGTGAACACCAGGGCCAGAGAATAAGGAGGGGGAAGAGGTGCAGCCCATTGAGAGACCACAGGGGAACAGGTATTTCCCTGCAGACGATGGAGAGGACCACAGTGGAGCAGATGTCCACRCTGCAGCCCATGGAGGACCCCACACCGGAGCAGTTGGATATTTCCTGAAGAAACTGAAGCCCATGGAGAGCCCACTTAGAGGCAATTTTATCCCGAAGGACAGTAGCCCATGGAAAGGATCGACACTGAAGCAGGGGAAAAGTGTGAGGAGGAAGGAGTGGCAGAGAAGAGCTGTTATGAGTTGACCGCAACCACCCCCAATCCCTCGGGGGCAGGGGACATAGAGGAGTCCGGAATGAAGGAATGAAGCTGAGCTTGGGAAAAGCAGGGTGGGGTGGAGACAAGGTGTTGTTTTAATTTTTGTCTTTGTTTCTCACTACCCAAATCTCTTTTAATTGGCAAGAAATTAAACCAATTTACCCCAAGGCGAGTTTTTTTTGCCCATGACGGTAACTGGTAAATGATCTCCCTGTCTTTATCTTGACCTATGAGCTTTTCCATCTTATTTTCTCCCCCTGTCCTGCCAAGGAGGAGCAGTGCAACAGCATCCGGGAAGGCATCTGGCAGCTGGCCAAGGTCAACCCACCACATGTGGGGAGAAAGGGACCTCTTGATCAGAAAACTGCTTTCAGAGGTAGGCCTGCTTTTGGCTTGGAGTTCAGTTTTTGTCTATCCTATCTTCTCCCCCCTCCCTACATATTATTTCACTTTAAGGTGAAAGCAATGACAGTTGATTTTTCAAGTCTTGAGATATTCTTCTGACATTTGCACAATGCCTTCTACCTGGGAATCTGCAGGCAGCAGAACTGGCTTGTTCACTGCCACTTTCAGGGGAGCAGTCATCACTGCCTTTCACTTAAACCAAGAGAAGACAAGGTACAGCATGCTGCACTGAAGATACCTTTCACTTGGAAAAGCTTTTTTTTTTTTTTTTGATAAAAAAAGTATACGCTTATTGTGAGAGCAAGCAGCTGATGAAATCACCCTGTCTTTCAGTATGCCGTTTTATTTTGCTCTGCACAATTTTCTTCTTATAAACTGTCCTTTTAAAAAAATGATTTTTTTTCATCCTTCACTTTACTCAGAGAAACATCAAATCGCAAGTACAGTCTGGCTTCTGAAGCTGAATTCAGTCAGGATTCCCAGTGCCCTGAGATGTGCATGCCATATCCAGCAGAACGAAAGAAGGACAGGCAGGGAAAAGAGCATGAAGAGCAGCTGAGCGTTACCCTCTGTATTCCCAGCATCCCAACGAGCCTGCAAGATGTGCCCTTGCAGAAGCCAGGGAATGGTCACAGATGAGTCTGAGAGCAAGAAACTGGGCTATAATATTTCTCCTAAGGCTTCTCAGCTCCCAAGACCTTGAAGGAAAGCAGTCCTGGAAAAAAAGAAGACGGCTTCCTTGTGTCACAAAATCTCTACCGGTACCATCCAAGAAGACACCAGTGCACTTGGCTTCTGTACAGCTCTTTTTTCTCTCTCTGTCTCATGATGATGACACATCTTAGAGACCTTTGGACTCAAGGGCTTTCCAGCCTAGTCAGCAGGGTGAGACAGCAATCCAACATCAGATGGTTGGTCTTGATGACATGGCATTTGGTAACTTTCCATGCCCTGAAGGTTTCAGTTGAAGGCAATTACCTGGTTATTTCAGCAAGGGACACCTTTGCAGCAAAGGAAAGGCTGCAAGGTCTGGCTTTCCTAAGGACCAAAGGAAGTCACACAACTCCTCTGTAGCATCAAGGACAGCACAGATTACATGGAGTGATCACACGGAGATCTCATTTCTGCTTCCTTGTTTTAATCCCTTTATTTAAAAAAGATTTAGATTGTGTACATGGAAAAAACTTGACATTTGGATGTGTGCCTCTTGATGTTCAGCCAAAAAGAGGCATAGCTGCAGTGCCCCGCTGGCATTCAACCATAACATAGCCCAAGCGCATGGCAGGAGTCAGAGCAAGTTTCCTCAGAGGCAAACCATTATGGGTAATTGTTCACAAAAGTCCCACAAAGTTTTGTAAAGGAGCCACCCAAACAGCCTTGTTGTCAGCAGGAGCAAGAGAAGGGAACGGCTCTTSTGTAATGGTTTCATAAGAGGTCCTTATCTCCTGATGTCAATTCCTTGCAGAAGGTCAGCCAAATTCACTGGCTCATGACTTTGTGCTCACCAAATTAACAAGTACCCAAAACCCACCTCAGCATTTAAACGGTGATGTCACCCAGCCCAAGAGTCCCATCCAAGCCTTTGAAAGAGCACGCGCTCCCCAAAACACTGTCTTGCTGTTACGAAGAAGAAAAGAATGAGCAAAGGACAGACACACAGAAATACGTTGTTTTTTTCTTAACCTTTCTCCAAGTCAGACCAGAGCTTACATCTAGCATAGTGAGTAACCAACACTACGAGCTCTCCACCCGCACAGTTACGAAAAGACTGAGCATACCCCATTTCTACAGCACAGCTACCCAGGACTATATTCAGGACTGCTTAAAAATCCAACTTTTAGTCCTTTGACAATCCATTCCATGTAAGTTTATTGCCCTTGGGGAAATAAACGACCTTCATACAGAGCTGTTTTTCCCTGTGAAGCTCTTGGAGACAATACAGGGTTGCAAAGCCAGCTGCCTCTTTATTTAGCAGCAAAAGCAGGAACAGAGCCCAGACCTGTGTTGCTCAGAACACCACCTCAGCTACCAGGCCGTGCTGAAGAAGTTACTCATGTCAGAAAGGAAAAGGTGAAGAAATCTGGCATTTCTATACTGCATGGTTTCTATACAACAGTGTCCTCCTAATCAACGACAGCTGAAGAACCGCAGAGCAAAGGGTGAGAAGAAAATCTTCTAGATATTAAAGACAGCCACATTTATATCAATATATACATATATGTGTATGTGTGTACACGCACATACATATTTAGTCTCCAGCCATCCCAGTCGGTCACCATTAAATGGCCAGAAGGTGCTGCAATTTCTGGGAGAAACGGCATCTTCCTGGTGCAGCTTTTGCTACAAGCTCGTACAGTAGGAGGTAGCCACTTGTTAGGACACGCTAGCCATGGAAAGCCAATGCATGTGTCTGCAGTTCTGGAAATATAGAAGTAATCTGATGGGCCCAAAGAGACTGGTTCTTCAAGCTAACTCCTGATGAACAAGAGTTTGATTGGCAGTATTTTGCACTGTAAACATTTGGATTAGAGCAACAGTGATGTATTTATGTTTTTAACTGGCAAAAAAAACCCTTGAGGGCATAGTTATGTCATTCCGAAGTCTGAATCTATTAATCTAACGGCAGATGCAACGAGTTCCCACAAGCCACTCTCCAAGCTCTGAAATCTTCCCTCTCCAAGAAGTTGGCAGGGGGGGTGTAAACATAGATCGATCTCTTATTTAGACTGCACTGACACAACTATCAGCATGACAGATGAGCTGTTATTCGAACAACTCACACCAGCATTCTGCTTTCCTGAAATAAGTATCTGCCAGGAAAAAGCAGAACGAGATCTGAACCCGCAAGGTTGCTACAGCCCCTATCCAGAAAGCCATTGGAAGCTCAGGAGACCCAATATTCCTGATACACCAAAAATCCTGCTCTGCCCAGGTGTTCAGTGGATGGCAGCAAAGAGAAGAGCAAATACCAATGCATAAAATGAAATGCCTTCTTTTTGAGCCACATGAACAGAGAAAGGATAGCTGTGCAGATGGCAAATCCCAATACCAAATGATGAGTCAATCCTCTGAATGGGGTAGTAGTGAGGGGCATATTTTAGACCCCGTGGGGTCCAGTAAAGCAAACATGAGGTTGCCTTGAGGGATCTACTTGCCTTCTGGGAGATGCTGCTCTTGAACTCTTTCCTCTACATCATTCACACCCACATGGCTCCTCTTAGTTTCCGTCTTTGGGATCCAAACAGTAATGCAATCCTGTGATAGGCTAATCACACCATTTCATTAATCATTTATTTCATCAATCATTTCGAGCCATTTCCCTAGGGCCACCCAGCCTTGCCTACAGCTGCCAAATTTCAGGCTCGTTTCATCTCTAACCTAGTTTCAGAGCTGCCTTGTCTCCCTGCCTTTCATGTTTTCAGCTCGCATTTTACTTGCACATTTGAACTGGCTGTCCCTGATCAGTGAAGAGCAGGATGAAGGGGGAGAAAAGAGGGGAGCCAGACTTTTATTATTGTTTTTGCTAAACTCAGTGTCTTGGAACCAGATGGTAACTGACTTGTTTAATTCTACTCTAAAAGCGGACTCCAAAGAGCAAGGAACCACAAACCGGGCAGCACTCCACGCTAGCAAGTATCTATGGGTCTCTAATAATTGCAGAGCATTTGTTCATTGTATCTTCATGCAACAGCGTGTCCTGTGGTTACGTTATATGAGATTAGTGCAAGGGAAACTGGCAAAGAGTATTGGCCCACGCTAGGCTCAGCCATTCAGAACATCATTTACCAACTCTATAAGGAGCAGCTGCATTATTTTTTAACACATTAGGGGCTGGGGAGGTATATTTTCAGGACATCAGCGGCACAGCAGTCACAACATAGACTGCACTCAGGGACAGTGCGTAAGAGGTAAGACATTTGGAGAAGGACAAGAGAAAGTGCGTACAAGACTTTCAGCTTAGCCTTTACTGAACTCTGCCATATGTCATGGGCTGCTAAAGAGTAAATTTCCCATTCTTGTCAAATCACACATATGGGCAAAGAAAGCCTTCATGCCTCCCTTTAGTTGGGAACTGAAAAGCAGCTCTTCCGTGCAAACACAGATCTCGTCTGTGAAACACAGATCCTTCTCTCTAGAAGGAAAGAGGAGGCACAAGCATGAGAAACCCCCTCCTTTGCCAAATCGGCCCTTGGCTCTGACAGCTCCTAGGTGGAACAAGCCCACCTCCTTCCACCACTGCACATACCAGGGCTGTATAAAGGGTGGCAGATCCAAGAGCACTCGAGGTTGGAAAAAACCACTAACACCAGGTTTCGCAGATGCCTTATCCGTAAATTAATAGCAGGACTTGATGCCCTGTCATCAAGTACCCTAGACAAAGAGTCTAGACCTGACTTGCAATTTCTAGACTAGACTCTAGTCTACCCTAGACCTGAGTCTTGCAATTTCTCTGGCTGCTCAGAAGTGCACATTGCAGACACTCCACTCCTACAAGCCAGGCTTTTGGGCACATTGGCTTTTGAACCCCCTGCAAGGCCAGGCCCAGAGCCCTGCAGTATCATCAGGGCATAGGTACGAATACAAAACAGATGGAGTCTCCTGCATTGCCGGCAGCATTCGCATTCAAACCGTGGCAGACTCCAGCCTACCAGCACGTCCCTGTGGAACTCCAGCCCTCTGCTCCAAGTTGCTCTTCTCCAGCAGAGCAAACACCGCAAATGTCAATCGATGACAGGCATGAGCACCACACTGAGTATCTGTGCTTTTGTTCACAGTGGGACCATGCAACATTTTCAATAAATAGTAAGTTCTCCTAAAAATAGGATTTTAGGGAAACTAGATTATTGGCAACTTTTTGCAGAGTTGTTTCAGCCAGAGAGGGATGAGAAATTTGGAAGTGTCAGAACATAGCCTGTTTTGCAATGGCAGATAGCAACAAAAAAGTCATTTCATTATGAAGTAGTCATAATGAATAGTCATTTTAAAGAACATTCAGTAATGTAATTGGGGCAGAAAGCCAAGGTCTAATATTTCAGCTTCAGGTTTTTGTTCCATGCTTTTTCAGTGAAAGAACTGAATCTGTGACAGTCTTTGAACCACAGGCGAACAGCAACAGCACCCAACCATTCGCTTCTGACCTTTCCCCAAACACCCCCACTTCAGTAGGTATATTTGCAGACTTTGGCATGTAAGCTTTCCGGAGAAAAGATTGTGTTCTGATTCACTGAACACATTGCAGATGCTCAGCTCCGCTGTTCCGACCCTTTGAAAGAGGCAGGCTTCGAACACTGTTCCTGTTCTTGTGACAGTCTTTCTCGATGCAATAACCTCATCTATATGGAACATTTTCTTTCTGCTTGGAAAGATGGTGTCGGACCTGAGTTATCTTTTGATACTACCTGTTCCAGAAAATTCACCATCAGGACTTGTGAATCCTTTAAAAGCATTTAGGAGCTCAAGAAGCTGAAAACAATTCCATGGACAAGCATTTATTTCAGTTCCTTCCAAGATGATAAAAAGTTTGCAATTAATAAAACAACACTTTTTAACCAGCTTAGAAAACCAAGCAAGTCAAAACCTCTTGCAATCAATTCTAGCATTTCCTATAGTCAGTGCTTCTTCCCCTCAAAATACTCTGCAAGACCATTCCACTAAGCAGGAAAGGTATAAAACATTCCTTAGTAGCCCCTGCATTGGGGACCGTCCTGGGGTTTTCTGGTTTTTTCCCGCTTTAGATCTCACAAAGTACCTGGTAAACCTGCCTAATGGAAATTTCTCACTGTTGAACAAGACTGCCTTCAGTATTCAAATACGAAAGAAAATTAAAGACCTTTAAAACACGCATAGAAAAAAACGGTTGGGCTTTCGCTGCCCCCTCCCACTAACCCACAGGTGTCACGTAGCCCTTTTCTAGAAGCATGATGCCTGTAAGGGCATCAACAAAATTATTCAGCGCAGTCTCAGAAGTTGTCTGCAACAACCAGCTCTGCACCAGCTGCACTTGTCAAGTGCCGTCCACTCACTTGGTAATTTTGTCCATGCCAGTTTTTGAGCCATGACACTTTTTCACCTTGCATCATGCCTATTTCACTTCTCTAATATTCTCTTTAGGARGGCCTGTTGGAAGGCTTTTGGGAAGTCTAGATCAGGCCTCTACTTTCGTGATGCATCCCAAACACTTCTGAGCTTTGGTCTGCAGAAACAGCACTGGCAAGACTCCACTACGTTGCTATACTCCAAACACACTTTCAAGATCATATCAATTGATATGCTTGGTGTGGACACGAGGCTTACTGCTTTAATATTTCCAGGTTTAAATGTTTCTGGCCCCCAGTCCTCTGCATGGTGACTATTTTTCATATGGGCTTTTTTTCATTTAAATCAACAGCCTTCAATTTGGGAGGGTGTTATTTTTTTCTCCATTATTCATTCCAGACCAGGAGCCTCAGCCAGCAGCAGCACCTCCCCACTGCTCACAAAAAGATTCAGTCTCAAAAAGCACATAAGATTCTTTTTAAGTTCTCATTAATCATGGCCTGTAATCCCTGGGATCCTGCCAGGCTCTGTGGTTTTCCTGGTGGTCTCCTCCTTCAACTCCAACTCTCACAGATAGTTAATGCCCTAAACCAGTTTGGTCTCTGGAGGCCAACAAGAAATCCCAATTTCCTTCTTGCTCTCCGTTTTGTTCCAGCTTCACCTCCCTCCAACTTGATCTGCAATGAACATCTAGACCACTTCCAGGAGCCTGACTTCCTTGAAAGAGTTAAGACCCATGTTTTAAGCTTCCCTTTCTAGCACTGGTCTAACACCGGTTTTCTAGCACAGACTCCCTGCTTGTCACAGAGAACAAGCAATGCCCATAGACACATCACCACCACCTTTTCAAAAGCCTTCGCCACATGGAGGGTTGCCAAGTGCACTATCAGCCATCCGATGTTGCCTGGATTGAAGCTGCGGAAGAAATCTRCTGCTGGTCTTTCCAACAAGTGCCACACGTGTCTACAATCAAGACAGATATGCACAGCTGGATCTGGCTTCAGTATCAGTCTAAAAATCAAACAGTATTTGGAAGATGCGGAGGGGCACGTGCCTAGGTACTCCATGATCCATGAATCTGATAGGTCCCCAAGCATTTTAGTGCTTGAGGAATCAAACGGGACTAGAGCAACAAACTGAGAAAAAAAGATATAAAAGTGTTCTCCTAACACTGTTAGCATCACAGCCTCTCAGTAAAGGATTGACTCCTGTTTCGCTTCCTCCTCGTGCTAGGAAAAGTGTTTCGTTTGGCTGCTGCTAAAGATTCAGATTTACAGCTCAGTCAGAAGTAGTAACAAAGTCAGGACTGGACTCTTAAGTACAGCGAAGATCACTAATGGTCAGTTCTTGTTTCACCAAGAAAGTGACACAGAGACAGCATGAAGAAAACCCAAGGTAAGTGGGAAGGCAATATCATATTCTGGGAAGAGAAGAACCAGCTAAGGCCAGGACAAGCACATTCAACAAGTCACTCAACATAGCGCTTCCTTCCCTGAGAGATGTTTTGAGCCACCCTTGACTGAGCAAGGCATGTGGGAACATCATAAAGGAGAATGAGCTTTCCCCACCAAAGCCACAGGAAGAAAACTACAAGAACATGTTTCCCAGCTGGGAAACCTTCTTGGGTCTTCACATGGCAGCTCTGACTGCTGAACCACCAAACCCCACTAGCAATATGCCCAGAAGCTCATTCAATATAACTGGTCTGAGGTTCCAGGGATCCACTGGTGCTCTGTTTCCTGCAGAGAGTCCCCACTGCACCCTGAGATTGAGGCAACAATTTGTCCTGCAAAGAGGGGGAAAAAAAGAGGATTTTAAAGCCAGCAAAAGGTCTGAAAGGAGAAAATACAGTGGCAGCTGTGAAGTGTCAGACAGCAGCAAATTTCTTCCTGGTTGTGCAAGCATTAATTAGTGCATCTAATCTTTAGAGCTATTATGATGCCCTTACTAACGTTAATCAGCGGCAGTGAATGAGCTGAGCTCTTGAGTAAGAGGAGAGACAGGAGCTAGGAGCAGGGGTGGGAGGAGCAGGGGTGGGAGGAACAGGTAGAAAGCTTCAACTATAAAATTAAACCTTCTCCACAATCAGCATTTCTCTAACTTTCCTCTTACCAAATGCACCTTACAGCCTGTAGTCCAAGGCAAGGGATGTCTGGGAAATTTTATTAAAAGCCATTTTATCAAAAAGGATAAGTATGTCACGCAGGAGACGGAAAAGTGTACTGTCCTCAGCAGTAAAAAGCAAAACCACCTTTGAGCCTGGAGCAGAATTTGAGCTCTGGGCTCCCACGTGCAAAACAAGCACTCTAACCTGGCCAGGATTTTTTTGTCTCAGTCATTTCTCCTCCTCCCCCCCTGTTCTCTTCACCATTTAAACAAACAGATCCTCCTTCCCCAAAAGTCATTTTATTACACAGCAGGACAGAAATTAGAAGGGAAAAAAAAAAAGTCAGAATTATTTGAAAACTGGGATCCTGTCTCCCCTGTGCCAGCCTTGCATTTATTCAATTCTGACACCTAGTGGGCATCACCACCGGTGGGGAGTAGGAGCAGAAGTGGCCAGCCACGCTCACCAACAGCCCTAGCAGTAATGCTGATGCTCAGCATTAACTACTAATTCTGCCATGAGGGATGTGCTCCATCCTTAGGACAGCTGTGTCTCCTTAAACGCTCCCAAGCCTCCGTGTTGAACTTGCATGGGCAGACGTACTGACAATTGCACATTCTACGGTAGAGTCAAGACTAGAAAATGCTCGGGTCCTGATCCCAGCATCTCACTACTCTGAATTAGGACATGGGCTTGGCAATTAAGGCCTATCCTTCATTTCAGAGAGATCATCCAGGGGTCAGTCTGGTTTGTCACCCACCTGAGATTAGGTTGCTGACAGGAGAGTGTATGCCAGGAAATCTCCACATTCCTTCAGGATGAGCAATAACCTTCTTTCTAACATGGGCTGGGCTCCATCCAGCTTTCACTCGAGAGGATCTCTGCTCTTTGAGAAATTTTTTAGACCAGTTTCACGTAGCACTGAACCCCTCTTAGTTGCTGATAATTCTACCCATTCCCAGCTAGGCCAAGTGAACAGAATTGCTCTGGGGCTACCAACGCACCAGCACACTTCCCATGGTGGCACAAACCATACCAGTGTCAAGCACTATACGCAGCAACTACCACTGAGCATCTATGGCGTGATGGCAAAGCGAGGGTCAGGGAAACAAAATGCTGTGGCATCCTGGAGCCCAAATACCACTGTGTTTCCCCAAGTGTTGGCAGAAGGGCAAGAAGGGAACTGAGCCCAGTTTTTCTGCAACACCACTGTATGGTGTTGTCCTTCATCAATACCACACCATGGGAATTCCTGCTCAGACACTGCCGGCATAAAAAGTGTTGGGGTGTACAGAAAAAAAGAGAAAATGCATATAAAAGGACTGATTCTGCCATGAATGCAGGTTTTACTTCCTTGTCATAGAGAGTAAAAATTCAGCAGTTTCCCTCCTTCCACAGGGACAAACTGAGGTGCTGGAGGTCTGCGTAGGACATGCTCACTGTGTGCAGGGACGGATCTCCTGACACTGACCCTGCCGCAGCAGGCAGTCGCGGTTGCTCCTACTCATTCCTCAAATTATTGCACAAGTCCAAATCAACGTAAGTCCTCACTACTTTCCTCATCCTACAACTGCTGCAGATGCTCTGCATTGAAAGGACGACTACATTTTTACCTTCTGGTGAGGCAAGGCTCAAACAAACTGCCACAAAGTCCCTGTATGGAGCAAGCCCCAGTCTAATACCTCATGGTTTTGCTGTCTCCCTTCAGACATAGCTCCCTTTTTTGCTGTCTCAGAGTTTCTGAACAACCTCAAAGCCTACAAGAGGAGAACTTCTACTCTGCACATTCCTTCCACTGCAAATAGCGTCTCTAAGCGGTGTGGGGAAAGCTCCCTCCCTGTCCCTGCTGCTGCATAAATCTTCACTCTCCAAGCAAAATCCAACAACAAAACGAGTGGTCCACTTACACAGAGCCTTACTCCTCCTCGGTGTATTTTACTCTGCATCTTGCTCTTTGCAGCATTCCTCCTTTCTATGCTAAACGCAGAATGCCAATGTCCCTTGCACCACGTAGAAGAAAGGCGGTATGTTACCTAACGAGCTCCAGTGTAACACCCTGGTTATCACTTAGCAAAGATACTGTAAGTAATAGCTTGGGGAGGGTGGCCATGGAGAACATAGCATGCAAATAGACAGGTCAAAATATTTCTTGGTGCAGGAGTGCAAAAAGGGCTTGATGATAAAGTTCTCCATTTGAGCTTGCTCCCTCCGGTGGGGAAGGCAGTTTTGGAGCCTACCAGTATACTTGGAGGCTGGGAGTCCGCAAGTGTGAGGACGTGGCTGAATACGAACAGAACCAGGACCCCGGTAGGATTTCAGGCTTCAGTCACAGAGAGGAGAGGTTTGCTCTTGGACGCGGTTGTGGTATTTCAGACCAAACTCTCAGACATGGGAGTTGGAAGGGAACATCCGTAGCAACTATCACTGGTATGCTGGAACAAGAAGTGCTTGAGTCAGCGATTTGAGACCACAAAAGACTTGAGTAATGCGGACAAAGAAAATATTACTCCCCAGCACCAGATAAACATCTGCACAGCAGATGCCACATCAGCTTCTAGGTGTGAAGGTATTTGCATACATGCAGCAAGGAGCTCAAAGTACCTGTAATCCATTTTGCCGGAGGCGGGGGGGTGGGGGGGGCGAAAAAAGTGTTTTCTTTGCTTTTTTTGAGAGAAGTGCACATATGATTAGCATATAGGTGTCCCATGTATACTAGAAAGGTCTGGCCTTTCATTGCTTCATTACGTCTATCAAAAGGAGATGTTACAGCCTATGCATGCGCTACAATGGTGCCTGCCTGCAGACAAGCTCCTGCCCTCGTTCCCAAGGGACATGACTGCAAAGTCCTGCCTTCTGAGAAGTTTTTGCTCACGGGACACCTGTGTTAGCAATGCTAAGAGATCTGAAGACCTTTTCTATACAAGGGTCACACCTGGAGGTCAGAGGCGACCTCAGTTTTCATTCTCTAACAGTAGTAAGATTTTTCAGCTCAGACAATAACTGTGTATATATAATAATCTAAATGTCCGGGCATTGCCAATGACAATGTAGTGGCAGCGTATCCCATGAGTGATGGAAATCACTGCAGGGACAGATCTCTGCCACTGAACTTCTGTCTGCAGAGGGCAGGTAAGGTAAATTAACGATACTGAAAGTAGCTTCCTGAAGGAAAGTGGTGCTCCGCTCTTGTTTGCTTACAGATGGTTATTTCCCCAAACACACTGCACCTGAAAGAGCAAGGGACAGGCTCTGTTCATCATTCCAGCATCAGCCAGCCCGCCCTTAGCTCAAAGACAAGTTTTCTACTCCAGGTCTTGAAAGACCCACTATCAAACTCAGTGATCTCTTCTGTCTCTTTTCCCAGACATACAGAGCCACAATATAAGGATTTTGGAAGCAAACATGGTCCCCTCCTCTTCCGCCGATGCAGAGGCCTGCCACTACTCTCAACCAGCAAAATGTGACTGCTTTTAGGCCAAGAGAACTATCTGTTGGGAACTGGGAAAAGCAAGAGTGAAATAGGGAAGAGTACAAGCACAGCTGAAGCTGGCTCATGTGTCAATCCACCTCATCCCTTCCAGGAGACCAAGTATGGTCTTAGAGGAACAGCCCAGGAAGTTCTGCTCACCCATGCCTTTGCCTAGGACAGGAAGGCCTACGTGTCTACGTGAGAAGACAAAGGCCACAATCACTTGAGCTCATGAGTTTCAGAAAGCAGCTAAGCTGTTTCTTTCCACCAGCTTTTAAATGAAGAGTCATGGTTCTACCTAAAATCACCACAAAGGTGTGAAGTCACCCCTATTAGGAAGAAGATGCTCAGCAAAAATCACTCGACTGCAGCAGAGAAACAGATTATGCAAGGATTCTGGAGCTGTGCATTCACAACGAAGGAAGGGGTGATGTTCCCAATCCTGTTGACACAGGCAAAGCAAAACCACCACGAGAAAGGAAAACAGCCCTTCATCTGCTGGACCTCTACTCTATGCCTTATCAGCACCTTCCACTCCCTGCCGCTGCTACGGGTAATCATCGAGGGCTCCTCTGACTACGTGTTGTCACATTTATCCCTACAAATCAGGTTACCTTGCTGCAATCAGTAAGGAAAATTAACTGAGAGTCAAACTGGATGGGAGAGTTGCTTTAGAGAGAAAAATCAGTTTATTCTGAAAGGAGGAACAGTTGCATAACTGATAAGGAGCCAATGATCAATGCTGCAGCTCCCATGACTGCCACTTACTGAGAAAGACAGCTGAGTACTAGGGAGTGCAGCAGCAAAATTGCAAACCAAGCCAGTGCGCTGTGCGATAGGAGTGAACAGGGATGGAAATAGATCTTAAAACCCAGCTGATACTTCTTCCTAAAGGAGACAGCTTTATTATGCCCACGTGTTTTAAAGATTTCTTTGGCACTAAATGGCACTGTTGTATTCCACCAGATATCCAACTAATTTTACCATTTCTGTCTCAGAAAATTCACCTGTTACTTCGATCCAGTTTGGCACAAAACCATGATGAGCATGATAGAAAACACCTATCTGGATCTCCAGTGCTCAGGCAACGGGCACCTCCCCCAGAGCCCCTTCCCTCCTGTACCAGAAAAATGGAGCTGGAAACAGAGAAGGAAAGACAGGGAGAAAAGCACATTCGGTCCCAAACCTGCAAACTCCTCACCTGGTTTATTTCCATTGCAGCCAGGAGCAGTGGAAAGCCATGCTTCACAGAGTGCTTGGTAAGAGGAAAACTATTTCATTGGGATCTCGGATCCGGTAACATGCAGGGAATCAAATCGCCCAAACAGGTCGGCTGCAACAAGAGTCTCTGGTGCCAGTTTGAAGCAGGGTCTGCAGCTCAGTCGGGAGAGACTTCCCGCACCGCAGGGCTGCTCAGTCCTTACAATCCTGCTGATCCAGGTGCCGGCGTGACCAACCCAGTGCGTGGATGAACCTTTGCTGTTATTCCAACTGCATAAAAAAACACTTCTTCAGTACCTTCACTATGTACAAAAGACTTTCCTACATGACTGCTTCTGTAGGAACAGCTTCTGTTGCCTGTTTACAGATGACTTGCGTTTGTCCAGCATAGTCACATCTGCGCTAGGTGAACTAGATGTGATAGAAGCACAGCCCTAAGACCAGCCTACACCATAACCATAACCAAAGAGCAAACTTGGTGCTAAAGCCTTAAAAAAACCAAACAACAAAACCCATCCCAAAACCGCACAGTAACCTTTCCCTTCCYAAAGGGCTGCAGGGGGAGCTCTGTTGCATGGAGTGGAGAGAAAGGGACCAGACTAAAAAGACCTGTTTCCCAGGAGAGGAACATATCAAAGGTCTGCTCTAACCTGGCCTTGTTCCAAAAGCTATTAGTACCTGACAATCACTGTCATTCGCTTCCCTCAGCTCCCCACTTTAGTGGTCAAGTATCCGTTAAAGCTAGATTGCTGGTGGGCTAAAACTCACGTCTTTGGATTTGTAGCAAGACACCTTGTCCACAGCTGTTGTTCCCCAGAGAAAAAGGAATTAAGTGCCTTTATTAGTTTGAATGAATCAATAATTAGCTACAAGCATTACAGAAAATGACAAGCAACCAGAGAGCAATGCAGAACAAACAGATGGAATAATGATCCTTTAATAGCATCGTTATGAGATGGTACAACACATACTGGACACTGTTACGCTAGGTGTCTGAGACAGTCCTCCCAGTGAGCTCTAACACATCAGAAGGCAGCTATCGACTGACAAGTGCACACATTTAGCATCTCATGAGCTCATCCAATGGTTATTTGACATTACAGCACAAAGTAAGTTTAGGGAAAGACTGTCGCTTCATTACAGAATAGTTTTCCGTGAAAAAGAAAAGGCAATGGCATCAGGTTCTTTCTTCACATGCGGAATCTTTGATTCTTGATTCTTCTCATTCTCCAATCTACTTTAAAAAAAGGGAACGGGGAGAAACGTCATAGCTCAAAATTTGTCTCATACTTCACAGAACTAACCAAACATCCATGGCCTTGGAAAAAATGTATTCAGCTTCACTGAGTTGCTTATTAATTTGTTTAGCGTCAGAATCACACCATGAGGAATCTGTAAAAAGAAACCTGCATATGCAAAACACTTCACATGTGTAAAAATGTCATGTCAATTGCTAATTAGTGAAAAAAAAGAAAAAAAAAAGAACCAGACTGCTAGAAAAATTAACAACAGTGAAATAAGTAACAGGGGACACAAATCAACACATATTGTAAAGTCTCAAAAGCAGAGACGGTTGAGGCTATAAGCTGGTGTATGGTCTTCTGAGAAATGTATCTGAATTAAGAGCTACAATATGCACAAGAAATTTGAGATACGTTTTTCTAAGAGAACATGTGACTGCTTCTACAGCAGTCAGTAGCCTACACTGTATCTTCAGCAAGTTTGTCACTATGGCAACCTGAAATTTTTCTGTAAGACAATTTTGTTAGTAGAATTTTAGGGATAGATTTGTGCCAGAAAGGAATGTCCACACATGTGGTAGTGACAGATATAGCAACCCTCTGAGAGCGGCTTGTCCAGGAGCGCCTGCGTCCTGCCCAACCCTGGAGGTGAAGGATGCAGGCCAAAGAACCAGGACCAGCCGCTGCACTCATCACTGGGGACCGAGCCACAAGAGAAGAAACAGGAACAAGTGGGAACATGGGAAATTCCAGCTCAGTTTAAGGAAAAATCTTCCCCCGAGAGTGCTCCAACGCTGAACC
The DNA here is from genome assembly GCA_035582835.1 of Phoebastria nigripes. Classification (NCBI taxonomy): domain Eukaryota; kingdom Metazoa; phylum Chordata; class Aves; order Procellariiformes; family Diomedeidae; genus Phoebastria; species Phoebastria nigripes. The sequence continues at coordinate 5,402,112 of JAYKAV010003377.1, read as the reverse complement.
TGGAGCCCCGAGAGGATGAGGGATCTATATCCTGGGATATTCAAACCTCAGCTACACAGCCTCATGAAACTGGCCCAGCTTTGAGCAGGGGTTGGGCTTCCAGGGGTCCCTCCCGACCTGCATGATTCTTCAACAAGCTGACTTCTAGTGCTTGCAAAATGCAACATTGAGCAGTAGGCTAGAAGACAGCCCTTTCTGGTCCTCACTGAAGTCTCCAGCAATGAAATCAATCAGGCCTTAAAGATATAGTGAAGTCTAAGGAATCATCCAAGCTCTGCATCCTCCAGAAGCAGGAACAATTTCCTCAGTGCAGCAGTGGGTCTAATCCTTCAAAACAGATCCAGAAGAGGTGGACAAAGGGCAAGGCAAAAATTGCTGCCATTTAGAACAGCAACCAGAGATTGTCACAGCGATTCTCCTCTCTGCTGTAACACCTCTGCTTCATCCCCGCACCCTGGTCTGACCTGAGCATCAGGAAAGGTCCTGCCTGGGTCTGTTTCAATTTCAGTCCTTCACCTCTGAACAGATGAAAGCATGCTGCTGTCTTCTCTGCTACAGCATATCACAGATGCCAGGGGACACCAAGGACTTAGCTATCACAGATGGATTCCAAGGCAGGAGGAATGTAATGGTAGCCTGTCATTTCCTCCACGCTGCCTAAGCGATAAATTGCTCTAGCTCTCACTCTCAAAGCCGATCCAATACGGAGCTCATCCACTATGCAACAGATCCCATTCTGCAGGGATTTTCCTTCCCTCTGATTCTTCACTTTTCTCCCCAGAAAGCAATAAGCTGCTTTCTGAGAACTGTAGAAAGTGGGGTGGGTGAATGGAGAGGAAAAGACAAAGACAGAATATAGGAAGCCATGAGAATACAAAATTGGAACTAAAATCAAACAGCTTCTTAATGAGGACACTGGGGATGAAAGCTCTTCTTTCCATGCCCCAGGAGGGTTATGCACCCTACTCCATTATTATTTTTCTAGAAGACAGACAAACAAGCATCCATTTCACTCTGAAGGCTGGATCCTAGATCTCTTGGGTATGAGCAGAAGAGGCCCAATGTTGCCAGTTATTCTTCCATTGAAAAAAAACCCTAATATTCACGGATGCCAGTCTATTCACTTCTGCTTCTGCAAGGCTGCTAATCAGCTTGTAACAACTGCCATCACCACATTCCCTCCAGCAGTGAGCTATGCCACGTGAGAACTCAGCCAGAGAGTCAATTTAAGAAAATGTAGAAAACTCGAGGAGGAAATCACAGCCCCTTGGCTCGATGCAGAAGGAGTCTGATTGTCTGTTAAAAAACACTTTCCTTGTGTGATTAATGACAGTAAGAGAAAATCAGTATTCACAATCTACATGTATATTGCAAGCAAAGGCAGGAGCTTTCTTCTTAATTTTCCTGTTCAAGRAAATGAAGCACTGCTTGGTGAGACTCCAGACATAAGTCATGGGTCGGACTCCACCCTGCACAAAGACAACTGCCTTAGGCAGTTGATTTTGGAAGAGCAGAGCGTTGGGGCCCTTTTCTCTTGCTTTCTGGGGTTCAAGGTATTAGGTGAGTTTGAGTCATTTTTTAGGCTCCTCTTTGCAATTCAGAGCCACGAACACCATAAAGCAGATTCCAGCTTAATGGAACCCATAATTCTACATACCTGTGCGTGCTCAAAAAGCCTTTCATGTTGCGTGTGTGCTAAACAGCATCTTTTCAGAGCAGGAGTCCCTCCTCCCCAAAAATTTCAGCAGGGGATTGACTGCATCACTAACATGCCCTTTGCTGACACTGTGGCAACTGACACAGCTCCAACGAGCTCTGCGCATACCTGGCAGGCCAAGCTAACTAATGACCTTAATGCTTGTCACAGGCTAAGGTTGTTAACCAGTGATCAGCTGTTGTACAGCAGCTGGCTCTCCTGCTGTCACTCGCTCATGTGCCTGAGCTATTTGTTGGAAAGACTGGTCCACAGCATGACACGTGAATTTTACAATCTCCCCGGTTCCGGAGATGCACTAGGAAATAAATCCAGAAAATCTGATTAGGACTTGTCACTGGAGTAAACTCATTAATCATTGATGTGGTTCTTTCATATGTAGTTTGCTAACTCCCGCAGGCATCAGCAGACTGGTGGGTCTGAAGACTACAGGCTTGAAAAAGTTCTTTATATAACAATTGTACTGATTTTTTCCTCTTGAAAATTTAACACATTCTAATAAATAAAAAGAGCCAGAAAGCACCAGTGAGATTGTTTAGCCTAGCTTCTTGCACTGAGTCAGGCACAGGATTCCCCTGAAATAATTCCTGTAGCCAAAAAGATAAGAAGATCTAGTTCAGAAAATGTAAAATCCAGCATGAAAAACTCTTTCAGCCACTTGCCTTAGTAATTTTTGCAGTAGTCAGTTACTCATACTGTTGCATAAAAAAAAAGAATCACATTTCATTTCTCACCTGAACTTGTCTAGCTTTGCCTGTCAACAACAGGTTGAGTAAGAGACGAAAGTCTTGTATTATTAAATTGCTGTTTCCCCAGCCTCCCCCAAAATATTCTCAGCTAAGCTAAGCCAGCTGAGCTACTGCCATCTCAAAACACAGCACATATTTCCCATGCCCCACCAAACACTGCCATCACAGTACAGCTTGTAATAATGCCAGCCATGATCACACAGGTGCCAAAACACAGGAAAAAAAGCCATGAATAACTTTCCCTGGCCTCAAACACATGAAATAATTTGGATGCATGTGGCTCCAAATTAAACCCATGGATGAAACCCTCTAATTCTGGATACAAGTGAAATTGAGAAGTAAGACTTCCCTCCAGACTTTACAGCTAATAAGAAGTCAAATCAATAAAAACAAGAGAAACAAGGAGTTTTGAAGGGTTTTGAAAATCTCCCTTAATCTCCTGATGTATCTGCCTCTGAGATGTCCAAAATCTAGGACACTGATATGAAACACAGCTCCACAGCTGACACTTGCAACCTATCTTCAAGAGCAAGCAGAAAGTATTAAAACTCGAACTGCACAAGATTTCAAGAACCATAAATTTCTCCCCATTTGTTTCATATTCTCTTTCATGAAGATTTTACAGCTTACTTCTGGTTTAGAAATTTGTTAGACATTAGATCCAGGAACACAAAACATTTGCGATTACTGCTTAATGGGGATATCTCCTCTTGAGCGCCAAAGAATTAATTTAAAATACCTGGCATTTTCCAAATGCAAAGAAAAGGATGTCTGCCCATTTTGAGCACATAGACCTCCTTCCCCACAACTTTTCTGGAAGATAGGTTGAAGAAAGTTCAACCCAAATTCACCCAGCCAGACTGAGACAGTTCGGTTCTCAGAAGCCAACAATGGTCAGGCATTTACAAAGTTTGTCCCTCTCTTCTCTGGAACAGAAGGTCAACCTTATGCTACTCTTCAGTAAGCCTCAGTCTTTCCACACCATCTCCTTGGATTAAAGCTACCTAGAAGGACACAGAGTGCAGACCAGAATGCCACTGCAACATGCTCAAAGAAGTTCGAAGACATTTAGAAAAGTTAGAGATTCCTATAAGAGGAAAGGCAGTGATTAAAACAGCATATCACCTTTACTGGCTCATGGATAAACTAAAATAGCATATGGATTTAATGAAATCATTTTTACAAAGACAGACCTGACCTAGCAGAATGACTGGGTTTTCCTTTCATATCTAGTTTCTAGGAGAGTAGGGGGTATGTCTCCTTCAGCACATATAGGTTTACCACGGATATGCTTATGAGTAACATGTGTTAGTTTTTGGTGAGTCATCGGTGCTAAATTACATCTAAAACTGTCTTGTTTCCAATGCAGCAGGCCTGAACTGAGCTCCACACACATGGAGCATTCAGTTCTGGCACTCTCTACAGGGACAGAGACCTGCTAATGATATGTACCCAAGCGAGTGCGCGAAACCTTTTTAATCACAAAGACATAGTACTAAGTCATTTCCTCTTCCTTTCCCAACTACTTTAAAACTGTTCAGCATGCCAAAGAATTATCTCCATTCTGTGTTGCTAAAACTCTCTCAAAACCAATTCCCTTTAGATTAACTCCTCAGATGGCAGGTAAAATATCAGCAGCAATTACAGCTGCTCCCACATGGAGMCTTAGAAGTAGGTCAGCAAAGGTGGTTTGTGTAGGATAGGCCTTGCCAACTCCAATCAATCATGAGTGCCTTTCATTTTCATTCCTATTAATTGGGCTCCAAACATCTCCTTCGCAGCTTCTCTGCAACAAACACTTGCCCTGGGTAAACTGCATCTTGGTTCTCCCAGGTACCTTACTACCACATTCATTTTTTGTTTGCTGACCTGTGCAGCCTCGGGGCCCTATTGCATTAGATTCGGCACAAAGACATGGCCATTCCTCCAAGAGTTTGCAGTATAAATAGACACACAACAAGTCGTGGGTGTGAGGAGAGCACCAGCGCAAAAGTGGCAGGTGACTTGATGAAAGACTGGGGCAGAATGGGGCACCCAACAACTCATCTGTGTCTTTGCCAATACACAGCCAGGGCATGTTCCAGATCCCACAGCCAAGCGATACACCCCTGCTAAGGGCATCTAGTTTGGGTAAGGTCCAAAGTATCCATGGAACATTAGACAGAAACATGTCTCTGCCAGCCGAGAGAGATGGAGGCAAAAAGGCAGAACTGTAGCTCAAGGCTTGAGCCCTATGATAAACTCAAGCCAGCAGATTGGTTTTCTTGCACACTGTTCACACTACCTGCACACCAGGACACTGGTGTTTGCATGAGCATGTGGGATGGACTACTCGAGAGCGAGTGAAAGCCGTGAGCTCTGTAGTTGGATGTCTTCCTAGGAGTGAAGCAACAAGAGGAAAATCAAAAACGCCTTCTGCTTTGTCACCTTGACAACGGGTGAGTTCTGTGAGACCTCCCGTAGGCACCAGAGATTGCCACCCCATCAACATTTGTGGATGGTGCGGGTAGTGCTGTTTGTACTCTGTGTCGCTGAATTTCCCCATAAGCAAGTCCTACAAATGCCCAGAGTAAAACAGCTTTTAACATGCTTGCAGTCAAGAAGCACATTCTCAAAGAGGTCCTTTATCCTGAGCAGTCACTTTCCCACCCTGCCACAAAACCTCCAGACCTAGGGTGCATAAAAGCTACACTTTGAATTGTACTCACCCAACCCATATTATTCAATCTTGTCAGAGCTGAAATAGCTGGGTTTATGCCAGCCTCCAYGGCTGCCTCCTCTTCCCCTTGAAGGGAAGGCTTCAGGAGCAAATATATCTTTTAAAAAAACAGAACATGGAGACATACATGAGTGTTTTATGCTTTCAAACATGTGTTCGTTCAGCATTCAGCACAACATCAGGATAACCTCAAGGATGCACACAAGTACTGGTTATGAGACCACAAATCTGGCAATCCAGAAAATGCGTACACAGAGTATACAAACCTCAGCATTGCCCTACTTTGTAGCCTAATGTCCTCACCGCTTTCTCAATGAGACACCCCTCTGCACAGGAAAAAACAGCTGGGCGTGACCTGAGCAAACTGCTGGTCTTCCGTGTTTTCTTCTCCCTCAGACAGATGACCTTCAGATGGTCCAAACAGATGATCCAAAAGGCAAACCAACATGGGCCAGGGCAGTCCGGCATGGCAGAAATGGCTTACCTTCTCTGCGACTGCTGCCTCGCCTGTTGGGGTTCATTATCGGCATATGCATCATCTGTAAATTAAAGACATTTCTTTAAAAAGCTCATCTGTCAAGAAGTCCACCTCTCCTTCATTTCCTCAGGTACTATGTGATCACTGAAGTAATTCCAAACTTCATTATTAATTTCCTGGAAACAAGATTACTGCTGATACTATTGCAAAGCAGTGATGTTGCTAAGGAAGTCTGCAGTTGCAGGTAGGCTCTCAGGTCAAAATCTTTAGTATTTCATACCTTACCTGACCTTACTGTAGTGCAGATACATCAGGAGAGCAGAGCCTGGAGAGCAGAGTTAGTCTGTTGCAGTCACACAGGGCACCTCTTTGACTCATTTATCCCAAATTACTATTTTAAATGCTCTCTATACTCTTCTCTTGTTGGTCTCTATCCCAGTAATATGATCCTAGCCTCGGCCRATCACAATTCATTCTCCTATCCAAATGCCACCAGCACTACGGGAGCTACACCAACACCATCCACCACAGCTGCACCACACCATCTCAGCCAGGCTGAGATCCCTTGAACTGAGTTACAGCTATAGAGCAAGAGCTGCAGTGCACTTGCTGCAGCCCTCTGCAGAAAGAAATACTTTCCTTTTCATGTGCAATAATTCTCTTTGGCATTTATTCCTTATTAACATTGCAGGAAATATATTCCCCAGCAGGAATATTGGCAGCAGTACTGAATTTTAAGTGATGGTTAAAGAAGACTTGCAGGAAGATCTCTGCTTGTAAAAGCAAGTGTTTATACTTAACCCACAGAGGACAGACTGAACATTCAAGACTACCTTACATATTTCAGTACTTCACACGCAGTCTTTCTGCTCTGCAAATCAAGACTTCCTGTGGTGCATTCACTAGCTAGCTCTGAATAGAGATTCTGACCAAAAAAGAAAAAAAATTACAAGCTAATTTGGCAATTCAAACCAAAAGAAGGTGACATAGAATCCTATTTGCTTCAAGTTATTCGTTTAGTCACTTGCACCTTCCAAAAATAAAAGCTGTCCGTATCCTCTGGCACCTTGCTTGTGAAACTATCTTTGCTCCCCGCATACAATCCTCAAGCACAACACCCACCGCAGATCTGTGTTGTAAGTGCAGGCACCCAGTTTCAAGTGTCAGTTCATGGAAAAAGTGGACACTGGCATGATTTGAAAACAGCTAGCAGGAATTCACAGGTTGGGTCGGCATTTAACCACACCTTAAAAACCAAATAAGAGCTCAAAAAGGGAACACAAATCTCAGTAGAGCAAATGTTCTTCAGCTATACTGTGATTACATGCTCAGCTGAGAGCTGGCTTTGGTAACAGAGCCAGAGTCATTGGTATTTGTTTCTGTCTCGGATGTGCTAATCACTGTTCTCCAGGCACATACTCTATATGTCAAAGAAGAAAGAGTGTCGTTGGTGGATGTGCCAGACTGCTGCAGAGATTCACACTCTCCCCAGGCATCCATCAAGCAAGGTCAAACCTCTCAGCTGATGGAAAGTGAAGCATTACAGGAGACAGCTGGATTTCAAACCACATTCAGTTTTCTGATCAAAACCTCCAACTGCAATAGGAGTTGCAGTTCACACATGTACACCTGACTTCTCCTTAAAAGAGGATAAGCAGAATTTTCGCTCCCCCAGGCAGCAAAAATTGGTTTTCCCCTTCCTTACCTCCTCGCTGCTCATYGATTCGGAGCTGGATGTGCCACGATGGCACTGCACGATAACGTCCGAGATCAGCTCACCGGAGACTTCCACAACACTTCTGCAGAAAGTGGTTGGCTGTAAAAGATCAAAATAGAGCAAATCTCGTAGAGCAATGTTACAGTACAAACCCTCTCATGGGAGTTTCATTGGGGGTGGGAACCTGTAGAGGGATTTTAAAAACAAATTCCAAAAGGAAGAAACTCAAGCAAGATTATACACCTAACAAATTATTGGAGCAGACTGCAGCCAGATGAATATATTCTGGCAGCATATGACTACACACAAGTTATTGCTCCACAATTGCATGTTAGCTGTATGAAGCCTGGAGCCTGCTCAAGGTAGAAGAAAATCTCCAAATTTCATGGCTCTGGCATCACAAGCACAAACAGAAGAGCTGTGCAGGGCTATGCTGATGGCAGCTCCAGCTCTAGAAGTTAAACTACCTTTAAAGAAATTGTCTCTACGATTTGACAGAAGCTCCAGCAAAACCTGCACCCAAGTTTGGAAAACAGAGATCCTCACACTATCTTATATTGCCCCAAGAAGCAGAGGGGTGGTGTCTGTTTAGGATACAGTGATAACTTCGTAGCAGCCCACCCTTGTGTCTTTAAACAAAACCTAGCAACAACCATCAATTCCATGTTGTCCCATCTACACGCACACACAAGCTGCTTAGCTCAAGAGTAGCGATACACGAAGAGATGTTTACCCCCCTCTTCGTGGGGTAAACTACCTCCTAAGGTAGTGGCATGACTCGTAAGCTATGAGGAAAGCCTTTGCGCCATCTGATCAGTGCCTTCCCAGAATCCCTTCTCTTCCCTAAAGACTGTTCCCAGGAAGGACAGATAAGTTTGGCAGCYGTTCATAGAGGAAAAAGAGGTGAGAAGAGCTCAGCTTGGAGCAGCACAAAGAAGCAGAAATAATCTCTGTGGAAGTCTGACACACAGTATGGCATCATTGCACACAGGGACTCAAGAGCTACTCCACAAGCTTTGTAAGATTTGTGCAAGCAGTTAGGACACAACCACTCACAAGCTTGCAATGGGAGCCGTGGTTTGTCAAAAATAACTGTGCACAGAGAAGTCCAGATTCAATGATGTATTTACACCAAAGCTGGCCATCTAAGAATCAGRGCGCACCAAGAGCTGTATCAAGAGCCTGATCCGTGTTTATTTCAGGCTGAAAAGAGCGTTGAAAATCTGAAAGATTAGCACTGTCAGCACAGAGTGGGAATCTGCACTACGTAGGATGATAAGCCTTTATCTGGTGCCTAGATGCATGATAGACAAAAGCAGGTCAAACGTCCGTTTTTCCACACTCTTGTCTTCGAAAAGAAGCCACACCTTCCTTCCAGGACTTGGTCCCAAAGCACACAGACACTTTCACTACCTGCCGCTCCACGCATCCTCTCTTTTCAGCTCACAGCAGTTYCTATATTTCCCACCGACCAGGCAGAATRGTTTCCCGGCAGTGACCCTTTCCATCTAACAGCCACTCCGTGCTGTAGGTTGTATTTGTTTGGGTTTGKTTTTGTTTTCAGAGGGCCAGTCATTCTTCATTTTTCGGCACCAGTAGTGTTTCAACATGTCCTGAGAACATCCTCCACGGGGGTGGTTCACATTCACACCAGATGCACTTACCACGAAAGGCCCTCTTCTGAAGTCACACGTGAACGGGTCTCTCCCTGAAGCTTTYGTGCACACAGTTTCACGAATGCTGAACTGCAGCTCTAGTCTAAAAGCATCGCTGTTCCACATGTCAACCTGGTAGAAGGAAGGTCAACACAACATCTAATTAGTGTCTGTCATTCTTCTATGCCCACTACATGGCAACCTTGCTTCTTTGTCAAGCAGAAGCAAGACATAAGGGCATTGTGGCTCAGTGCCCAATTTAGAACAGATTACTGCATGTGAGAAAGGGTATTTTATTGTGYTCAGGAGTTACTCTCTCAGGCAGATTTGGTAACAGCAACACAGAACAGCTTTCCACGGGGGTTTCACTTGAAACCCCACAGCCCATTGCCGGATGCTCAGAGTCAGTTGCAGGGACTGTAGCTGTCAAAGGTAGMTAAACACAGCATTACCCCTGCATGCTACCCCCTCTTCTGTGGGAACCAGGGTGCTAACAGCTCTGCTTTGGATATCTAGACTGCTGGGAAGTCTATTGCAAATACATGACTTGGAAAGTAAATCACACGATTGCAAGCAATTGAATTAATGCGGTTTATAGAGTTGCTTCTTGTCAGCTCAGGTGCCTCAATGGGCAGCACGCATTGTCACACTGCAAGCTTTAGAGAGTTTGGTTCCTTTTGTTGACACATTAGGATTTTCTTTTCTCCTTCTCACAGTCTAATCAATGTTTCAGCTCAAGATGGGAGGCTCAAAAAAAAAAAAAAAATCCCCCAAAAAAAAAAAAAAAAAAAAATCCCCCAAAAACCCCAACAAACAACAAATCCCCATTGCTTTCAAGCACTTTTTTTTTTTTCAAACTAGATCAATCCAAAAGTCATCTTGTCATTCATTCTTGCAGAAGACTTGATACATGACATCTGTTGAAACAGAATGGTTCTGAGGATGTTCAGAAACATGGACATGCTAACTTTAAATTAGGAAGCTTTAACTCCTTAACTCTGGGTATCCAATATAATTCTTGGCAACACAAATTAAAACAGATAAGGGTTTCCTGCTTGCATTTAGACACTAGTAGACTTAAACCAGAATTGGTGTGTAGAGTCAGATGATGTAAACACAGATTGGAGAAAGAATCTTAAATATGTTTGTGGTGGCATTTAATTAGCAGTGCAGACGTTCAGCTGAGACCTTCAGATGAACTAGGTTACTTTATGTCCAAAGCAAAGCAGTTAGCTGGAGGTATTTAAAAACATCAGTTTTGAACAAAATCTTACAAGACATCCCTCAAAGATTTCGATTCCAGGGGTGGAAAATTTGAACTCCTGAAGTATTTTTAATTACAAACCAACATACAAAGAATATTTAGGTTCTTAAAGCCATAGCTTCAGATAATGCCCCAAACCTACCCTCTTCCAAGCAACATCAGAAAACTCCAATTAAATCTGGCTTTCCAGGATTGGGTGAAGAAGAGTTTTCCACCACAGCAAAGCATATTCCAGGTAAAGGATCTCTGTTGTCTGCACACTTACTCTTGTGACATGGCTCCTGACAACACCATACAGGTTTGTCCCCCAAGACTGAGAATTGATCCTTGCAATGGAAGCATTGAGAGCCTCTTCTGTGACAGGGAGTTCATAGTCGTACACGGGAAACCCTGAGACGGAGGCACAGTTCCATTAAAAGTTCATTGTGGTCTCGTACTTTTCCTCCCTAAACCACCGTAAGGAAGAGGACATGGTTCCRTTCTGAGCAACTTACCTGAACACGAGAAAACGCTCAGTGTGAGGACAAAAATTAAGATCCTCATAGCGTGACCTTCAAAATCCTCTGGTCTTTTCCTTTTCTAAGCAAGGGTTCCCAGTGCATATTCCTCTGTCTTTATATAAATGCAGCCTTGATCCTACACCTGACCTTCCTGTGTCCAAGCTCTGCTACAAACATTGCACTTTAAACAGAATTGATCTGAGAGTAAATATTTGCTGTCAGCTTCTCTCCATTTAGCAGTAGTTCTCTGATAAGAGATGGGCTGCAGTGCCTTTTTCCCAGCACTGCGACTAAAAGGAAGCACTGAATTCCTGATATCTCCACAGCCAAAGGCAAAACCTAGTTATTTTGTTCACTGTTAGCCATTAGTTATCCATTTAAAGCTGATGAGTCAACTCTTTCCTTAGCTCTGAACCCAGCACCTTTGTGTCTCAGCAGCAACTGACAGCACTTACAAGCTGGTGTTCCCYGAGGAGGGGATGATTCCCCAGCACGGAATGGGAATCCACCCACGTGGACCCGTCTGACACCACCACTCTGCAGGCCAAAGCATCCAACAGAGCCTCCCTGACACAAGGCACACGGCAAACCCTTGGGACACTCCAGGTCTCTTTGCCTTGCAAGCTCCTGGGAGCTCTGCTATTTGGTACGTGGCAGAAGAGCTCCCACATTGCTTTGACTCTTGCCAAGCCTGAGCCCAGCTAACCAAACAARTGAGTGGCTGTGGACATTTGGTTTCACCTGTCAGATCCCCCTGATGCTCAGGCTTCAGTTTCAGCACAGAAAGTAATGGGATTTTTGGAAAATTATGGCCTGACTACAATACTGAAAACATCATAAGGAATTAGAGGGACGAACTAGACACGACACCTCAGCTCTTAGCTAACTGGAGCCAGACTGCAACGGGGCAAGGTGTTCGCTATACCCTCTCCGACACACAGCACTCAGCACTTGCTAGTCTTGGTTTCCAGATACAGGCAACCTATCTTATCACTCTACCACAACTACCCCACAACAGAGCCACTGAAACACTTCTAGCAAGATTCAGAGACGCACCTGGGTTTTAAGTGCTTAAAGGCCGTCYGTGGGAGTTGGGAGGGAAACTGCTGCCTTCAAACAAGTTCACTCATTGCTGACTGTTCACAAGGCAAATATGTGTCTAACCATGTTCATTTTGAAGATCCCGTGTGTGAAATTCCTTCATTAACCTTCAAATCGCAGTTCCACTTGAATTATGTGGCACAGGGTCATTTTAAGAACTTCCCAAATGACAAGCACTCAAGGAAAGGCAGGGGAGCATCCAAAGTACCAGGGCTCAGATTTAATAAGGAAGAGGATAAAGTTGCTTCTAGTTGTTAGGTTGTCAGATTGCAGGATGGCAGCCGATCGCAAGGTTGCACACTGGGGGCATCTGGCTCCTTGGGTGACAGATAGAGTCAGGTAAGTATCACTCACACTGCAAGTACTTTAAGGCAAAGACCCATAAAGGCAATGCACTTCTAAGACAACAGAAACCACTGCCCAGGTGCGGGCCTTGATGGTCACTGGATTCATTCCCCATTGTTGCTGCGAGATCCTGGAAGAGGAACCTGTCGAGCCATGGTACAACCCAGGCAAGAGTTTCTGTGCCAGTTGGTAGAGCTGCACATGAGCACAGGGACTGTGCTAGGAACAAGCCATGCCTGGGGGGGACAAGCAGACACAGCGCCAAATAGGAACCTCGCCGGGGCCATGTTACTGGCTAGTGCCACACCACGTGTGTGCCATCCCACCCAAGCACTGCTTTGAGAGAGGTGGATGTGGGTGCATATTCCAAAAAGGGGTGGGCATTTACCAGCCAACTTGGATTTCAGCATTGGGAACATGATCAAAAACGCCGATTGAAACTTTGCCCAGTCAAAAGCCAGAGCCTCTTCTGTACATCCATTCTCCTTGTTCACTGCAGCTGAAGACACTCTCTCCTGGCTCTTGGACACACTCATCTGTAGCAGGGTCTGCCCTTCCTGCTTCCCARTTCTCCTTAACTGCCGTCTGTGCCACGGGGAGGCTGGTAATGTTCTTCTGTGGCTGCAGCCACGCCAGAGCACCACAATGCGGAGGATTTAAACTGAGCTGGAGATCTCAAGAACAGAGTCTGTTGCGCTATGCGCAACTTTTCTGCAATCAGAGCCAAGACCACGCTCCCTCAGATCAAGGAGGAAACCTCCCAATACACTGTCTGACCTGCTTCTGCGTTGGTTTCTCTGCAGTCGGTTGTGCTGCTGCTGTGGTAATGAAACACAAGAATGAGATAGCTCAAACCACTTGAATGGAAAGAACTGGGCATTCGGAGCCCCGAGGTCCTTATTGTTTTCCAGTATGCTTCACTACCAACTTTCTGTGGTAGTCTGGATAACATTTAGCTTTCAACTTCATCCCTAGAAAAGGAACCATCTGCCTCTTGCATGCGGGGACCGGTTAATATTCCACCAGAACCTGAAYATGTAAAATTGCTTCCTAACTGCCGAGCCACAGCGTTGTGGCCAGTCCAGTAGTAGTTTTAACTATTGAACAGGGTTTAAAGATTTTCCTTTTAGAGTAGCTACTAGGAAATGCTGCCAGCAGGACTGTAGTAATGCTGAGTGGGGCTTGAAAATAAAATTGTTTAATGAAATGAAAGTTCCTCTGCAGAGCTCTGGCTTTGCTTTGCAGCATCCAGAGAAYGGAGATGTTTGCTATTCCACCTCTCTGAATCCTGGCTCATTAAGTCTGTAACGAACTTGGTAAATATTTCTCCTATCTCTCCACAGATACATTATACACTCCAGTAGATTCATGTTACAGCAAAATTGGTTTCATTCACTGTCCATGTCAGAGGCGCGTTTGGGTTGAGGGTGCTCAATCCAAACAGAGACAGGACCTAGGGAAGAGGTGGAAAGTGGGGGTGGGCAGGATGGGAACAGGAAGAAGGGAAAGTCTGTGAAGAAAACAGGTTCGGGCATGTGCTGGCAGGAGGAAAGGTAAGTCTGAGCAGGGCGCAGCGTTGTCCCTACTCACAGGTAATGCATCTGCACAGGTACCACCTGCCTAGTGCTAATGGGCCAGGCACAGCCAACAAGAGAAGGATGGGGTATTTTCCTTTGGGGCAAGGCGTTGAAAAGAAGCATTCTTGGGAAACCTCTGCTTTCAGTAGATTTAAGCAGTGGAACCAATTTTACGTTTTCAGACTCGAAGTGCCCCAAGTTCTGGGTTTCTGAGGAGGTCTGAGGTTTTCACTTTGAACTGGAGACTGTAACTGAAGCTTCAGCTTAGGAAACACCACTAAGCGTGTGAAGAGAGACTGGAATTCAACCTGAAATTCAATACTTTGCAGAAGGCCTCCGAGGTCAAATTCCTGAACCCAAGAGACTCTTCATTTATTGGCACATTCAGAACAGAAAGTTGTTGTTTCACCTAAGGAAACAACAGGCATGGCCACGCAGACCGAGGACAACATGCTCTTGAAAGAGCAAAGCTTCCTTCCCTTCCTCTAGAGACCAGCTCCTGGCATTTGCTGGTAAGGACCTGCCATGAATTACTAGGTACTAAAAGCCATTTTGGTGAATGGTGCCATGACACATGGAGAAGTGATGAAAGGTGAAGCCTTTGCCTCAAACCAAAAACAGGACAGAACAAAATGGAGAAGGTGCAAAAAATGAGACAACAGGTGTTTCTGACACTTCCTTCCACATCCCCGGGAATTATACAGGCTTTCACGGGAAGACGACCCAGACACCATGCAGCACTGGGGAGAAGCCACAAATTTCGTCTGCAGCTTTATGAAGGCTTCTGGCTGCAGTGGCAGCAACGGAGCTCACAATGTCTCTGATCAGGATAACATTTTTTTCCCCCGATAAAGCAGACTGAAGAAGTTTGAGAAGACTTTTAGAGCTTGCAGAGCTGACAGAAAAAGCATATGGACATATACATATACATCTTTTTAGAAAGGACAAAAGTTATAGTTAAACCCCCCACTATAAAAAACTTCTTGAAACTTGAGAGGGAGCAAGATGGAGAAAGACTCTTCACAATTTAAGGACTAAACTTTGACTCTACTACCAGCCAATTCCAGATGCCAAGCACCTTGGGGCAGAGGGAGGGGGGTTGTATCCCATCTAATCTACACAGCTGTCCTGGTTTCAGCTGGGATAGAGTTAATTTTCTTCCTAGTAGTTGGTATAGTGCTATGTTTTGGATTTAGTATGAGAAKAATGTTGATAACACGCTGATGTTTTAGTTGTTGCTAAGTAGCCTACTAGTCAAGGACATTTCAGCTTCCCATGCTCTGCCAGGTGCACAAGAAGTTGGGAAGGAGCATAGTCAGGACAGCTGACCCAACTGGCCAATGGGGTATTCCATACCATGTGACGTCATGCTCAGTATATAAAGCTGGGGGAAGAAGAAGGAAGGGGGGGACATGCGGAGTGATGGCGTTTGTCTTCCCAAGTAACGGTTACGCGTGATGGAGCCCTGCTTTCCTGGCGATGGCTGAACACCCGCCTGCCAATGGGAAGTATGGAATGAATTCCTTGTTTTGCTTTGCTTGCGTGTGTGGCTTTTGCTTTACCTATTAAACTGTCTTTGTCTCAACCCACGAGTTTTCTCACTTTTACCCTTCCGATTCTCTCCCCATCCCACTGTGGGGGGGTGAGCGAGCGGCTGTGTGGTGCTTAGTTGCTGGCTGGGGTTAAACCACGACAACAGCAAACAGATACGCACCGTTTAAGAAAAGAGGAAATTAAAGAGCTTCTGTTAGATGACTATTTTCAGACCACTTTCACTCACAGCAATCAAGTCAGCTCTGTTCCCAGACAACTGGGAGAACAATAATTTCTCTTTGTGAGTGAAATTTTGATAATTACAAGATGCATTTTCATTTAAAATGTAAATCGTCCAGCATCATCACATGTCTGTATACTGAAAACAGTCTGAACAGCATCTCAGGCACTGAGGAGCTATTCCTGATCCCTTGTTTCCTGGACATTCAGATGACAGATGAAAGTAAATTATGTCCCTTCAGATAAAAGAAAACCCAACTGAATTCAAAGCAGCATGTTCTCTTTTTTTCCCCCAGCTCTCACAGCATGGCATTGGCAAAACCAAAAGGCTCCCTAAAAGTTGTTCTCCTTGGATAACTTCTTCATCACCCATGCAGAAGACTGTTGTATTGACATCAGCTGATAGAGGTAGGAGAAAGGCTTCTAGATTTTGCTCAAACAAACAGCGGCTTTGAGACCTGATCCACAGTTCATAGACACCAACAGAGACTCAGCTTTGATTCCCTTCAGATCTTGTCTGCATGTCCCTTGAGAAACTAGCATTCGGTCGTACAGCCAGCGCAGACACTGCCCGTGGGCTGCTGAACATTCTCCAGCCCTTGACCACCTGGGATAGAGAATAAATCTTTGTTCTTCCAATTTCTCTAATTGCTCTCACGCTCTCATAAGATGGTACCCGCTGCCATGCTGGCTGCATTTCTCAACCCCACATACAACTTTCCACTGTAAAGCTTGAAGATTTGGTGGTCAAAAGCAGAGTAAAGTGAAGACAAGTGAATATAGTGACACCTCAGCTTCCCACACCTACAGTATTAAGGATAAAACCAGATGCATTTCATAAGTCTGGAGTTTATACCATAGCAGTTTCATACTCCACAAGAGTTGCTGATGCTCCAGGAGAACTCACTGAGTTGTTCTATGTCAAGACTGAAATCCATTGGAACTGATGTCTTAACAGTAATTTTACAAAGATTAAAGGAAACATTTCAGCAAGCGCGTAGAGGTAGTGCCTAACCCCTTTTGCACTGCACTTCTGAGGTGCCCCATACATGCTGGTCTAACGAAGGCAACCTAAATGCAACCTCCCCATGCAACGCTACAGGCCCCCATGCAACGCTACAGGCTTGGGGAAGAGTGGCTGGAAAGCTGCCCAGTAGAAAAGGAACTGGGGGTCTTGGTCGACAGCCGGCTGAATATGAGCCGGCAGTGTGCCCAGGTGGCCAAGAAGGCCAATGGCATCCTGGCCCGTATCAGAAATAGTGTGGCCAGCAGGACCAGGGAAGTGATCGTGCCCCTGTACTCGGCACTGGTGAGGCCGCACCTCGAATACTGTGTTCAGTTTTGGGCCCCTCACTACAAGAAGGACGTTGAGGTGCTGGAGAGTGTCCAGAGAAGGGCAACGAGGCTGGTGAAGGGTCTGGAGGACAAGTCTTACGAGGAGTGGCTGAGGGAACTGGGACTGTTTAGTCTGGAGAAGAGGAGGCTCAGGGGAGACCTTATCGCCCTCTACAACTACCTGAAAGGAGGTTGCAGCGAGGTGGGKGTTGGTCTCTTCTGCCAAGCAACTAGCGATAGGACRAGAGGAAATGGCCTCAAGTTGCGCYRGGGGAGGTTYAGATTGGACATTAGGAAAAATTTCTTTACTGAAAGAGTGGTTAARCATTGGAACAGGCTGCCCAGGGAAGTGGTGGAGTCGCCATCCCTGGAAGTATTTAAAAGACGTGTAGATGAGGCGCTTAGGGACATGGTTTAGTGGGCATGGTGGTGTTGGGTTGATGGTTAGACTCGATGATCTTAGAGGTCTTTTCCAACCTTAATGATTCTATGATTCTATAAACCTACAGAATTTCTACTGCTGTTGCTGGAAGTGGACTTTGAGAGTGAAGCAACCAAAAACACACATTACAGCAGACAAAACCTCCATAACACACACTGGATGACTGTTCCGAAACATCACAGGCTGCAGCAGAACCTCAGAGGTCTCACTTCATTACTTTGAGCCTTTGAAACTTTAAATATTTATATTTCCTGTGCCTGCCAGGTCAGCAGTAATAGCTTTTACAGGGTCACTGGCACAACTTTGTAGCTGATACAAGGCAAACATTACCTCCAGACCCAAAGATTGTTACCTGAAAAGCCAGAGCGCTATATCTGTTTTTAATTTTTTTTTTTTTTTAACTTTTGCTGACCGTACTGATAATTTTCAAGGTTTTCGCCCTATCCGTAGGGCACGTTCTCAGATAGTTCAGCTGTTACATCCTTTTGCATTCTTAGTGAAAGCTACTTGCAACCACTGGTCAAACCAAGCCCTGGTAAAACTTGAAACCCTAGGTGAAACCACGCAAAACATTCACCTCCAACTTCTGAAGCCATCGACTGCCAAGTACAGCCGCCAGTGTCATACCCTGTCCCTTGTGAGCCTTATGCTGCCATTTATTGCAAGTGGCTTGCACTGCTGAAGTAGGCTCAGCCTTTCTGGCATTTAGTCACACTACCAGCATTTCCTTTTAACGCTATTTCAACCTTAGCCCTCAGCATCGGTGTAATTCAACACACAAAGGGTTGTTTCCGGCTGGAAGTCATGAGAAGGTGCATATTCAGAGGAACACGAGTCATTCATTTTTAGCGTGAATTATTTTTTTTTAAAAAAAGTTATTTCTTCAAGTTACAATCTTTCTCTCAATTTAGAATATTTTTGTAACTTCCCACAGGTGTTAAGATCCATAACCAGAAAAATCAGAAGGCCAAACTTCAAGGATTCTTAAATACCAAAGCTGTCTTTTTCACCTCTGGTTTTCAGAGTCTCTGAGCAGTTACACAAAGTTTTAGACGTTAAGATAAAAAGCCACTGGTGGTGAGCTCAAGCTTTAAATCAGCATAGATTTTAGATAATTACTTTAGTCATGAGTAGCAAACCCAAGAATTAGCCAAACAGGCAATTCCAGGCACTGTTTTGTCTCATGTCCTGCACAGCAGCAGCCTGGCATTTAGCAAGGGTTGCAAAAGTCTCAGGGTACACAYGAAACCACAAAGACTTTCACATGCTGAAAGGGACCAACATGGTGCCTGAGGTTGGACTGTACAGGGGAGAGCTCAATATAATGAAGCAAAGAAAAACGCAAGACATCACTTCTGGTCCTGGTTCAACAGATGGTGCGTAACCACAGTTTCTGTAAAAAAAAAACCACCGCCAAAACCAGGGATGCTGGCAGCCCTTATGCTCATTAGAAACCCTCCTAGAAACAGCTCCCTTGTGATCACACTAAGAGGCAGAGGCACTGACTGCAGAAGTTGTTTACCTGAGACCACAGAGAACAAATAAGTGCAAATAGTAGGAGGAGGACTGGAGAAACATGTACAAGGACAGAGCACCACAGCATGCCAGTCCCTTGGTGAGTGCACAGCAGAATGGACGCCCTCTGCAAACCCTCCTCTTGAGGGGAAGCCCTCAAACACAAAAATCAGGTCCCCAACTCTCCTCCTCCACATATGCACATACCTCCAGGCAACTGCTCAGCACAAGCACAGTTAGGAGTGGACACGAAACTCAGGAACAGCTTGGTAGCTCCTTCTACTCTATCTGACCTACTCTGGGATCCCACCACCAAGCCTTGTCCTAATCACCTGGGATTGAGTTAGTATTCTTCATAGCAGCCRGCATAGTGCTGTGTTTCAGATTAGTGACCAAAAGAGTGTTGGTAACACGTGGATGTTTGAGCTATTGCTGAGCAGTGCTTGCACAGCGTCAAGGACTTCTCTGCTTCTCACTCCACCCCACCAGCAAGTTTGGCTGAGGGTGCACAAGAAGTTGGGAGGGGACACAGCCAGGACAGCTGACCCCAACTGACTAAAGGGATGTTGCATGCCATATGACACCATGCTCAGCAATAAAACTGGGGGGAGTTTTTCCAAAGCAGCCATTGCTCAGGGACTAGCTGGGCTGGTGATGAGYGATTGCTTTTCCATCACTATYTTTCTTTCTKTCTTTCTTTTTTTTTTTTTACCCTTCACTTATTAAACTGTCTTTATCTCAACCCAGAAGGGTTTAGGATTTTTTTCTGGCTTTTGCCGTTCCCATTCTCTCCCTCATCCCACTGGGGGCTGGGGTGAGCAAGTGACTGCGTGGGGGCTTAGCTGCCAGCTGGGGTCAAACTGCCATGCTCACATTCATTGCAATCCATCACCAACTGTGTGATACTGCCTCTGTTCCCCGAGTGGCTGCATTCAGCAGCCAAACCTGATTGCAATGGTCAGCTTTAAGAAAAAAATACAATTACTTTTCCTGATGTACTGAGCACACAAAGAAATATCCTAAGGGCATTCACGCCAGCAAAATGCAATCACATGGCACTGGCAGAAAGCACAAAGATATACATTAACATCGATAAGCCAACTCCAACGGTGACACGAGTGGTGCTCCTGAAGCATTTTCTGCAGCATTAAGTACTCCCTGATTCAACAGTCTTGTAGTGTTGGAGTTCCTCTGCCTCTTGAGGGTTCAGTGCCTGGAACAGCATCAAAGTCATCACCGACACCAGTGATTCTTAACATTCAAGTATTTGAGCATCAAACCCCAGAAAGCCAAAACGCTGAAGAAAATTATAGAATGGATAAAGATTGTTGTCTTCGGATTTGTGGATTTTATAGTTCAAGTTTATGTCTTGCTGACCATTTTAAGGGCTTGCAGCAAGCTTTTGGGTTTTTTCTTGCTTTTAAGTGGAGATTCCCAAACTGCAAGAGGCAGGGCCTTAAGGGAAACACACTGTCACAGGTCTTAGAGCAAAAGTCATCCAAAGCAACTAATTCTATACAAGTACAGCTCCAGCAAGGTAGGAACATTTCGTGTGTTCAAGTTTCCCTGAAAAAAACATTTGCGGGAGTCGGCTATCAAGCGTTCCCAATCTAAGCCCATCAGCAAGTATTTACAGAGATTAAGTTTTACGGTTACGCTCCAGCATAAGCACCGGGACCCCATCAGCACAGGTATACAGGCCAAGTACAAAACACTGCACAAACATACTGAATACCTCGTAGTTCAAATTCTACACTGATACCAGTCAMAAAAAAAAAAAAAAAAAAAAATCTAATATCCAAACAAAACCTCTTCGAAATAATGTCTATTTGCTCACTCTTTTGTGAGCAGAAAAGGAAAGAAAGATGAAGTTTGTGAATAAATTATTCATTACAAATTAGCCCTTTCTTTTAGCAACTGGGTGCACTCCAGCCAAAAGGGGGCAAAAGGGTTTCTTGTAGAAACCGAGAAACACTTCACCTCTAGCAGTTCTGCTGCAGTCAATACAGCCATGTGGTTACAACCTCATTCTGTATTTTTGCTCCTGCTGAAACAATCCTGTATTTATGAATCTGAGATTTCACAGAAAGCAAATTTATTGCAATCAAGGTTTAATTACAGCCCATGATTAATTTCTAAATTACATAAATCCTTTCTCACAATACCTGCATACCAGCTACGAGCCTAGGCAAGCAGAACGCTTTCAACCTTCACTTACTCATATATCCTTGCTTGAGCCAATATTTAACTGTATGTCATTTTAGTGTCTCCCAGACCAAGCCCACATTGCAGATAAAACAGTGTTTTTCAGCTATTTACCATGAAAAGCAAATCTACACCTTTTAAACAAATACCTCTTAATAAAAAAAAAAAAAAAAAAAAAGGCATTTTATATGATCTCGTTAATATTCCTTTTCACAAGAAAGATTTCCTGATAGCAGAAAACTCATATCATAAATTAACGGGAAGATTATTAGATTTACATGTTTCTTAGATGACAGTTTTACAATGTTGTTATTGGAAACACATTAACATCCTACGCAAAAAAAATAATAGGAATGGCATAAAGCAAGAGCTACTACCCACTTATACTGGGAATGCAGGAAAATAACTCGACACAAAGTTGCCTTGAGACAGTATCATATCGATGTTTTAAATCAAATTAATAATGGAAAAGCAGGAGACAGCCAGGGGCAAAAACATGTAAGCCACCTCCTCTGTGAAGAAATACAGACTCGCTTAGTTACAACACCCAGACACTGCTTTTGTGCTGWGATTCCTACGGTGGGTCCAGCAGCGCACGTGTCCCCCCTGACCAAGGGGCACAGCCTCAGGCATTGCCCACTCCCCCAGGAGCCTCAAATATCAGCACTGGGCCATGATGTATCCTCCCGTCCCTGCGGTTCTCCATCCCATGCCAGGGCCCCCACACCTGGGGACAGATGTAGGACATTTCTACAGGAAAGCAACTTGTACCACAAGATGTGGAAATCATCCATCAGGTCAGGGGAGACCCAGCAGGACAGATACATCCTGAAGGATATCTGAAGGAACATCATTGTGCTTGATGTGTAGGTACCCATGCAAGCTTAAAATCAGCTGCCTCAATTTCCAGGACAGCCCAGTCTTGACCAGCATCCACACGTGGATGCAGGACTGCTAGGAGGTTTTGCTAGGACCCAGGGTGACAGGACTGGCTGTCTAAAGGCCAACTTGTGTACACGAAGTACCCCCTCGCATACCCACAACAGTCTAGCATCATCCTGAAACCAGACAACCCCTCGCATGTCAACAGAGAAGAGCAAACAGCATCCAGATCGTTTCAGGATGTCTAAGCTGTGCTTGTTCAAGAACATGCCCTGATTTTAAGGTCTGCTAATGCCCAGAAGTAACAGCTGCCAAAAATGCCCACCTCATTCTCTCCAAGATGCACAGAAAGGGCCAATTAGCAGGAAGCTTTGGGAGCCAAACCTTCCAACCCTCCCCTGAGGCCAGGGACACATCAAGATCAGCTGGTGCCATACAGAGAAGGACTCTCCAAGGTGCATGGCCCATGCATCTCAGCTCTGTGCTGCCACTGGGCCAGAGCAGCTTCCACCAAGGAAGAGGCTGTGACTAACTCTCCATCTGTCTGCAACCATCTCTATCTGCACAGAAGAAGCGGCACAGGCCTAGAGAGATCAGGAGCTATGTCAAAATCATGACACTAGATTTATGCATCCACAGCTTAGATTAGTGGGTAAAGGAAGTAAAAAGCAGGATAGATCCATCACCTCTTGGGGCACAGCAGCAAAAGCCAGGCAAATGCATATTGCCATGGATTAAAAGAGCCTAAATAGATAAGATGTGCGTAAGCGTGCGGGTAAAGGCCTTTTAATTCACAGCTCTCACTGCTATATTGAACTGACCAAGTCCCAGGAGCTAGCCAGCCACCATGACAGTGTATTTAATGTTGAATAATTCACTGACAACAAAGCACTCATTTCACCTGGCAGGGTTTCTTTTGTTGTGACAGGGGTTGTGTGCCCCCCTTGCTTTGGGGCTCTCAGCTGGGCAGAGATGCTCCTGCTCAGACCTCAGCTGAAAGGTGGGTTAACAGACCCTGCTGGCAGGTGCTTGGGATGGACCATGTTTAGAGTTGGTCTCTGCAGCTGCAGGGAGAACCCAAGCCTGCTTTGGGTTCACAGCAGCAGTTGTGAAAAGCCTTCTCCCTTCCCCTGCCCCTCTCTGAAGTGCAATGGGCCAGGAGTAGCGAAAGGACCACAGCAAAATCCAAGAGAGACATTTGTACCTAACTCACTGGGAACTTTTTGGGAAGCACTTTCTTTGGGAAGCAACCCCCTTTCCTCCAAAGTGATTTACCCAAATCAGTAGTTTTCTTGGGGAAAACAAACACACGCTTAAACCCTGGCAAGACTGAATTACTTACAGCCCTTTCAGAACAGGCATTCTAGCTCTTACTTCTCCAAGTGTGTTTCCAGGTGTAGGATCAGACTTAAAGCCCCAGGCCCTCTGCAAACACAAGCTGGCTGCTGTCTTCTTCACATCTCTGAACTCCTGCCTCCAGTCATGAGAGCAAAAACAGTTTTCAGTGACAGAGACCAGATCCCTGTTCCCACATGATGCTCTTTTAAGCAATATCCAGGACTCTCCACTGTGCATATAGCATTTTTCATGCTTGCTCTGAACAGTCTTTGGACAATGGAGCACAACCTGGCTCAGATCCAGTGTTGGCAAACCCCAAATACTGGTGGAGGAAGAAGCAGCY
Organism: Phoebastria nigripes; assembly: GCA_035582835.1. Classification (NCBI taxonomy): domain Eukaryota; kingdom Metazoa; phylum Chordata; class Aves; order Procellariiformes; family Diomedeidae; genus Phoebastria; species Phoebastria nigripes. The sequence continues at coordinate 5,378,460 of JAYKAV010003377.1, read as the reverse complement.
GCTGCATCTTCAGCTGTTTTGCAGTAATACCTCTGATGGGATTTTGTTTGATTTCTGACTGTGGCTTATGCAGGGGTGGGAATTCTTAAATTCTGAGGACCAGAACTGGACTCAGTACTCCAGGTACTGCCTGACAAGYGCTAAGTAGAGTGGGATGATCAAGTGGATGCAGCCCAGCATCTGATTTGCCTTTGTTGCTGCAGCAGTGCACTGCTGACTCAYGATCAGCTTGTTGTCCACCAGGACCCCCAGGTCCCTTTCAGCAAGGCTGCTCCCCAACCACACAGATCCTAGCCTGTACTGGGCTCTTTGGTTATTCTGTCCCAGATGCCAGAATTTGCACTTGTCTTTGTTCATACTGTTCTTGCTAGCCCACTCTTCCAGCCTGCCCAGCTCTCTCTAAGATGGCTCTCCCTTCTGACATGTTCACCTCACCACCCAGTTTGGTGGCATCACCATTTGGTGAGGGTACTTTCAATCCCATCATCCATGATGTTGAACAGCATGGGGTCCAGTATTGATCCCTGGGGACCCCACTTGTGACAGGCTGCCAGCCTTAGTAAAAACCATTACCACCCTCTGAATGTGACCTGTTAGCCAATTTCCTACCCATCTCGCAGATCACCCATCCAATCTGTTTCTTGCCAGTTTGTCCAGGAGAAGGCTGTGGGAAACAGTGTCAAACACTTTGCTGAAGTCCAGATAAACAACTGCTCTCCCCGTGTCAACAGAAGATGTTATCTTGTTGTAGAAAGTGATCAGGTTAGTCTGGCATAGTTTGCCCTTGGAAAATCCATGCTGGCTTTTCCCAGTCACCTGCTTCCTTTGGTTAGTAACAGTTTCTAGGAGGACTTGTTCCATTACTTTCCCAGGGACTGGAGTAAGACTAATGGGCCCTTCTTGTAGATGGGTATGGCATTTGCCCTCTTCCAGACATCAGGGACATTCCCTGATCTCCACTTTTCAAATATTATAGATAGTGACCTTGCAAAAATGTCAGCCACTTCTCTTAACACCCTAGGGTGGATTCCGTCCAGGCCCATAGATTTATGTGGGTTGAGCCCTTGCAAGAGCCCACAAGACCAGCCCTTCCTCCACTACTGGTGGGTCGACACATGCGTTATCATAGCTACTTGATCTTGTGATCTGGGGTCCAGCTAYGTCTGTAAAGACAGAGGCAAAGAAGGTATTGGGAATGTCTGCCTTGTCAGCATTATTAATGACTAGCTTCTCTGCCAYGTTTAGTAATGGGTCTATGTCTTTCCTGTGTTTCTGCTTACTGCTCGTGTATCTGAAGAACCCTCTCTTGTACTTGACATCTTTGGCYAATTTTCTAGCTGAGCCTTAGCCTTCCTGACTGCATCTCTGCATGCCCTAGCAAGGTTCTTGTAGTCCTTGATGGTTATCTGGCTGCCTTTTCACAGCCAGTATGCTTCTTTTTTTGCTTTTAAGCACACCCAAACTAATTGTTAAGCCAGGGTGGTCTCTTGTTCTGCCTGCTTCCTTTCCCTTTGTAGGGGATGGACTGTTCTTGTGCTTTCAGGAGGCTGTTCTTGAATAACTCCTAGCATTCACAAGCTCCTTTGCCCTCCATGGATGCTTCCCATGGAATCCCTTGCAGCTGGGCTCTGAGCATATTGAAATTGGCTCTCCTAAAAACCAGGGTCTTTGTCCTACTACTGGTCTTCAGTGTGCTCAGCAAGATCTTAAACTCCACAATGTTGTGGTTGCTGTATCCAAGGATAACATTGGTAGTTATGTTGTCAAGTAAGTCTTCTTGGTTTGTGAGCAGTAAATCTAGCAATGCACTCTTCCTAGTCAGCATGTCCAGACTCTGTAGCAGGACACAGTCGTCAGTGCATTCCAGGAACCTGACGGATGGCTTGTACACAGCTGTATTGTTTTCCCAACAAATGTCCAAGTAACTAAAGTCACCTGTGAAGACCAGGTTCTGTTGGCCCACACAGAAAAAGTAGGGGACAGTAGTCTGTGCTTTTTTACCAGTTGTGGCAGTCTCTCTGTGACATCCCAGATCTTGGCTCCTGGCAAGCAGCAAACTTCCCTTGACTGTATCAGGCCGGCAGATGGGCGCCTCAATCATAGAATCATTAAGGTTGGAAAAGACCTCTAAGATCATCGAGTCCAACCGTCAACCCAACACCACCATGCCCACTAAACCATGTCCCTAAGCACCACATCTACACGTCTTTTAAATACTTCCAGGGATGGTGACTCCACCACTTCCCTGGGCAGCCTGTTCCAATGCTTAACCACTCTTTCAGTAAAGAAATTTTTCCTAATGTCCAATCTAAACCTCCCCTGGCGCAACTTGAGGCCATTTCCTCTCGTCCTATCGCTAGTTGCTTGGCAGAAGAGACCAACACCCACCTCGCTGCAACCTCCTTTCAGGTAGCTGTAGAGAGCGATAAGGTCTCCCCTCAGCCTCCTCTTCTCCAGACTAAACGGTCCCAGTTCCCTCAGCCGTTCCTCATAAGTCTTGTCCTCCAGACCCTTCACCAGCTTTGTTGCCCTTCTCTGGACACGCTCCAGCACCTCAATGTCCTTCTTGTAGTGAGGGGCCCAAAACTGAACACAGTATTCAAGGTGSRGCCTCACCAGTGCCGAGTACAGGGGCACGATCACTTCCCTGGTCGTGCTGGCCACACTATTTCTGATACGGGCCAGGATGCCATTGGCCTTCTTGGCCACCTGGGCACACTGCCGGCTCATATTCAGCCGGCTGTCAACCAGCACCCCCAGGTCCTTTTCCAACAGGCAGCTTTCCAGCCACTCTTCCCCAAGCCTGTAGCATTGCATGGGGTTGTTGTGGACTAAGTGCAGGACCCGGCACTTGGCCTTGTTGAACCTCATGCAGTTGGCCTCAGCCCATCGATCCAGCCTGTCCAGGTCCCCCTGCAGAGCCTTCCTACCCTCGAGCAGATCGACACTCCCGCCCAACTTGGTGTCATCTGCAAACTTACTGAGGGAGCACTCAATCCCCTCATCCAGATCATTGATAAAGATATTGAACAAGACCGGCCCCAAAATGGAGCCCTGTCTCCAATGTCTCTCAGCAGAGTGTCACCCACTACTAGCATTCGATGCTTCCTTTTGCAGCTTTTAGTATGTGCTGCTGTGCAGTTTCTCCCTGTGAATCTTGCTCATTGGTTTTGTCTTCTGCCAAGGCTTCATATCTGGTGCTGGTTGGTACATATGAGGAAGTGATATCCTGGTCCCACAGGTCACCAGAGACCATGGCACCTCCTTCTCCAAGGTGCTGTCTGTTCACTGTTGAAGCTTTTTGTCTGGTGGTCCTTGGAGGTCAGTGCCAAAGCAGCCTAGTATTTCTTCCTGCAAAGCCTTGAATAATACTCTATTTCTTGTTCATCCCCCCCTAATACAGCATAGTCTGCTAATTTCCTCCTGCAGCTCCTCCACCCACTGCCTGAGTGACTCCACCAGAGCACACCTTGCACAGGTGGGCCCAAGTTTTCCACCATTTCGTTTCCACAAAGAAAAGACACACAGGTAAGGTGAAGAAGCCAGACAGTTTATTCACAGAAGGCCAAGCGGAGGGATGACCTGGGAGCAGGCAAAAGGGATGGGCAGGGCCCGAGGGCTGGAGCTGTCCCATGGAAAGTTAGGTAATGTGAAGCAGCAAGAAAAGAGCAGTAACCTTTCTGATAACACCTCATCACAGTTTTCTCTGTAAAACTATTCCATTTTCAGCTACAAAGACAAGCAGAGCAGCAGCTCCAGTAAACGATGCAATGCATGTGCTGGCCTCCTCAGTCAGTAAGCCCACCTCAATCAGCTGCATCCTAAAGAAGAAACATTCCCCACTTACAACAGCGCTTCATATCCCTGTACTGAAGCAAACACCAAAACACACAAAAAGGTCTTGTCTTGTCTTCACCATCTTGGAGCAACATGTTTTCACAGCACACATGGACTGGAACATGCTATTGTGCACAGAGGCAGGCCTGCACACAGGCTTTGTTTTCCAGCTGGGCAGCAGATGGTTGTTTTTCCACTGGTCAAGGTGACTCACCTGGGGAGTGTTCTGCTTCAGCAGAAATTCTCTCTCCATCTACCTAACTACTCATCTGGAGACCTCATGTGGCACCCATGTATTCTGCCAGACAGCCCTCAGACGAGCTGCAAGTCATGGTAAAGTGTATGCTCTATGATAGCCATTGCCAGCAAAAGGAAAATACCTAAACCTTCAAAATCAAACATCTTGGGAGATCGTTCCTAGACACTGGGGATGAAGAAGGATACAATGCTTTGCAAGGTAAATAAACGCCATTTGTAGTTGTTTCCCTTCAGTTGGTAATGCATCCAGTTATACCACACAAATTGCCACAAGATTCAGCTGCTATTTTAGACAGAAAGCAGAAAAAGCAACCTCACCATAGCAAGCGTCACAATATTTAGAGCTGGCCAACAATCTCTTCTCCATTTCAAAATGCAAACATCTGGAAACAGATGTTTGAAAAAATTAAATGAATTACAATGCTCCAAGTATACAAATTATCACTAAAGAAACAAGCTACCATTGCACACGAGGCCTTTGGAAACACTTTCTAGATGAATTAAGTCTCTCCCATGCAGGGTTGTTATAGTTGAGCTTCTGCATTGCTGCACAGTTCCAGGTAGAGCAGGCAGAAGTCCACACTGTTCATGTAGAGTCTGAGATGTGGGTGCACGGTTGGACCAAAGACTGTCTTTCGTCTGGGGGATGATGCTGAAATACATTCTATTCTGGCATGCCAGCATTACAGACCTCAGCAGGTCTGACAGACAGACCATGCAAGTAACAAGCTAGATCTGGCTACTACACGAAGGAAAGGGAAGGGAGATTGATTCATTAAGACAAGCAATTAGTGGCTAAAGGAAACCCACGAACAGGCCCCTTTGAGTGAAATTGAAAAGCAAAGTGATTTTGGCAGCAGCAGCAGAACTCTTGGAATTAGGAGTGATTTTTAACAGCAGCTGACAAGGACTAATTGCTGCCATTGAACATCAGGGGACATGAGGAAAAAGAAGAGCTGCGGTAACATGGGAGTCCTGCCAGGAGATAAACAGTCATCTTAATGTTTTACCATCATCTTGCAACAAGCAGAAAGGGCTGTTTTATCAAAAAAAAAAAAAAAAAGAAAAAAATCCTAGTAACTCCTGCTGAGACACTGACACTGGTGGATCAGTTACCGTTTCCTTGGTGGTTACTGCCAGCTCAGAGAAATTATTCTTGATGAATCGGTACCTGTGTGAGCAAAAGAAAAAATTTTAGAGTAGAGCTCCTAGCCCACCTGAACATTTTGCTTTCATCCTCATGACACCAGCTCGGAAAATGGGATGTCTTGTGCAACACTGGGGATCAAGGAGCTCTTTGCAGCACCCATCCAGAACATGGTGTCTTAGCAGAGTAGCAGAGATACCAGTTGTCAGAAAGCGAAAGCAAAAGAAACACCTGCATGAAAAGTACCTGGAATGGCCAATCCAGCATCTCATATTGAAGATGGTCAGCACAGATACAAGCACTCCCTTTCAGATGAGATAGCATAATACACACATCTGCTTCCTATGAGACACTAACCTCTCTGTTCACACCATGACGTTAGTATTGTGGGCTGCCAAGGCTCAGCTTCAGAGTCAGGACAGCTCACATGCAAAACACTTTGATCACAACCGGGATGCCATCTAGACAGTTTACCAGGCATAAACTGGAAAGAGACTCCATTTTTTTCAAGGCACTGATTATATATAATGAGAGGTCGTTTCCACAAGCTCCATCACAAACAGGTATCTTCTCTTCCAGGCTAGCTAACCATAATTCACTCACTCCTTTCTACAGATTATGTTGTTAAGACTTGCAGTTCCTCTTGTCACTGTTCCGAACACTCTCCAGCCACTCCATCATCTTCCTTGAAGCTTAGTGCTAACACTGGATGCTGTACCCAATAGAGGATTCATTGCACTATAAGCAGCAGGAGGATTACTTCATACATCTCACAGACAACAAAACACTAGCTATTTAATATTCCATTTCAGAAACTTTTCTGCAGAACTGCTGTCTCATCAGATTTCCCCCCCATTTTGTGCCTGTGTAGCCAGTAATTCACAGGTAACTGTAAAATTTGCATTTGTTCTTACTGAATTGCAACTTATTTTTCAGCCAAACTGCAGCTACCTTTGATCTGAGCCGGCACTGTTTTGAGCAGGGACAGAGTAGATGACCTCCAGAGTTCCATTATTCTACAGCCTATTCTCTAGGTGACTTGCATCTAGGTGACTTGCAGTGACTTGCATCCAAGAAAATGCCCAGTTACTGGTGATCCTTGTAGATTTTATTAGGTGGTTGCAAGTCATTCATAACTAAACTGAACTTCAGGTCAAGAGAATATGAAGTTATCCCTGAAAAAATGGTGAGACAACTGATTCAGGAATGTTTGGCACAGGTATAAGCTATCTTGCAGAAATACCCTCTACAGGAGAAGGAGCCAGACTCTAATGTTCAGGCTGATCAAGTCGTTCCAGTTATCCTTGTCAACAGCTACACTTCTTAACCTTCTGTCTTTAAAGAAGACAAGAGTTCTCTACGTTCATCAATATTCTGCCTGCGTTTCACATCCCACTGGTACCTATGGCTCCAGCCCAGTTCTTCCACAGAACTTGATGAAAAAGGACACAAGGCTCATGACCAGACACTGAACTGCAGCTCTGGAGGCTTTGGGTCAACTCTTCACTCTGCAGTTTAATCATATAGGACACAGGAAGGCTACAGTGATCCGCCATAATGCCCCACTTTGACAGTGGGAAAATAAACCTTATTCCTACCCACAATTCTGTCTTTTCTATTTGGTTTTTATGTTCTCCAGAGTTAAAATGAACCAACTGTAAAGGATCTAGCACAGCAGCTCCTAATTTTCCAGAGGGCAACTAAAATAACCTTGGGTTATTCACAGTTTTTCAAAAGCAAGGAAGCAAAACTAGATATTTTAAACCATGCCAAAAATTGTTAGAAACACCAGATGGAAAATTATATTTTTCAGAAAAAAACAAACGAGGAAGAGAATTTAGCTCTTATTTCTTTTCCAATATTAGACAACATCAATACAAGCATCAATAATTAATACTAACTCTTCTTCCAGAGACATACCAATTTAGTACCACAAATGCTGATAACTTATTCAAGTCAGAGAATGGATTTAAAGAGGGCTTACCCTGCTCAGGTAGCTGCTCTTGGATTTCAGCTGCATTCATCTGATTTTGCTGGAAATCTCTTTCAGAAGGCCTTTCAAATCAGAGAGCTTAACAATTTAAAAAAAAAAAAAGAAAAAAGAAAAAAAGAAGCTTTGTTTATGTAAAGTCAATCTAACTCATTCCAACCGATGATCGCAGCTTGGGATGAAGGGGAAGGAAAAGAACAAAACAAGCAAGCAGCAGCAAGGACCTTAAAATACCCTAGAACATACATACCCTAGAAAATACCGTACAACATCAGCAACAACAGGCATAAAACCCCTTATCTGAACTCCTGCCTCCCCGACTACCCTGTGGACACCAGCCACTACTTCGAAAGCGGTAACTGACTGCTTTTTGTATTCAGTAGTCCCCCTGTGGCGGCAAATGAAGCAGTGTTAATACTGCTTTTCACAGGAAAGCAATGCTAATAAGTAATATGAGTAACAAGTAATTGCCTCTCCAAATATTACACCAAATGCAACAGTGCTTGAAAGGACACTCCCAATTACAGTTTTCATCAATGCAATTAATGCAGTGAGCCCTAATGCATATGTATTTCACCTAGTTAACAAGCGGGCATCATGACAGCTACAAGCTCCCATCTCCTCATGCTCCTTCAAAGCAAAGATTGCAGATCAGTGGAGTTTTGTGGAGCATTCATTCTGACACATGGAGCTGCCTTCAAACTCTCCCTGTGCCATAACTGAAGTCCATTATTCCTCGGGACATCGGCATCAACTTCAAAGAAAAGTTTACCCCATGATCAAGGCTTATGCTTAGGACTCAGTTACATCCTCAGACTTGTTTTTAGGACATCATCTCAAATGAGAGCCAGTGAGATATCCCTGGAGTGCCTTGCTCTCAAAGGCACTACTCCTAAGCACTGGCCTCAGTACATTTCTGTCATTAAAGCTGAAGGCATGAATAGACAAAACAGCTTGCTGTATGGTATTCCCTCAGAGAATATGAGGTACAATATGGGTATTACTTCTCAGTAGAGAATTAAAGTTATCATATTTCCTTTCAGTTTTAAGAGGAGCATCACTAGACACATACTTGGTTGCTCACCATTTCCATTTCAGTCTTGAAAGCAAGCTATTATTTTGTAATCTAAATTATTTGACAGCAATCAAAAGAAGCATTTTGAAGTATATGTGGGCCTTTTCACCCTTGGACTTCTAAAAAGTCTGTTCTTCACACCAAAGCAACTCCCCACTTCAGAGGAAAAATACATAATTCAATCAAGCCCTCAAAAATACCCATTATGAAGGTCTTTTCAGTACCAGTCATAAAAAGTATACTTGTATAACAATTCTGATAATGATGTGCTCTCTAGCAGATTGGTAGCTTTATATTGCTTCAACACAGGATGTTTCTGTGAATCAGATGAGAATTGATCATTTTAATCATAATTAAAGGTCTTCCTACCCTCTAATATGTATGGAGCATCCTTTGTTTACCTAGCAGGTGTTGCCTGTGCTATCTGAAGCACCACCAGGCTTTCCACAATATATCTGAACTGCCACTTCATTTTATAAGCAGAGGTTAAACAAACAAAAAAGTAGGATTAATTACCTCATGCCTTCAGCACTAGAGGCTAAACTTGACAGAACACGTGTTTGAGAAGGGCATACTCTAAGTGTGTAATGCCCCTTCTTCCCATTGGTGTTCCATGGGCCTGTTACACAGCAGAATATTGCAGTTTTATAAGATAGAAGTTATTTTTACTTCTATTCCATCCAACAATGAATACTGAGAAACACTTCTTCAATGCCAAGCAAGCATCTTTCTACTTCATCTTCCAGCACAATGTGAAGCTACATACGGAATCAAAGGTGCAAAGAAGCACATTAAAAAAGCCCAATTAAAATAGGGTCCTGGTGATAGTAACAAAGACTGCACGTGACTCTCGGTGATGCTCATTTTCCTTGTGGACCACTACCTGCTTTACCAGACAGAAGCACATCCCCCAGAGCAGTCTGAAACACAAGTACCTTTGCATCCAGTTGTCTAAATCGATGCACCATCCTGAAAACAGAAAGAGGACACAGAAGAGAGGACTGAGTCCAGGTATTAGAGAAGCCTTGGCTAACCACCCCTTCTTTGCAAACCTGTGCAGCAGAAGTCTATCTGGAGCTAAGAGATCTAGTCCTCATCTTTGGCCAAAGAGCTAAGGCAACTACAGAGTCTGAAGTTGTCAGAAGACTGCCCTCTTTGCATGTAGTCAGAGGTCAGTTACAAAACATTGTCTGCAGACGCCCCTGCTTGGGAACACCAGTCTTTCAACCTTCCAAGAAGGCAGGGCTGCAGGTGCTTTGGTATTGTTTTTATAACAAGTATGTTAACTAACATATGAATTACTTGTTAGTGCTGTGCTATTCCATTTTCCTTGTCAAGACACTTCTGCTTCCAGTATAAAAGCTATTTTTTTGTATTTGTTTGTCTTCTTTTCCAATGCTGAGTGCCTCTGGGTAGTCTTAACATAAACACTTATTTGTGGACAGCAACGTCCACAGCAGGGGCAGAGGGGCATGGAAGAGCCTAGCCTTTCCTATCCATTCTTATCAGCTCTTCCCTTATGTTTGATTTAGGGAAATACTCAAGCTGCTGGAAGCTAGCTACAAAATTAGGCCATCATACACAGCAGGTTACTGTTGCTGTTTTCTAGCTTTCTTTGTATTTCTCTTTCCTCTTATACTATTGCTCTGAAAACACTGAGACAGATCCCAAAGATAAAGTATCATGATCTGGCAGTCAAAGAAGAGTAGTCCAAGTCACCAGCCTTCAAATACCATAATTCCAAATAGCATCCTCCCCTCTCCAGAGGTCTTTCCTACTCATGCTATTAAGTACAGACCTCCGTATAGATTGATGCCGTGGGAATGCTTGATATTCCAGGTCTAACACTAAATATTCTCTGCTAACTGCATAATGTTACAAAACTAGTCAGCTGTAGTACTGCTTTTCACGATGAGACCTCAAAACACTATAGGAAGACAACATTTTCTCCTCTGGTGGTGAAATAGAAAGACTTAAGTACAGAAAGGTGAAATCATTTGAGAAATACTGTGACAGACATTTGGAACAAGTGTGTTTAATACATCTACCCAGGTACTGTGTGCATAATATGCCACTATAACCCTTGCAATATTGCCATTAGCGTTTTACCAGCCCAATCAATTATTTCTGAAGACAGTCTGCAGCAGCTGACAAAAAAGCCATCATTTTACTTAAAAAGAAGAGGCACATTTATGCTGAGTTTACTTATCTACTCATTAGTTTGTAAACATTTAGAGCTGCTGGAAACTTGCCTTCACTAAAAATATTCAACAGAAAGTTAAGAGAGTGAAGATAAAGAAGTGCAGACGTACTCTTCTGATGAATCATTTGCTTTGGTATTGATTTTGACAAGGTAATTTTCCTTCATGACAGCTTCCCATGCCAGAATTTCATTGTCCTCATTTTTCGAGCCTGGAAAATGTATGTGAAGAAAAACAGCAACACCAGATTCAGTTCATTTGACTTTCCAATGTCAAGATGCAAAAAGGCTGGGTTAGTGCTTGCATTCAGAGGCTAATGATTCCCTTTTCTGCATCCAGAGCATTCGCAGCCCCACTTCCCACCTGTGACACAGCTCTGATAAACATGACATTAATGCATTTTACTGTATGCTCCTGGCAACCAGAGTTGGTTAAAAAAAGAAAATATGAACAAAAAAACCCCAACAAGCTCCAAAAGTCTTTCTGGAATTTTTTGAGTCTTGGTTAACACGAGTGCTTTGTGAAATGGTAGCCGCTTCAACAGGCACAGGACTTTCCAGAAAGTTCCTATCTGGGTTTAAGCTTTCCATTTGTTTCTACATTATCCCATATTGGATCATTAAGAGTAACTCGTGGTAAGAACCATGTTGTATGACTTACCATTGAACTAAAACATTTCAAAATGATGAAGCACTGTCTTCTCTAAAAAGCATCTCCTGTAGATGCTGTAAATTAGAGTGACACAGAGCAAACCACTTTGAGGCATCAAAGTCCTCCAAGATAATACTTCTGCATTTTATCCCGTTCCAACAGGACAGCACAAACCACATGGGTTTTAATAAAAAAAAAGTTAGCCGAGACAAAAGAAGCCCATAGCTAGCAAATGACTGAAGTCCCATTTCCTCCACTCAGTGCTCCTCTGACCTCACACAGCCTCAGTTGTGTTCCCAGATACCAACATGCATTTAAGCACCCGAATCCCAACCATTTCTGTAAGAGTTAACTGGGGAAGCCGGGATTTTGCAATAGTCAATACATTAGTGTGCTTTCTCCGTGCAGTTCTCAGTTCCTGTCACCGGCTCAACCACAATGATATTCTGGCTCTAATTAATTCTTTCATTTGTTTTTAGAACTGCAAGATCAACTGTGCATCACTCGCACAGAAATATCTGCAGTTAAACCACCTCCCCAGCAAGGAAACCAAACAGCGATTTGGACAGCCAAAATGATTTAGTCAGTGCTAAGGAATTTTATACTCCAAAGCAGGCATCTTTCTCCTAAACTAGTAACAAATCTAGCCTGTGCTGCAGGGCAACAGTCAGGTTGCTGATGGATGGGAATAAGTCTGTCAATTAACTCAACTTATCCTCTCTCATCTGCTTCTGAATGGCACTTAAAAAAAGAGAAAACACTCCATTTGTTGGGGGRAAAAAAAAACCTTGTTAAAACAATTCATATCTGTGCCCACTGACAGAGTAAATAAGGGGGAAATAGCTAGAGGACTGACTTAGCCACTCCGGCATTTTTGAGGCAGGTTGCCCATTTGGCCATGCCCAGAGGGCCAGCAGACTCTGCATTCTCTTTCAGTCACTCACCAGCAGGGAGAAGAGCCTCTGAAGACGATTGTGCTCTATTAGGCTGCCCTAGCAGCTACTAGCTGTATTAGCTGGGAGACTGTAACGGAAGGACAAAAAGAAATGCAATTCCAGAAGGTAGAGTGGCAAGCAGGGACTAAGACCACCTCTTGTACAATTTACCTAAACATTCAGAGCATGCAAGATCAGGGATCTCTGCCACTTGGGAGCAGTGCAGGAGGGATGCACTATCAGATGCTAATGACAAATGGGATGGTTTACATTTTTCATGCAGACCATGAAGATGACTTTCAGCTGCTGCAGGCTCTGGATGATTTTATTCAGTGCTCTAACACAAAAAAACCCCTTTCAAAGCTAGGAAGGAGCCTAGGCAGCCCTAAACTGATAGGATTAATTTGAAGACTTAATTGATTTACATACATGAGGTAATTCTGCCTCGAAATGGCTTGGACAAGAGAAAGCACTGGATAACTCTGCACAGTACTCAAGCGGAGCAGGTCTCATGGTAGAACACAAAAGCTCTCTAACCAGACCAAAACCAAAGCTATTGGAGGGTGGGGATCACAACAATGCTCAATTGGAGTTTTAGCATAAGGAGTTAGGAATATAATTCCCCATATCCCAGACAGTGCGCACCTTGAGTACTGAAGGAAGATTATGGCTGAGATTTGAATCTTATCTTATCAAAGCCAGGGGTTTTGATTTGAATCTTATCAAAGAGATCTCCAGCAACACAGTGGTTTTGCATTTGATAGAGAACATGAATGAGCTGCTTCTCATTTCCAGTACAACCAACTCCTCCAAGGTCTACATTGCCCTTGAAAATTTCCCAAAACAATAACTGCCTGGTTTAAGCACACCATGCCATGGAAGAGTTGCAATGCACCTGCCACAGAGCTGACTTCTAGGCAGCAAGGAATAATCCTACTCACAACAAATAGATGGCTCTCTACTTTCTTTCTTACAGCAGCATTTGAAACATTTCCTCATCACCATGAATATGTAGGCAAAGATGACGAAAGGGAAGGGGATAGTCAAGCGAGTGCAGTATTCTTGGACCAAGAAGTAACGCTGGAACTTCCACACCTGGTCGTTGTTCTCTTGTACTGATCCAACAGTGTAACTAACAGGCAAAGAAAGAGAAAATACATACAGCGTTATTCACCAAAGAACTCCACCTCAGAGCCAAGTAACACAGCATTTCTCTTTATTATACCAGGGCATGTTTTCGTAAAGTCATCCTGGAGCTGATAATCTTTACTGATTAGGAGGTTAGTGAGTTTGTCCTCCTTTTTAGAGAGAAATTTGAAAATGGAAGGAAACAAGACAGTAGGAAAAAAAAACCCTGAAGTTACAAATAAAGTGGGAAAAATAGGAACAGGGAGAAAATACTCCACATACTTCCACTACCTTAGCTCTAGGCAATTTTCTTCCAGCCTAGACACAGGAGAACAGGATGCTTCTTTGCAAGATACTGTGCCTCATTAATTCATTAGCTAACTTCTTTCTAAGCAAAAAAACCCCACCTAAAAATAGAACATTCACAAAAAATGAAAAGCTYCTGAGATTTTTAGCAGAGGCATTAAGAATGCTCCAGGCATGGATCAAACCTACTGAACTAAGCACTGTACGAACCCTACAAAGCAACAACCACAAGAGCAAACAGCTCACAGACTGCCTGACCTTTCATTGCTGACATTAAATGGTAGATGGATGCTTCCAAAATGTCTGTGTTGAGATCCTAACGGACCCTTACACGAGATAAGCTAAAACCTTCACCTGATGGAAATTATCTATTGTTTTAGAAGATAAATACAATCCTGAATTTCAGAAGTATCTAAAATGTAATAGTCATTTCAGCTAATGCATACTGGAGGCAAAGAAAAAGCTGGATTCTCTGTTGTTAAAATTAATATATAATTGTAATTACAACATATAGAGACATTGATTGGACTGGTGTCTAATAGACATCAGCATTATTAAAGATTGACAAATACTATGTACACACTGGTCTTAGGAGAAGCCGTCACAGATTCACACATTTCTAACTGCATCAAGAAAAAAACATCTGGGATTGCTGTTTGCCCACCGGGCTTTCTGAGTTCAGTACAATCCAGCACTCCTGCTTGATTAAGTTGTTCAGTCTATTGTTAAAATGAACTATGCAAAGCTCCAAGAGTGTCATTAGAGAATTCATGCTGGGTCCTTCCACAAAATAAGCTGAACTGGCAAAAACTAGTTTTTTACTGGCATAACTGTATAAACCAGAACTTTTACCATTAGATGCTGTTAAAATAAGTGTTTTAACAAGTATCAAAGGCTTCTAGGTAGAGCTGGCTTACTGCTATACTTTATTAATGTGAATTGCTTTCACCCTTTCCAGGGAGTATAAGCATTGTCTTCTGTCCCAAGGTCCTGTGCAGGTTAGGAAAACACATGTACAATGAATAGATACGCTGCACCAGTCCTAGCTGCCTTGCCAAAAATCACATTTCTGACTGTCTTTGGAGTCCAGGTCAGCATGAGAAGAAAGGCTCAGAGCAGAGGGGAGAGCAGATCCCAAAGCTGAGGGGTTCTCAACTCATCATGCTAATACATCTCATCTCAGGCCAGGAAAAATTGGCACTGTCATTCGGAAGGGAGATCCTCTTGAGGCCTTAGAAGTTCCTGTAAATACTCTTGTTGCCAAAGCAAATCCCTGCCAAGCCTGTCACTGCCAAGGTACCATCAAAACACACAAAAATAAGCATAGCGGACCTCAATAATGATGCCCCCAGGTTGTAAGTATTTTTGTTATGCTGCAAGGGAATGTAAAGCAGAAAAGAAGCAGGGCTGGGAAGGAGAACAGAGCCACAGCACTGATCCAACTGCATTCACAAATCAGAAGTGAGACAGGAGGGCAACACGCTCCCGAAGTCTGATATGAAGGACTTCCCATTATTAACTCAACTCTGTGTCAGAGCTTGCAGTGTAAACAACAAAGATTTCTGGAAGAAGCTGAGGAAACTTTTCCCTGCTCTTGCTGGTCCCAATGCAGTCAATATATATTTGATAATGTGCACAACAGCCACCATTTTTATTTGGCAATTCAGTGATGGCTATGTGATAAGGTCAGCAGTTACCAGCGCCACATTTCAGGTGTCTCATCCATCTGCATGGTGTAACACCTCACAAGATGCCAGAATAGGCCTTCTGACCGGTAACCCACAGACAGATAAATTACCATATAAAAACAGAGGTGATGGCATTTTTCAAGACGAAGTTCTTTTGTATGTCCCAAGGAGATGCGGCCCATTGCCTGTGGTATAAGTCAGAACAATAAATAGCAGGTCCACCAGAGCAGTAACACACCCATCATCACCACACAGCAGTTCTGGTTAATAAAACCATAGTGTCATAAAAAGACTGTGATAACAACTCACTCAGTCTAGCAAGGTCAGTTGTGCAGCAATTCATACTTGGTAAAGTACTTGACCCAGCTATCACCCCCTGTGCGAACCACTGGGGTTTGTACTAAGCCCACTGTGCAAAGGATGCTTAGAGAAGTAGTAAAAGGACAGGCAGCAATCCATCCCCAGGACATTGTACCAGTTTTGATCAGGCTGCAGTGAGAAATGCTGAATAACCTTGCCTTTGTTCACCTTCCCACACCACCCTTCATTTGAGAGGTCTCTTTCAAGCTGGGAACCCTGTCCAGACCATGCCCAGCAATTCCTCTGCAAAAGACACAGGCAGAGTCCAAGGCCTCCTGCTGTTTTCCAGGACTTCATTCCCTTTCTCAGAGGGATCTTGATACATAGATCACAAGCAAGTGATCACTCCCTTATTACGTACCCGAACATGGCCACGAGCAGGTTCACAAGGAGGATGTTAGTTGAGAGCATGTAAATGCAGACAAGGGGAATGGTAATCCACTCCGGGAAGCGGGGTTGGTTGTTGGCATCCAGCTCCACGCACAAGGGCTTGGACTCATTCCCAGAAAAGGTGCAGCGGTCAAAGCTGTAGGTGGTACCTCAGAGGGCGAGAGCGGAGAGCAAACAGTGAGCCCTCTCCCCCTSTTTCTGTTGGGTCCAGCCCCAGGTACTGCCACTGACCACAATACGTGTGGCCTCCTCCTTCCCCGCCTCCCCATCAGACATAAAACCTTGCCTTGTTGCTGCTTGGAGGAAAGGGTTCAACACGGGACTGGACAACCGCTGAAAGGACAGAGCCTTCCACCCACCCAGGAGACATTCCCACACATGATAGCTACCATCAACATCATCAGGGTACTGGCCAAACATAGCCAGGTACGGCTCGTAGATGACGGATCGAAATATCCACTCCCAGCGGTGCTCATTCTTCCTCAGGATGCCTTGCCTGGCCACACCAAAGGCTACCATCCACACAGCAAAGAGGAAGAGGAAGAAGAAGACATCTATCATCTGAAAAAGGACAACAAGCAAACGTGTCATGCCCCACTGCATGCCTGTTGCAAGCCACACACGGCTTTTTTCCTCCCTGATTTGATATTAGCCTGGAGAACAAATATTAGAAAAACCTACACAAGTTAGCACCATTTTAATGCAAGTTTTCAGATCACTGCTCCATAAATTTACAGTCACCGACACACACACACACGCAAATAATTGACCATTCCCACTCAGGGAACTTCATGTGCCCTTTGAGTGCCATTCCTCAAACACTCCCCGTGTTGAGTGCACTTCAGATCTCTTTTCTTTGGAGTATATGTGCGTGTGCATGCAGAGGTATCACTGGAGGGAAGATCAGCTCCAGGCGACACGCACAGGTTCAAGCAGACATACTCCAGCTCTCCAATGCTCCTCACTCCCACACTGACAGCAAGCCATAACTGTATTATATGGAACTCCACTCTCTTCCTGTTACCTTTCCTAGTCTGCTAGCAAACACCCCTTCCAGCTACAAAGGACAGAATCAGCCCGGCCACTCCATGAGAGGCTCCTCACCACCCGCTTCTCCAGTTCCTTGTGTGATGGATGCAGCAGAAGACAGAAATCCTCCTCCTATACCATTTACCATCATTGTCTTGTTTGGGGAATGCTCGCGTGAGCAACAAGAGTGATGGAATATACCACCGAAACATTTGAGACACATTAAGGCAAAAGCTACCAGGAAACAAATTTCCTCTTCTGTTCTTCAGCCTGATCTTTATTCTCTCCCTGTGTGGAGGGAGAGAAAAAGGCTGTGTTCTTAATTAGGTCCTATTTAGATCTTAATTAATCCTGTTTAGCAGATTTAAGAGAAGGAGAGAACTTGCTACCATCATCAGAACGGTGGTGATTTTCACTCTTGAGGAAAAACAAGGTGTCACATCATTTATTTAGACTCTCTTGAATAGCTGACAGAATCTTACCATCCTCTGCAGCATAATAATTTTGGGTCCTAGATTCCTGCTAACTGTGAAAATATGGATCAGCCTCAGAGTAAAAACTATGTAGTCCAAACAGAAAATAACTCTCCCAGAATACCAAGAGCTTTCATCAGATGAGTGAAGCCTGATGGAGACAGTAAAAGAAAATGAAGAGAAGCGTTAGGTAAAGCATGCAGAAGTCAGATAAAAATACACTGAAACCGGGAGTGGAAAGTAAGTAACTGGAAAACAGAGCACAGCTATCCAGGGCCCCATGCCCTCTCCCACCCACTCCTACCTGATGACAGGTGGTAGAACTGGTTAATGCATGCCTTGTTTACACACTTCCTATCTTAACTACATCATCACTGTGTTTCCTCTTCCCCTCTAAAATTATTAACAGCAAAGACATCTTGTAACTTTAGCTACTCCCACAGCCCTCCAAAAACATCACAGTGCAACGACCACTCAGCTGCACCGAGGCAACAAGAACTAAGTTACAGCTGACTGAACAACTACACTGTAAAATGTGTTTCCATCATTTCTTTGTCATGGTTGTTAACTCACCCATTCATGTAAAACAGCTTATATGAGCTAATGACATTCTGTTAGACTATTGTAGGTACAATTACAGTCCCCTAACACACTAAAGCTCAAAGAGTCCAGATTACCATACTAAATAGTCAATAATAGGAGTCAGGGAAAATCCCAAAGAACTTCTGACTCTCTGAGATATTAACCATCTTACCCTGCAACTTTGTCTGATATGCTCTATATAGCCAGTCTTGAAGGCATCGTCATGAAACCTAAGCCTATTTCAATCATCTTCTTCTAAACATGCTCATCGAAACGTAAGCATTAAGAAGGGTTGTCCTGCTAGCCTAGAAAGATCTGAGTTTAGGAAAGCCACCTTTGACTCCAGGGATAGACTCAACTTCCATTAAACAAAAAAGAGAAAATATTGCATGCAGATGTTCCCTAATCACTTTATTTTATTTCTTTATTTGCTTTTACAGATTTAGAGTCAAGACTTGGCAGTATTTGCGGCCTTCATAAAGAACAGGAGTTTCACGAACACATCGTTTCCCAGAATCTCATTACAGGTTGTAGTCAAAACCCAGAAAGGAAGCAAAGCCATAACATGGCCACAAGAAAAGATACTACTCACCTGAACACAATCCCTGCTATGAAGTAGAAGATTGCTAGTGTATCCATAACATTCCACAGATCTGAGAAATACTTACTGCCATTCATGTACCACTGGAAAGGAAGAAGAGCAGAAAGTAACCACCACACAGCACTGGCCAGTGACATGGGGAGCTCATCCATCCTCCCCTCATCTCTCCCCACTGGATGTCCTCATGGGTAAATATTCCATCCACTGCAATAGTAAGGATTGTTTCCTTGCCCAATTAATTTTTTGTCAGCCATAATAGGTACACCAGATTGCTTTTAATTTCCCCCAAAAGAGGGTTTTTAATATATCCAGCAAAGCCAGAAATTACTGGCAACATGTTTTTACCGTTAACTTCTAATAGGACTATGGGTCAAGATTTTCTACGTTTAGAGCTCCTTAACACATTTTCTCCTGCAGTGCAGATGTCCTAGGCTGATGCTTTTGCACTGGGACCAGTTAAACACATTGGTGACACAAACATTGCACCACAGTGCAGGTTACTGTGCTCAAAGGACATAACCCAACCACACAGGTGCTTGTGCATGGGGAGAAGAAGGAACAGTCCTGACAAGAGCAGAGATTGATGTACTTAGTGCTCACATGTGTATACACATGCTGCCAGGGGACCTCAGGGTAGATCATGGTATGCTCCAGCAGAACTGCTGCCAAATGGGTCAAAGGAGTCTTGGTGTGACCCACTAAGAGCAGATGAAACACTGGGGGGGAGGCAGGAGGGTCACTGTTTTGGGGCAGTTGAAGTATTCTGGCTTCTCTTTCTTCACAGAGCTCATTCAGTAATCTCTCCCTGGCTACATGCACATGCTTTTGATCAAAGATGCAGATTTAATTTATTCCTTTAATGACCTGGCTCTTTATTTCTGAATTGCAAGTCTAGTGAGAATCTCTGCCCATTCCCAGACTGACTGGTACTGCACCCTGGATCCAAAGTTTGTGCAAGAACCAACTTCTGGATCCAATTCAGAGGTGACTCATTAGGACAAGTAGCTTAACCAGGAGAAACCTCCACCAGGCCTGAAGAAATAGACTGACTCCCTGATCATAATTCTTTTTAATTTTCATTGAAATAACCAAAGCTTAGTAGAGTACTGATCAGTGAATCTCTCTATAACTGGCATATCCAAGGAAGGCAATTCTGCTTTCAGTACTTTTACGGGAAACAAAGATTGAGGGGAGTTTACTTCTAAATGCAGAAGAAGCTATGAGTAGAGAGCCCCACTTTGCTATTCCAGTTGCACAATTGTTGCATTTTCTTCACATGATGGGATGCATTGGTAAAGATGGACAGTTGTGGCAGCTACCAGGGTGTCGGGCTCAAGATATTACCAGACACTATTTCAGCATCTTGGGACCCACACACACCTTTCTTACTACTTAAGGTACCAAAGGTTGAGCACTGAGTGGGGACAGCATGTCTGACACCCATGACACTAGGTTGTCTCTGTCTGGTAACTCCCTAAATCAAACATAAGTTGTCTTGCTATACATGACAGTCAAGCTGTGTTTTATGTGAACAGCTAGACGCATATGGCCCAAATGTCATTCACAAAGCAATAAGCATATCACTGCACTACAGCTGTATTAAATGCAGCAGGTTTAAGCCTGATGCCTCTTCTATTAAGGGCACAATTGTGGATGGAGGAAAGGAAACAGGTTTTGGTCTAAAGCAGAAACAGAGAGAAAACAGAGGAAGATGCGTGTAAACAAGTGAGAACAACCAAGACTGCAGTGCAGTTCAGTCCTTCAAATATCAAGCAGTTCCCACTGCTAAGAGTTAACGTGCACGGAGGTTCTGTCCAGATTCCTTCTCCATTTGAGAAAAYGGGACTTGTCTGCACACCCCACAAGTCTACTCACTCACCTGGCTGGAGGCTACATCCATGTTGCTAAGAAGATAGCAGGAAAAAGGCATCTCCGATTTCACTATTGCCATGACAGCTCTAAACGGGATATGAGAAAGTAGCTCCAGCTAGTTAAAAATCTCTAGGACCATCAGAACTGAAAACAGGGCTGAACCAGTGGCTTACAGTTCAGATACAGTTTGGTTCTCCTGAATGGTGAAACAATCTGCTTTAAATTTGGAACAATGTCTAGTAGCTGTCACTTCCACAGACACACCACTCTCTAATCAGAGGGCTGATTTCTCCCCAGAACTAGTTATCTGACTGCAGCAGCTACAGTGGGACCCCAGGCAACGTTACTCTTATTTTTCCTTCAATGTGAAAACAAAATCTGAGACATCCCTCTTTTTTTTTAAAATATTAAGGACACAGATACTATTTTGACTGCAGAGTTAGACCAATGCACACACAATCTATCTCGGAGGAAGCCACGGAGAAAGTTTCCTGAGAAGCTTAGAGGATTGGGACACTGCTCTGCATTCTGCTCCTTAGGAAAATAGATTTGAAGCCAGGACACTGCCTTAAGATAACTTTAAATCTTCAATAAAGTCTCTGTTTCAGCTGCCTCTACTCCCACAATCAAATTGGTACAGTCTGGCCACCAGCTATTAATGGGATTACTGGGATCTGAAGCTGTTCTACCTGCTCAGGGTAGTGAGAAATAGTGACATTGGTAGGAAAAAAGTTTTCTATCCCTAAGGCTTTCCCCAGGACTTTTGCTGGGTACACGCGGGAAGTGCAAGGACAGGTCCAGAGACACCAGAACCTAAATCAGCAGAAACAAACACTCCATTAGTGTTTTCATCGCAACAGAGTCTTTTACTTTTCCCCCATTTTCCTTCGCAAGTAAAGTTGCTTTAAACAGGGTACTACCTTGACTATTAAAAAGGAAAAAGACCACACAGCAAGCACAGTAACATCAACACTCAGCAATGTCACTTGAGCTCATGTAAGAAATGTTATTCCAGGGTGGTGTGATCGTAGAATCATAGAATCATTTAGGTTGGAAAAGACCTTTAAGATCATCGAGTCCAACCATAAACCTAGCACTGCCAAGACCACCACTAAACCATGCCCCTAAGCACCAGGTCTACACGTCTTTTAAATACCTCCAGGGATGGTGACTCAACCACTTCCCTGGGCAGCCTGTTCCAGTGCTTGACGACCCTTTCGGTGAAGAAATTTTTCCTAATTTCCAGTCTAAACCTCCCCTGGAACAACTTGAGGCCATTTCCTCTCGTCCTATCGCTAGTTGCTTGGCAGAAGTGACCAACACCCACCTCGCTACAACCTCCTTTCAGGTAGTTGTAGAGCGCGGTAAGGTCTCCCCTCAGCCTCCTCTTCTCCAGACTAARCAGTCCCAGTTCCCTCAGCCGCTCCTCATCAGACTTGCGCTCCAGACCCTTCACCAGCTTCACTGCCCTCCTCTGGACACGCTCCAGCAACTCAACGTCCTTCTTGTAGTGAGGGGCCCAAAACTGAACACAGTATTCGAGGTGCGGCCTCACCAGTGCCGAGTACAGTGGCACAATCCCTTCCCTGTTCCCGCTGGCCACACTATTTCTGGTACAGGCCAGGATGCTATTGGCCTTCTTGGCCACCTGGGCACACTGCCGGCTCATGTTCAGCCGGCTGTCRACCARSACCCCCAGGTCCTTTTCTGCCAGGCAGCTTTCCAGCCACTCTTCCCCAAGCCTGTAGCGTTGCATGGAGTTGTTGTGACCCAAGTGCAGGACCCGGCACTTGGCCTTGTTGAACCTCAAACAATTGGCCTCAGCCCATCGATCTAGCCTGTCCAGATCCCTCTGTAGAGTCTTCCTACCCTCAAGCAGATCAATACTCGCACTCAACCAGCAGATCACCCACAAACACTCATGTGGAGACTAATGCCTTACAGGACAATCAGAATGCAGCACTGCACTGAAACCACACACACATTTCTCTTCCAATTTCCCCAGCATCTTCCCACTATTCTGAACACTGACTGGTAGAGACCAGCTTGCCTGAAAACCAACATATTTCATATGTCCCCTTACATATGAAGTGAGAAGAATATCAACTATGTGTCTGGCTATAAAGGCAGTCCCGCACACTGTTCCCACACATCAGGACAAGCAATGCAGGCAGTCCAAAGCTGATCCTTGGGACTACGTGAAACTAGCAAAAACTGTATTTATGATTAAAAGATAAACAGAAATACATAATGACATGTTGCTCATTGGTCAAAAAAAAAAAAAAAAAAGGGTGGGATGTGGAGAAGAGAGACAGGAATCACTTGATCTAGAGGTATGCATCCAGATAAGTGTGTTAAATCTAACCTCCTATTCTCAACTGCTTTGGCAATCCAAGCCAAGCATTCCTGAGAAATATCTCCACTGGCATCAGCTTATCCACACAGCCTCAAAGTCAATACACATTCCTGTTGGTGCATGGACATTGCAGCTATTGGGGTATAGGTAGGAATTAAACATCAGGTGAAAAAAAAATTTAAAAATATCCATTGTGCCTTGAGTTGCCTGAACATATCTACCAAGATGTGGTTCTCCTGTAACTTAGAAGCAGCCTGCGCTGCCTTACACTACTAGGAGGGGAAAAACCACAAGGCTTTTAATCTAGCACTAAACATTTTTGGTTTGCAAGCGCTGCCTACTTGTCTCACTTCATCACAAAGCAGAATGAAGACCAGCACGTAAAGGATCATCTCCAGGACAGTAGGTTCCTTCTGGAAATCCATAAGCAACACGTAGGCGAAGAGCAACAGGAAAGCGATGTAGAAGATGACATTCCAGGAGAAGACCACAAAAGGGGAGGTGAAGAAAGACACATAATACAAGAAGAGTTTCTTACTCTTCTCCACAGGCTTTTTCCTGAGGAATTAAGAGAGGGAAAAGGTCTCAAAGCATAGCTTTTATGCCTGGAAACATTTGTGCTATTTGTCAAAGTGAAAATTAGAAAGGTGCAAAGTCTAGCACAGGACATTACTTTAAAGGTAATGCCCTTCTGCATCCACTGACTTCAGGCACACAAGTAAATTAGTACATCTTAACTCCAGATCAGAGTGAGGATGGGATCTGTCAAAAGCTCATTCAGCCATTAAATATCTTTATTTGAGAGTGATTGAACACTGGAACAGGTTCCCGGAGTGGCTGTGGAGCCTCCATCCTTGGAGATACTCAAAACCCAACTGGACAGTCCTGGACAATCTGCTCTAGCTGACCCTGCTTTGAGAGCAGGGGGTTGGACTGGATGATCTCCAGAGGTCCCTTCCAACCTGAATTGACTTGCTATATTTCTGCTAATGAGAAGCCAGTTGATTACCTGAATGAGATGAAACCACAGCCTATTAAAGGGAAAAAGAACTGACACAGTATAATCTTCCAATTCTTAGTATCTCTTGAAATCTCTCCATACCACTGCTTGGAAAGGAAATTCTGCAGGGAAGAAGAACATATCCTCATTTGTTCTAGCAGCAACAAAATAACCTAGAAATGCTATTAGAGAACATTTGACTTGGAAAAAAAAACTGTGAGATTTCAGTCTAAATAACTGGGATTCCTGTTTCAACAACACAGAAAGCTTTCTGCATCCTTAACAGTGTGCTGGTTCCTTAGTCCAGCCATCCTCCAATCTGCATGACAAGGAGTTCAAAGTGAGGCTGAGCAGGACTTGACCTGATTTATAAGGCACTTCATGCTGGTATCCACACTGTGCATACATGGGAGTTGTGCCAAGGGAGAAAGCACTTCAGGCAGTCTTTATCATCTAGSTCATTATGATTTACAGCTCTAAATCAAGTCTTCCCCTCCTGACTTGGCATTTGTGAGCAAATCAGCCACCTCGTATTTCAAGAAGAGGAGCCACACGCCCTGTCCCCCACCAGCCACCGTCAGTGCTCTCTGGGATGCATTTCACAGCACTGCAGATGCTGGTTCTGTGAGCGTGCTGCAGGACACAGCTACACTGCCCCCGTGCAAAGCTCAGTGTTCACAGGGCTGGGAAACCTTGCCTGCAGGCTCTCACTTCCACAAGGACAGTGTCTGAGCATTGGCCTTTCACAGACTGTTCACGTGGATGTAGCATTTTCATAGCAAGAATATTGACTTTTTTTAAGGTACCCAAATCACAAGAGTTACAGTAATTTGCGCACCTTCTTTTCACTGACATTACCTGCACCCCTGGCTGTGCAATGAACTGCTGGTCTTTAGCTTCCACTGCTAGTTCCAGACAATTGCTCCCTCCCCAGGCTTCACAGGAATAGGTCAGCAGCTGCTCAGCTAGATCTTCATCATTGCTGTAGCACTCAGTGAACAGCTCTGGAAGAAAGAGGCAGCCCCACACTGAACTCCAACTTCAGGCTCAATTTCCCACTAACTTGGATGCAATTGTCTTCAGTGACTTCCAAAGTATAACATTTACAACATCAAAACATGTAGATACAAGAACTCTTTCCACATTTTCAGCATGGTAAAACAATGTGCGCATTGCTTTACAAGCTCACTTGCATGCAGTAAGCTTTCATACAGAATTCATGTCTGGATGAAAAACTGTAATACTAAATCAGCTCACACAGAGATAGCATTAAGTTGAGTTCTGCACTAAAAAAAATTGAGTAAAAAAATATGAACGTCTCCTACTCAAATGACTCAGTATATCTGCTTGTTTCATCTTCTTTTCATTCATTTAGCACTGATCTAATGAGTTAYAGTCAGTCTCAGTAGTCCCGTATTAACAGTAGAGTTTGAACAACAAGGGCAGAATCTGATGCTTTTTCACTGGGAAACACATTGCAAACATAGTTGTTTTAGAAGAGTCACGAGCATCTTATTCTGCCCACTAACAATGCACATAGAGTGAAAATTATTTCTCTTTCCAGCTCTGGATATTTCCCACTCAAAGGCAGTTCTGTTGGTGTATCCATGACAGAGCACAACTGCCCTGAAGAACAATCCAGCCTCTTAGAAAACACACCAGCCTTCACTAGATTCACATCTCTCTAACAGTGTGTTTTCCCAGGCATTTCACAAACAGCTGTGTCACCATGACTGCGAGGATGCACAAATACAGCGATACTTTYAGCTGGTATTACCACATACACCGCAATATGCGGATAGATCTTGATGGACAGACTCCAATGGAACCTGTTCACTTCTAAATGTCTTGCTAAATAATCAGGCCTGAGGGATGCAGAGACCYTTAAGAAAGTCTGTTTAAACAGTTTTCGCCTTGTGAAATAGGAGATACTTTCTGGTAACAAGCAAGGTATTTTCAGCATGGCCTTGTGCCACTCCTTAGTGGATAGTGAAATAGCTTTGTAGTCATTCTGATATACACACAAATAAAACTAAAGCTAGAAGTTCAACAGGTCAATCTAGTCTCCATGAGCCCCAGAAAAGGAACAAACATGGTCTGCTTTTAGGAGCAATAAAACAACATCCATCTGTGGAGATTTTCAAGATTTGGCTAAATGAAGCCATGACTGAACTGATTTAGTCCTGGTGGTAACACCACCTCAATGAGAAGATTGGACTAGAGGCCTCCAGAAGCCCTTTCCAGCAACATTTCTATGGTTTCCTTATTCAACCCACAGGGCTACTGCACTTTAACTGTCACCTAATCTGACCTATGGTGATGACAGCAGATTGCTGGGCAGCAATGCAGTTACAGATCCACTGTTTTCTGCATGAGGCAAGAGAACAAGGCTATAACCTGCAATAAAGTCCCAGAGGCAACACTGTAATGTATTTCCTTCCAAGTTTAGGAACCAAGGTCCTGCTCCACAGGGTGTACCACAGGTAAGCTTGAATTTGTAAGTTGTGGGTGCTACAAATTAATCCCTGCCCTGGTATCTGCCAACTGTGCTGGCTTTCATTTGCATGTTTTTCTGAATAATTTGCAGGATAACTAGACACTGAGGAAACATCAGCATTATTGCTCAGGAAGTGGAAGTCCTAAAAAAGAAAAACATCCCTCTGCTCTCCTGTCACCCATTACCCTCATTAAATAAGAAACTATTGGTCACTTCAGCCCATGAGATGCAGGGCTCAATTCTGAATTACTGACAGTCCCTGCAATAGGAGAAACTGAAGGTCATACAAAGGAAGGAAAATAACTGAGCTAGATCTGCATTCTCAACAAGTGACAGTATTGCTTGTCATCTTAAAATAAGGAAGGTATATGATTTTGCAGTTCAGAATTTAGGAATTCAATCCACTTCTTACCTGAAATTTATGCTCATGCCCCAAAAGTACTCCTGCAAATTTGAAGGGTGGCTTTTCTCAAGCTGAATATTACCAGCACTCATGCAGAAAGCTTCTCTTATTCTATATTCTCCTTCCTATTTCTGGGCACCCTTCTTCAGCCTTGCCATTAGAGCTAGGTAGCTTTTCTTCCTAATGAAAGGAATTCTCTACCCAAAAAAAACCCCACAACACCCACTTTTGGAGGCAAGCTGTTCAGACAGGACACACAGTTTCTACTGGGAACAGATGGTGTGGAAGAGATTTCCAAGCAGTAAAAACACATTTTGACATTCAAGGGAAGCATTTAATGTTGGGTATCTAGTTTTCTAAATAAAGTTTTCTTTCTACTTCCTTTTGAGATGTCATTTCTCTTCTTTAAAATTCAGGGTGTATTTCTGGGCAGCATTTCAGGCAAATTGAATGAATTATCCTGCCTTGCATTCTGCTGAACAAAACCAGCAGGGTTATCAGTTTTGCTTTGCACCAAATAAAAACATCGCTATGCAATCATTGGTACACACCAGACCTGGAGATCATTAAAACAAGTAACATTGCAAGAAAGGAAACAATTTCCTGATCTCTGACCCCTCCTATTAAATTTCTAAAGGACTTAAAGAAGGTACTTACCTACTGCTCTTGTCTCATACTCATTAGCAAGTTCCTCAGACTCACCAGCAGCATTTATATCATTCTTCACCTTCGCCATACTTTTCAAGAGCTTACTGGCCCCAAGGGCTGCCAAAGTGCAACCTCTGGTCTATGGAGAGAGAGTTAAGTCATGCAAAGCCCTCTGCAAAGGGAATGTGACATATTCTTTAAAAATTATCCCCCTTTTTTTTCCAGCTGCTCAGTTCCCAGTCAAGACTGGCAAATGAAGATCCAGTTCCACAAAACAAATGGCAACCATCAGTGTACTGGTTTGATAACAACTTTGCGACCAATCTGAAAAGGTCTTGTGTTTAATAGTTATATATCAGCTTTGCAWCTCTGGCTGAAGATTCACAAAAGAGGGTCTGCTCAGTCACAAGCTACACTACCATTTTCACTGTCCACCAGTCTGGACCAGTTGGGTGTACCCAGAACTGCCCAGACTACGTTAGTCTGTTCCATTCAAAACATCTACACATGCAGGGAAGAAGCACTCTGTTTTGGACATGCAGACCAATGTGAGCAGGAGCATCCATTAGCTTTGCTTGCATTAGCCTCACATTTACAGCCTGCAAATTATGTATTTGATACAATCATCACTAAATGTACTGTCTAATCAAAATTAGAAATGGATTTCAATTAAATACCTGGGATCAGAACACATCCATATTGTGGAATGGGTGGGAACTCAGCATCCAAGCTTGAACACAGATGAGAACATACAACTATAGGTAAATGCTAGCTTGGACTGCTGACTCACACATGACATTAGGAAAGGAGAGTATGAAATCCACACCCAAACACAAAATGGGCAATATTAAACCTACTTACAGAGTCATCTAGCAATTATCTCTTGTGGTTTTGTGTTTGAAGATGGATCCAGAGCCTTCAAAGGCCTACAAACCAAAGACAAGGAACACCACTGTACTGTTTGCAAAGAGGAATAAAGGAGAATTCAACTTACTTGCTCCCAAATTACTTTAGATAACTCTTTCTTGTTCTGAAGAACTGACCAAATAAACAGAGCTTGCAACGGGTGCCTTGTGATAGGACACTCATCCTGAAAGAAAGAGCAACAACTCCTCAGACCTAAGCTCACCAAACTGTTTTCAACTGGAACAAATCTTAGCCTGCCACTCTCCTGTTTTCATATTTTCTTCCTTTTACATCCAGCCCACCGATCCTCTCTGTTGGCTTTCTAGCACTTGTCACACCTAATGTAAGTTAGGTTATATTTTATGTTTATATTAAAGCCTTATATTTTCCTTTTTGATGTGGAAGAATCAGCCTCCCTGTTTTTCCTAAAGTTGGCATTAAAGGACATTTGGGTCAAAGTCACTTTCTGCTTTAACCCATGCAGTTCAGGCAGCCTCAATTCACAGCTTGACTTCGTGTTTAGAGAACACAGATTAACATCCTCTAAAAGGAACACTAACCTTATACCTATATGCCTTTTGTGTTTAACCAAGACCCTGAACTTCACAAAAGCTTAAACAGAAAGGAATTTCTATACCGCCATCTTCTTTGCACTAGAGCAATTAGCACCTGGGGATGGCAAAGCCATCACAAAATGACTCCTGAGCCACAAAACTTTTAAGAACCACAAGCTTTGTTGGAAACTCTCAAAGCTAACCAGCATTTTCAAATCAAGCTTCCCCCGAATGTCAAATGTGTTGCATTGCATCTCTGAAGTCAACAACTGATTTCAAAAGTTTCCTATCTGATGCCCGAGCTCCAGTTTTGAAACTCAGATCTGGATCTGATGTTTGGACCTACTGTGCTGTGATAACTAAGAAGTCTGGTTCTACCTGACAATGAAATAAAGTCCAGAAGATGCCTGACACCCTTGCAACAAGCAGGGTTTAAGATACAAGAGTCTGTACCAAAATATAAGAGCCCAAATTCCTCATGCCCAGCTGGCACCTCTGTACCAGACTCTGAATTTATATTGGTATAAATTACAAGCATAACTAGGAGCATTGATTGCTCTAATAGAAAATATTTTAACTCAACACCCAAACTCACTCACCCATTTTTCTTGTAGTTAAAGGACCCTTACATGCATTTGTAAAATGGGGCAGTATGTTAAATGTAAAACAAGGCTGAGACTGTTAAAGAAAATCCTGCTATACCAGAAACAAAACAAAATTTTTGTTTTTTCCCTTTCAGGAGACACACAGTGGAATCAAACTATTCATCACTTACTGAAAGATGTATCTCCATCTCATCCTTGCTATTTTTGTCATCTCTTTTGAGACCTCTTCGGAAGTCTTCAACCATCTTCCACGCAAACGTGAGGAGTGCATCATTATAGGAGTTCTTTGCGATCTGCAGGTTCTTGAACACCAGGCTGCTGAAGTTGTTCGTGTACAGCTCTGTAAGGACCTCTGTGGTAAGGAACTTCCTCAGATTCAAGCCATTTTCCAGGAAGAGACGGACAAATTTGGGCCTGTCTTTCACTAGGGCTGTGAACATGACATCCTGTAGATCAGCAGACTAGGAAGAAATGGAAAACCAAATATTAGGGAGCACTTAAGACATGTAAAGCTTACCTAAGGGCCTGACACATGTGGCTAACTGCCACATTTTCCTTCATGCTGCCATATTTTCATCAGAATCAGTTTTTTCTGTATGCAATTGCCTTTGCTGGATGGCCCAGAGTACTTCTGGCATGGGCAGATAACCTTTGCAATCAGTGATGTCAGTACAAGGAAGAATAGACACTCTTACTTATCATCACAGAGGTCAGGGTGCTGAGATAGTGGCTGCTGTTACGATGTCTCTCTTCCCACTGTTCCCCTGTCCCATGTCACTGTACTCAGACAGAAGTGGTCTGTACCTCCCAGTTTCGGTCATTGGTGAAGATCTCATCGCTGGCCAGGTCCAACTGGTTCCACTCCAGCAGCAGCTTCAGCTGCCCATTCCAGTTATCTCTGTCATGTTCATTGGTGCTGAAAGCTGCAGAAGAGGAACAATCCTCTAGGTAAAAGACCAGAGACAGAAATGCTTCTTGGCATACTTACTCGTCTCTGCTTTTCACCCCCTACCTGACAAGACCCCTATCAAGTGTCTTTCCCCAGACTCATGCGCATCTTCCTGATTGGGTTTTAGAGGATAGTGGAGTCTTAGAGACATATTTATGGTCCAGCATAGGCCACAAATAAGCTGCTAGGAGCACCTCATCAACCAAAATCAGCACAACATTTCCTTCAGGCTCCTCAGTGTCCTGCATCCTCCACACAAAAGAAATTCTTCAGGATTCCCAATGGGGGCCTACACAAGAAGTGTCATGAGAAGCTGCAATGCTCATAGGCTTTCTTCATGCACAGACAGGAAAATGAGGTCAGCCCAACAACCTTCACTGAGTACCAGTTCTGCTCTGCTGGAGTAGTAGAGAGCCCAGGTCTGAATTACTCACAGTAGCAAGTCACTGTGATTTGAAAGAGTTAGGAAGCAGCCCTGCACATTGACTGTAATTAACTGGATACTTCTCTCCCTGCTGAATGCCGGTCAAACCTCTTCAATCCATATATACCAAAGATACTTGATTTTACATTGCAGGATGCTGAGTAATCCACTTCTGCAGTATAACCAAAAAAGATCTTTTGCTTGGCTTCCTGACTCCCTGTTGCATTGCATACATGTGTGCTACTCTCAGAGATGCTATCCCAGCACCCCCAAAGCTCTGCTGAATGCCTTCCCGATTATCTGGACTGGGTTTTGATCTCACCCACACTAACAGATCCCATAATGCTGCTGTAGGCTGTCCACACCACTTCAGATGAAGACAAGCTCCACACTGTGGCAGGAGCTTAACTCTAGAGAGATGGCACTGCTCTAGGGAAGGCTGTTCTAGGAAATAAACAGCCATCTTTTTCTATCTATTTAAAAAAACAAAACCAAAAACAAAACCCACAAAAAAACACAAAACAGAAAAACAATTACTTGCCTTTGTACAGAGCAAAAGAAATGGCATTGCTCACAATTTCATCTCCAGCTTCTTCTATTTTGATAACTGTCAGTAAATGAGGGTTCTCAAGGACTTCTTTGATCTACAAGAAGGAAAAGTTTCATTTCAAAGCAATGTAGGCTGTTTAGTAGTTGATCTCCTAGAGCATCTTTAAAGGAAATTTCTCCTCACATTGCAGCAAAGCTGCTTCTCATCAGTCCTATTTCCACATACAGTTAAAATTTAATGACGTCCAGATAGAAGTAGATAATGAGATTTATTTTAAAGTCACCAAAGTACAAGATTAATTATCCTCTGAACATCAGCACATAACTGTGATTCCCTCTATGCAGAACATCATAACCAAAAAGATATAATCTCAGTAATTAGAAACTACTCATAAAGAAAAAACAGATTGTGACAGYGCAAGTTTCAACAAATGTCTAGCAGTTTATTAGAGAACAGTTTCTACCTTCTTGTGCTTTGTCAAAAACAGAGATCATTTCTCACATAACCAAGCCTTATAAAATTGCTTTCATTCTAGGACATAGAAAACAAATAATCTTAGCCATTCTTGACTGCAGGACGAGGTACACTCCAAGGCAGCTCAGCAGAAGTTGTGAAGATTATGGCCTTGTTTCCCAAACAGGGAAAACTGCCTTCAGCAGCTCCACACTCCCCAGTGCAGAGCTCCTTCTGGAAACCAGAGGCTCATGGTCTGCTCAGAGGGCAGTTCTTCCTCTTCAGGTTTGGACGCCACAGCCTCCAGGCTCAAAGTGCGAGTTCAGACTCGGTTTCTGCAGGATTGTCTCTGCAAAAGGCCATGCCCTATTCCTGCCTTTTTTCCTGTAAGCTTCTTAATAAAGAAGCAGAAAACTGTTGAGGTTATAAGATAGCTCTGGAGATCCCACTGCTCAAAACAAGGTTGAGTGGAGCAGGTTGCCCAGTGGAACTTGCAGGTTTGTCCCATGGACTCACTCTGCCAAGCTCTGACCAAGAGTTTTGACTCAGGCCTTATTGGAAACAATAGCTCCTTAAACTTCAATAGTGGAAGCTTTGTTTGGTTTATATCAAAGAAAATACACACAGGAGTTTGAGTGTCTGAATTCCCCTCCAGGGCCTGCAAACAACTTGCAATGGTACATCCATAAAAAATAAAAACCAAAAAAGTTAAAGAGGTGGGCGGAAAGCTGAGAGAAGGGGCCTTARGTGTACAGGAAGCAATATAACATTTTCCATCCCCCATTATGAACTTCGACTGAGTTTTGAATATGCAATCACTCCCCACTCCCTGCTCCCCCCTGTGAGCGTGGGTAGGAGATAATTAACCAAGAGAGGAAAACAGAATCAGACCCCAGGATAAAGCATTGGGCAGTTAATTGAGAAAGTCAATTAGCTCAAGTTAATGGATTGTTCAGTGAGCTGAAGTGTTGTTGGAACTAAGACTTCCGAAAAATAACAGAACATTAAGATTTTTCTGGAGCTCCATTTTCTTCTGTTCCTATTAAGGAGAGAGAAGTATATCTAAAACCAGGTCCATCTGAAGGTCRGGTAACAACAGTTTCCTGAGACTGGCCCAAGCAACCCAAGATAGCATATGCTCTCCTTAGTTCTCCAGTTTCCCCAGTCTCCAGAAAACACTCTTGTAATAAACAGTTACATATGGGATCACAATGGTGACTACATCCTGAAGGCTCTACCTCTGGTAAAGGAGGCAAAGAAAAGCAAAAGAAGAATTTGCTGGTGTATGTACAGTGATGTACCTTCAACTGCATCCCATGTACACAGTACTAGTAAGTCAACGCTTTATTTAGCAACAGTGTCCCAATGGAGATGGTGTAGGGATGCTGCTGTGATGAAATATTGACCAAGTAAGCTGCTAGTCCTAAAGGCCCCGCTCCTAGTCTGTAAGGGAAATCCGTCCTGCCTGATATCTTAAGGGATGCAGGAAGACAGACAAAAACTTTTGGAGCAAATGAGAGAATCCTGAAGTAGATTCGTTAAAATTTCAAAGTCCATGGGATAGCAGYGATAACCCTTTGTCCCTGAGCAATCCAGCAGGATGTAGCAGTGCGAGGCCCATTCAGCAAATATCCAATTTCTCCACCTTCACAAAGTATGCAAGGGAATTGCGACACCAACCAGCACATCAGCCAAGAGACACATCTAGCAGGAATTACAAGCATCCAGGGAGCAGACTGTTACAAAACATCTCGCCTTACCTCTCCCGTGCCCAGACCTAAACCCAGACATGTGCTGCCTTTCCAAAATAATACRATTCCCCGCCCCTTTGTTCCAATCCCTATAAAATAGAAGAGTTTGGAATTTTTCTTTTTTAAATCCTGCTAAATGCACACCTCAGGGATATGTCATGGCAAGGAGCCCTGCACATCCTATAAGTATCACCAGATAGCAACATCCCTGATTTGGAAGTCACTGGCTGCTCCTGACCTCCCGTTTCCTCTACCCTTCTCCCACTTTCAGCCTCGCTAGCTCCCTGCAGTAGCACACACTTACCCATTTGATCCAGCTTTCAGTCTCCTCTTCYGAGAGCCTTGAAATGGTGCGAGGCAGATACCTGAGCAAGCTCTCCTTGACACATGAAGAAGCAAGAGTGCCTTCTGCCTCCATCAAGCTAGCAATAACATCAGCAATCCGGCCAGAGCCTTCCACCACAACACAGGGAATCTTACTCTTGATGGCCACATTGATAGACTAGGAAGCCAAAGAGGGAGAGGTGATCACTTGAAGCATGACTGTGTTATTAGAGCCTACTATTCAGTAAGAAAGCCTAGAGACTGTAGGTTTGACTTAGGCGAGAAAAACAGAAACCCGTGGTCCGGAGCAGTATTTTTATTACTACCCACTGATACCTTACCAATGACAACTCTTTAAAACAGCATTCATCTAATGACAGAGGGCTGTGAAGAGCCCCACAGAAACTGAGGGACAGAAATCACCATCTGCCAAATTTTACAGTTGATTAACAGATCCGGAAAATTGCCAAGTGGAAATGGCATTCAGGACACATTACAACACTGCCTAGCTACAGTCACTGCTGGTTTATGGCACAGCATTGCTCAAGTAACACCACAGCTGAGTACAAGGGCTCTGGCTTTATTTGCTGGAGATGCAAGCAGCAGTCTTTTACACAGAGATTA
Organism: Phoebastria nigripes; assembly: GCA_035582835.1. Lineage (NCBI taxonomy): Eukaryota > Metazoa > Chordata > Aves > Procellariiformes > Diomedeidae > Phoebastria > Phoebastria nigripes. Next base: position 5,343,893 of record JAYKAV010003377.1, on the reverse strand, counting down.
CTCCATGAGAACATCAAACTCCAGTGTTACTGAATGTCTCCAAGTAGCTACTTATGTGATTTCTCACACAGCAATGTTGTACACTGCTTATCAGCAAGAAAAAAAGGTGTTGAAATAATGTGGAAGGACCATTAGCCCTCCTGTTGCAAAGACCACAACAGGAGACATTTATTTCATTTGCATCACTACCATTGGGAACACAGTCACCAGAATATAAGCTGTCTGCCAGAAAATTGTACAAAAGGAGTCAATGCAAGTTATCATCAACCACTGGAAATACAGAACGTCTATTAGCTATCTGAAGAGGCAGCTTCATGAGAACAAAAAAAAATCAACCTGGAGTCATCAAAACTGTGAGCAAAACTGTGACTCCTGTCAATTGGGTAGCGGGTCTGTGACAAAAGCAAGATGTTTTTTCTTACCACCTAGATCAAAGTGGTTTTCTTAAGAAGGGTCCAGCTAAAGTGCATGTTTTACATCACAGGGAGTTTAAAACAGAAGCTTGAAACAGTTTTACTTCTCCTCTGCTAAAGCTGATTCCTGTCATCATGCACAAGTCACAGAAGCTGAGAAAGAGGGAGTCTTTCCTGGCCAACACCGCTAAGATCAAGGCATGGCAAGGACAGATGTCCACAGCATGGAACCTGCTGTGTCACTTTGGGCTGACCAGAGACTCTATTTACTCCTTGAGAAGATGGCTTCACCTACAAATGAGCGAGAAGGCAGAGACACCACAAATGTCTCCATGTACTAGTAACACCAATAAGTAGCCAAAGACTGGCACGAACCCTTAATTGAACTATCATTCAGCTACTTTTCAGAGGAACCTCTTGCCAGAAATTATGCATTTGATTTAACAAGGTTTTTATTCATTCTGATTAGATAGCTAGTAAGTCTGTGTTACGTATCATTTCTTAACAGTGGGTTTGAGGTCTCCATAATATACCTGTAATTACAAGGCTGCCCAAGTAACTACACTGCATGGCGTATAGAAACAGCTCCTTCAGTGATGGCCAAATCCTCTCTTAAACATTGGTAATTTGGAACTAAAAGGAGAGATGGGCATATTCAACATGTCACCTTCAGCAAAGCTTTGCTCTAAAACCTGAATGGATGCTTTAGTTTCATCTTAGGACCTCTGATTAACACATTGAGCTCTGCATCTGTATTCATCTACAATCTACCTGTGGGCAAAGCTAAAATTAATCATGTGAATGGAAGCAAAACACCCAGGAAACATATAGGGAGGCTGTGATAATGATCTGAAATTTCACAGAGAGATTCAGACTAATTGATTAATGTTAGCAATGAAGTGGTAATAGAGACTTGTGCTTTGAATTCACATTGTTTGTCATCCTGACAGGCAAACCAGTTTGATTAGCCTCAATGTTAACAGCATAGCTCTGGTCAGAACAGGTAGTACCAAGATCACCTCTTCAAAAAAGATAATTATAAATATCACCCTGCTTCAATTTTACTGACGCAAACACTGACATACTCCCTTCATTGYATCCTACCCTCTTGCAAAACCCAGCCCCTTTCCCAGCTCCTTCTGAAGGTCCTTCAGCCCAGGCTACGTCAGCTCTTCTTCTTGCTGTTAGTCAGGGCCATCTCGTCCTCACTGTTACTGTCCCCTTCCCACACAGCCTGATTGCACATCCCTTCACTTTGAATTCCCTGGTGCCAGGTCCCCTTGCTCCCTTAGTCCCACCCTCCTCGCTCAGGCCACTCATCATCACTCTTGCAAGGTGAAGAGGGAAGTAACAATTCTGTTATTTAACACCGAGACAGATCTAGAAGTCATCTCTTCCCCACCGCTTCCCTAAGTGTTACTTAGACATCCTGTTTCAAGAAATTTCTTTCTGCCTCCTCTGCTCTCCACTCTGTTCATCCTCTTCCTACCTGTCATCTATTTGAAGATGATGCCTGCTCCCTCCCCTTCTAGGGGTCAGAGTCAGCAGAGTCCTCCTGCCTTGCTCAGCTGTCTAGATTTAAATTAGGCGCAGCCCACAGTTCTCAGGGGCAGCCATCACAAGTCAGTTCAAGCAAGCTCTGAGCTGGAGTATCTCCAGCACAAGCTGATCTTCCCTGTATATTACAAGAAAGCATTGATCTCCACCGAGCACGGGCAAGCCAAGTTTTCCCAAACCAAAGTTTAGGCAAATTTGTATAAAAAGGATCAAGAGCTACATGGCTGACAAAGGCTCTTCTGATTGCTGCTCAAATAAACAAAAGAAACAAACATTTTTGTGCTGGATTTGTTATTGAAGAACTGAGACAACTGAACTGTCCCAGCCAAAAGTTTTCCAGGATGTCAGCCTGAGGTAAAAATTTTGCACAGAAAATTTTAACTGGAACAAAATTCATAAGCTTAAATGCAATTGCAAGCAAGGTCTTTCTATAGCAAGTGCTGGGCAAGCTTCAGTAACTAATAAGGCTGGCTACTTTATCATGTTGCTTGTGGAGTAATCTGTCTTAAGTATTAAAGCAATGTCCCTACTGTTGCTCCTGGAAATAAGTAAAAGAAATAAACTTACTTTCAAAGTCTCTTTCCCTCCACCTTGGGCAAAACACACAATTGGAATCTTCCCACCATAGTTAGATTCTGTGAAACGTGCCAAAAGAAAAAGGGAAAAAGATTCAACCCATTAATGCAGTTTGAACAACTCATTTTTCCTGAGTACAATGAAGAATTTCCAAGCAGTTCATGCAGATACTCCAATACTAGTTTATTGTTGATTTTGCCAAATCTATTAACAGCTCTTCCTGATTTTAACGAAAACTCAGTTTTGGCTAACATTCTGCATAGCTGGCTTCAGACACCATTCTCCAACAGATGCTTTTTTCCTCCTAACAATCATAATTTTTACTAGCTCCAAAGTCCCCAAAACATGTGATTTTATTGTATTTACCTACTGCTTTGACCATTTTGAGTCTAGGTGCAAGGTTCTTATCACAAGTTGAAAATTCAGAGCCTCTGACTTCACATTTGCAATTGTAAAGGAAAGCTAAGAATCCCATAACTCTAGTGTTCAAGAGACATACCAAGTTTCACAATGATTCTGGGTGCTTTGTCATGACTAACAGCAAGTATGCTTCAGCTGAGGTACACAGTAAAAAAAAAAAAAAAAAAAAAACAAAAACAAACAAACAAAAAAACTTCAACTAAGAATTTCCTGACAAGGCTTTTGATTTTTTTCCATTTTGGCAAAGAAGGGGCTGAAAGAGAAATTATCTAGGAGCAGGTTGCAGATGGATCAATCACCCTCACAAATGAATGTTTTAGGAAAAGCCTAATTTCAGCTCCTGTGTAGTTGTGCTTCAGCTACCTGGAATTCAGTGCCAGGTGGGAAATATGTAGAAGGGTCAGCTTCCAACAGATAGCCCAGCAGGAAGAGAGGGAAGGGCTGTATTGCTGAAACGGATCATTTGCTGTGTGCCACAAAGGACTATTGTCACATACAGAAAGGAAGATGAGGGGAGGGGTATTCCTCTGAAGAAGCCTGGTTGTTCCTGAAAGTGCTCAAGATGCAACACAGTTAACACATCCCTTCCAGTTCAGCATCCAAGGGATGCTACCACTACTCTTTTGTTCCTAGAAAATCACTGTGCATCAGCCCCAAAGCATGCAAGGACTAAGGAGAAGGAGGTCTGCCCTGACACCCACACCTACCTGGGATAACCTGCTCCGAAATATACTTTTCTAACTGAGTTCGTACTTTTGCCTCTATCGTGGGGTGTCCATGGGTGCCATTATCAACCAGTAAGAGATGGGTGTGATTATTATCCAGGCAATAGAGGGGGTCTCTCTTGAGATCATCCATTGTGTAGTGGGCCAAATAGTACTCCTAGAAGCACAAGCACAGTGTTTAACAGAGATCCAAGGGCAGAGCATGCACAAGCCTTCAAGGACAAGCCAGCGACAGCTGAACCCCTAGCCACCAACTGTTCCTCGTTAGTTAGGAGTCTGGATTTCCTGACTCAAGACACTGCTCACTGGCAGTCCCAACAGCAGCAGAAGGCAGTGAGAGAAACCCCATACAAGAGCACAGCATAAATATTTGTGGAGAAAGTTTTTATTTACAAGAGCGGCCTGATTTGTGATGATCCTCTCGTAACTTCACCTCAGCCAATGGAACAGTGGAAGTTATTTGCAACAGTTTAGTCCTTTCAGAGATTCTGTTAGGCGATGCATGCTTCCTTCAGCCACCAGAAACATTAAATCTGTGGCAAACTTACTTTCAACACCTCACAGAATCACAGAATTTTTTAGGAAGGGACCTCTTGAGATCATCTAGTTCAACCCTCAAACCTCCTTAGAGCCCTCAGTAAACTAAACTGCTTTTCTTTATCTAGCAGGATGGTTTTTAGACATGTTCTATAACATCTAGTGGTCAAAAGGCAAGGGTATCTGACAGATAGGACAACAGTATTGATGAGCAAGATCCATAACAGSAGCAGCAGCAGCAGGTACAACGTGTCTTAGCTCATGGGAATCCCCACTATGGGCTACTGCGTAGGGATTTCGCAGAAGCTAGAATTACCAYGGAAGAGGTTATTCCTTAATACTCTGCCAGATATGAAATTAGAGCAGCTGCACTTCCACACAGACACGCTAAGCCCACAGCTGAAAACACATGCTGGTACCCCCACCAGGCCTGACATGTGCAACCATCTCAAACATGAGAAGACTTTAGTTTCCTCCTGTTCTGGGAAAGGCACCTGATGTTTTGTCTCACATACATTGAGGAAAAGCTGGTCCCAGGTGGAATTGTTTAGGACACAGTAGATCAGGCTAAGTAGACAGACATGCTTATATGTTAACACTGCACTGGAAAGCATTCTGCTGAGCTCTGCTTTACCAGAACGTACAAGCAGAGCTTGACTGACCGCTCAAGTCAGTCATCACATGGCTGATAGCATCAGCCTAGCACGGATACTGTTATTGCTGAGAGCAGCGGTCAGTCAGGGACATAATCTGTATCACTGACAGCTGAGCCTCCTCTTTGTTTCCCCACCAACCCGTACACATTTCTTACGTCATTATCACCATTGCGAATCAGACTTTCTCGGTTGGAAATCATGCCCCAGGCTGCTATGCCAATGGCCACCACGTTCTCCTCTGAGCTCCGACTGATGGTGTTGTCTCTGACCACTTCCCCAATGTACTTCATCAGCCCGTAATGTGTGCCTCCTGTGAAAATCCAGGCCCCTGGGGACAACATGCAATAACCTGGGAGAATGTAGTGGAATACCCACCCTCCTAATGCATTTCTTTTAAGATACAACCACCCAATCCCCTCTCAAGACCTTACCTCAGAAGAGGCATTTATTCTTCAATTAAACACAAACAATATGCTACACAACTTACCTTATGTTATCATGGGCATCCTGATGACTAGCTCTCAACCCTGTTTACTTCCAAACTGTTAGGTCACATTTGCCCCACGTGCACCAGCCAAGCAGAAACAAACCAAATGCTCTGCTTCCCAGCTGACCCTTTGAGCTGCTACCTCTCCAACAGTATTATGCAGCAATAAAATAATACAGACACATATGCAGGTCTTTACCTTTGGACTGGGCAATGTAGATCAGCCTGCTGAATATCTTGCGCATCCGGGGCTTGAGTGCAAAGTTCTTTGCACCCCCAGTGACAGAGATTACAAGGTTAGGGGTTTTCAGGTGCCAATGCTGGGTCATGAGATCATAGAGTGTTTTGGAGTCCGTGTCGCATGATAAACGGATGTACTTGGGTGAGAGAAAAGAGGAGAAACAAATAAGCAAGAGATAAATAGTAATAGCTGGGAACAGACCAGGACTTGCATTTTCTTCTCTAATGTACACTCTTATTCCAACAACCGGTAGACAAAGGGTAAAGTGATGACGAACTAGAGCTTAAGTCTTTGTTTCTTTCTCTAAAGCACCTTTATCCTCCCCCTACAACCAGACACCCATAACTAGGACTTGCAAGGTGATCTCCTCTCTTGACACATCAGTGCTCAGGTCTGGAGATAAGGCACAGTCTTACTTCGAGCAGAACAAAAGTGCTAGTGTCAGACCAGCAGCATAGTGAAGAACATAACTGCTGGCCCTAAGATCTCCCAGCTCCACCATTTCCAGGTTCAGCCCAAAACTGCAACCTGCACCTCCAGCACCCTGGTCAGTGAGGTCAGGGGGTAGTGCAGTGCTCACGTTGCACTACCATGTTCTGCCGCGTACATCTTTAATTTGGCAGAAGCTAAATTGTGTAGCCCCAGAAATATGATTTTTGCCATAGTCCACATAGTCCACAGGCTTTGTACTGAACTGAGAGTGCAGATTCTCAGGATTCTSTCTGGCCTGAGCTGAGTATAGTTGTAACAGCAGTTGCCTAGCACTGTAATAACTCTTGTCTACATTTGATTTACTTTAGGTTATAACAGTAACAAATAGTTATTCTGTGGGGATTGAACAATTTATGACCAGAATAAAAGGTGGCATGGAGGAATGCGGACACCAAATGACAGAGGTCCCAGTCTGTAAAAACAAATCACAGTGGCCAATAATTGTCACTATTTGAGTGCAACCTTGTGAATCAGGTAAAACCATTTTTAGAAATAACAAATACAACCAAAAGAACTGTATAATTCAGAACCACTGAAAAGAAAGAGCATAAGCAGACTGTCTTGAAAGAAATCTACAGAAAGAACTCCAAGCACACCAGGACCAAGGAGGATGGGATCCCCGTGATCAGTACTGAAATCATCCCTTCAAAGACCTCAGGAGTCAGCATAAAGCCTCCAAACCCTCCTTCCACTAGAGGAAGGCAAGAGCACTGACCTTGGGATTCAGAGGAACATTGGAAGGGTGAACACAACACCAAGGAAGTTTATGGTATAACAATTTTAACTGTAACAAAGCTCTTTATAGCTTGGATTATGGATTAGTGGTAGCATTGTTATAAGTGAACTACTAATAATTACAGTCTTATTTTGATTACACTATTAAAGCCTTAATTTGACTAGCCACAAATTCCAGGCTCCATGAGCATGGTGTCCCTATCATAACATATACCCATAACAGCATTTTAAGTTAACACATCACAACTTCATCAAACTTGTAGCAAAGCTTTAACACTGTACCAGGATGCCATAAAGCACAGTAGATAGATAAACTGGCTTCAGATGGACCTACCGTCTCTCCATTTATGTAAAAGGCTCTCTGGCTTTTTTGCTATGCTATTTAAGAGCCCCTTTGCAATTTCATCACTGTTAGTAGTTTAGTGTGAGGGACTTTTGGAAGACAGTCACAGCTGTACAACCCATATCAGGGAATGAAAAGGAGTGCTTGGACCTGAATCATAGTGGATTTTGTATAGATCGCCCAGTATTCACAGGAGAGCAAAACCAAGGGATTAGTTTGAGGAAGAAATGTCCTATCTTGAGAAGCATTTAACTTGAACTAAAGAACATATTCATCTGTTCCAGGATGGGTTCCCAGGAGTAGTTATTGCATCTGGCTCAGGACAGCACATCACAGAGGAAGCCTATCAGGCTCCAGTGGCTACACAGGAGAGCTAAGGGACTCCCACAGCTTCTGCTCCCACAAGCATCAGCCACATGCAGCCTTGGGTGTTTTTCAGGAGATGGTCCTCCATGGGAGAGGGGAGCCTGCCAGAAACATTAACTGCTCCACAGAGCCGGTAAGCCATCCCCACAGCAAATCTTCTTAGCTCTATAGTTAGAAGGCATTTCTCCTAAACCCTACTGATAACACAAAGTACCTTGTATCTGTATGACTACCTTTGTTCCATCAACAACCTTGTTAAGGTTTCCAGTTGAATGACTTGTTTTCATCTATAGAAGTCATTTTCATCTATATAAAGCAAGTACCACATAAAAGATGCTGAAGCTGACTTGCCTGTACAGCTTATCTCGTTCTCTGATACATCATCATGGTGTATAATTGCAAACACACTTCAGTTACACCTAAGTTTCATTCAGTATACCAGCAACTATATATCTGGCACTTGCCATCTCCAGAGTCCTTTGCAGGCTCTACTCAAGCAAGTGAACCCCTCGATTCAGCTACTTTCTTYCTCCGAGGTACAACGGTGCCATCTCCTGGTACAACTGGCTGGTGCACCCCAACCATCACCGATCCAACCCTCAAACACAGGCGATGCCGAGTGTTTCAGTAGCTGAACTCAGAAAGGTATTCAAGAGAAGCATTTTTGCAGATTGAGGTCTACAAGAACATAAAATACAGCAACTGCAATGTCCTTGGATGCTACAGGATCTGAGCAACACTGCAAAAATAAGAGTGCAAGCAGGACTTATAAAATGTAGAGATTCTATTGGTCTGTTCACATCTAATATTTCTGCTCAGGACTTTTTAGGACTCATCCATCCTAAAAAGTACAATGCAGGTATAAAACTTCCCATCCCTCATTGATAATAGTCTGCAACTCTTAGGTTACCTTGGGTTTAAAGTTCTCCCCACCGTGCACATGATCAAGAAAAAACATTTTGCAATGTTTAAGACTAGCAGGTGCCTTGCAATATAGGGAATGAGAACGTGGAATAGAGACATAACACTAGCCAATGTGCTGATGGGATGGATTAGCAGACTTACATACAGCATTTGAACAAAGCATGCTCTGAAACATGCACAGTGGCCTTGAGAGTCCTCATGAAACAGCTATGGGCACACAAACCAATTTCCAGGGTGGGAAGGGGGACACAACATGAGGAAAGAACATTTAAGCTTTGAGAAGTCAGAAATTTTGCAATAGAGCAAATAATTTCTTCTTTCAGTAAAGGTACACAGCAGCTTACAACACAGCAGTATGAAGCTAAAATATGCATATCAACAAATATGTGAAGTACTTGGATCTGTTTAAGCGTGATGCAACCTTTGGTCTTACTTCCCACCCAAATGCCTCTATGCTACTTTGCATAAAACAAACCCAATTAATTTACATAGCATGCTCTGATTTTCCTTATTTATTTTGATTGTCTCAAGCAAGCTCCACTGGCGGTAAATATCAGCCATTTAGAAGAGGCAGATGAGCTCAGCCACATGTGACTCCTCACACAGCATCAGTACAAATCATCAGAAACAGCAATACCAGCCATTTTTTTCTTTCCACCCCTCCACTGTCCCCACACCAAGGAAAAACACAGGAAAAAAACAAAAGAAAACAAACAGAATAAAACCTCTAAAGTTCCACTGATATCTTACATCCCCATTGAATTTACCGTCATTGTAGGATCTCCACCCTGGGAAATACTCGATATTCAATTGGTTATGGGCCTGAGCAAGCTGGTCTATGTGGACATGCTTTGAGCAAGGACTCTGGAGAGCCCTACCAAACAAAATTACTCTATGGGGGCATGGGGCACACAAGCCCCATTCCAACATCCCACAACATCCTTCAGAGTGTCCAGTCCAAGGCATAAGATACAACTGTACGGAAAGGCGCACTGTACCTCCGCAGACTGCAATGATTTGCACATAGAACAGCTAGAGAGGAACGGAATATAGGTCAACAAGCTCTGTAGGCAGGTGTTGGATGACATGCCGTGCAATGTTAAAGCCATTTTGAAGCATGAGTGCCGATTTTATGGAGTAGCAAGCAGGTACATGCAGCTTCTGCACTGAAGAGTAGAGAACCTCCAAAGAAAAGTCTTACATCCCTACAGAGATGAAATCCCTACAGTTATCACCTCATGGATCCTGCTGCACCTTCAAAGGCAAAGCACGTTACACAAGCTCCTGTCCCAAGAGTTGCAGTGGTGCGCACCCTCACACCACTTTCTTTCTAAGCATAAGTTAGTCCACACTAGAAAGGTGCAATGTTCCAAAAAACAGCCTTGTCTTGGCATTAAAGTCAGACAGTCAGGAACAAAGCATCTTTATCAGGAGCTTGATCATTCAGGCACTTAAGCTTACCATGTTGGCTTCGCCACTAAAGATAGGTAAAAGGGTACTAAGTTGCTCCTCAACACCACGACATTCAGTATAGACCGGGACTACAAAACAGCCACTGTAACTGCACACTGATATAGTCAGGGTACAGAGTCCCAGTGAGAGACATCACAGGTCTAGTTTAAAATTACTTCCTCCTAGCCCAAGACCTTCAGAATTGTATTACAGGGCAATTACACTAAAACTAGCTACACGAAAAAAGAAAAATAATAATTTAGCATCACCCTCATTCAACCATTCTTCTGCCATGCCTGGAAACAGATAACCTCTTTTCACTCCCATCATTGGCCTATGAAACAAATAACACAGAAGACATTATTCTTTGTTACCTATTATCAGGGCTTGAGAAATCAGCTTGTCTCCTTTGTAGCCTAAGTCCTTCCATTCCCATTAGAATAAAATCGACTTTAGCTTCACCTTCCCTACTTTGCAGGGGCTTCCACTGGTGTTGGATTCAGGACTCTGAATATGGCTCACCCAACAGGGGCCTGACRCATACCCTTAATACAATCACTCACCTTTCCTCTTTTTCCCATGTTTTCAAACTGTATGTCCCCAAAGGCATCAGTAGGAAGTTCCTTAGTGTGCTTCTTGTAATTCCATTTTTCATTGGTATTAATCTGAGTGCCCTCTATGTGTTGATTTTCAGGGTATCCACATTTACATAAGTTGCCCCTGAAAGAAGAGTGAATAGGCACAAAACCCCACAGTTATCATCCTGAGCACAGAAAAGTAAGCTCTGATACGTTTATTAACGAGAGAGAAATTTTTCACAGCTGAAACCACTTTCAAAACTTCTGCTCAATCAGGACATTTCCAAGAAGCGTTATTCTGCAGCAAACCCGGAGCTAGTAGAATACAGGGTGCCTACCATAGCAGTCACGTCAAATGCAAAGTCTGGGAGCAGGGTTGTACAAACACAACAAGCCAAGCAGCAGGTGGAGCTATGGAACCAGTTGTGCATGGGATTCTACCTGGATTTGCCACATCACAAATCAACAGCTAAGAGGAACCAACTCTCAGCTGAGACCAGCACCTAATCATGCTTCCTCCTCCTACAATCTGCTTCTGTCTAGCACTGGGCAATGGAATGGAGTACATCTCAGGAACCAGTCTGTGCTGAGAGATGAGCTGACACTTCTGGATGGGCCTTACCTATGTGACCTCTTTCATTATCACACACCAAGTTAGATCATCAGCAGCTTAATTTGAAACCCTACAACTGTGCACAGAAATGAAAAAATGAACCAGAAGTCGGCATCAGACACCACCAGAAGTGACCTCATCTGCTGCTAACCTGACATGTAAAAATGGTTTCTTTCCCTTTTTGTGCTCTCAACCAGATGGGAAGAGTTCACTAATTTGATTACTAAGTGTAAGCACTTGCCATGCAAACCCAGGGCCTGACTGGTGTCTAAGCATGCCTAAGACATATTCACATCAAGAGGGAATGGACATCTGGTTTCTGAGGAGATTTTGCAAGCAGTTTGCTGTGTTCCCCCACCACCACCCCTGCCCGCTGCACAGCATGGTGTGCAGTCACTACCAATGCCCTCCTCACCAACACTGAAATTGCATCAAGGGGAGGAAGAATTTGCACTTTGGTTGTGCGGGACTAGTTGGGAAAGCTAGGACAACTCTTTTCCCAGGAAAAGCTGCAGCACAGATCATGAAATCTTCTGCATAGCCTATATCCCTGCTTCCTCAGAGGGCATGGAGAAAGGGTCCTTGCTTATGAAAAGACAGGGTTGACTGTCAACTGTAGTCAGCCAAGTACAGTAAGCATTGTCAACAGCAATAGGAGGGAGCAAGTGTGGCCCCTACAGTCTAAGTTAACAAGCAACATCAGGTAAACACTTGCACTATGTTAATTTTGCTAACAGCACAAAAAAAGTAGATGGGGAGACAAAGCAAGAGGAACAATGCTATTAACAGCACTGTGCAATTTGGCAATATACGGGGGGGGGGGGGGGGGGGGGCAGCAGAATGCATCGGCCCAAAAGGATTAAGATGAGGACATTAATTTGTGTGCTTACAGTGACCTTTATAGTTAGCTTGCAGACTGCAAACATGAGATTGAGTAATGCTCTCCTGTGAATATTGCTGTAAAGGTAAGTCACAGCATGCCTCTCTGAAGGAGAAAAAACTTAGATGGTTTCTTCTACTCCACCGTAGCTTGCAAATAAAACCAGCTTACCTTAAAAATAGATAGACAAAAAAACCCAGCAAGTTACAAAGTATGACTTGCAATCCTTTACCCAGTGGGCTTGTAGGAAGAGAAGCTGATAAGAACCAGCTCTCCATCATTTGTTGGTCCTTTGCCAGACATCCCATTTTAGATGGCAGAAGAGGACCCTAAGTAAGACTTTCTGAAATGAGATTAATTTCCCTCCCTCTCTCTCTCTCTCCAAGGCATTTTTCCTGCCAGCTTCAGAGGAGAATGGAGTTACTAAGCTCTGTATTAGGACTTATGCAGCTGCATTAGTTTGATCACTTTTCTCCTAGATTACAAAAAAAACACCACAAAACGAAAAACCAAAAGCAATGTTATGGTCCTCAAAGTTACATTGCATAAGTACTTGTGTCTGAATACGGAGCAAGTATAATATCCTATCTTAAGAGAACATCAGCCTGAGCAAAACCTAGCGGCTATATCTCTCTGCTGTAAAGGCTTGCGCATGGAATTTGTGATTTGGGTTTAAAAGGAAAATTTACATTATGCAAAGCTCTGATACATACATACATTGTTATACACCAATACCAGTGCTGGTACTGCATCCCTAAAAGCACCTATATATTGCCACAATTATGCTTCAAATAGGGAATTTGATGTTAAAGCCCTTTAACAGAGCTGCTGGAAGGCATGCTGACAGGGTTAGCATGAAGGTCAGGCCCGTAGTTTTGCATTAAGTTAGTTGTGGAGTAACTCAAACTGATATATTTCCAGTTTTTACACGAACTCCTGACAGTCTAGAGCAGTGGTCCCCAAAGTGGGGGGTGCATTAAGTAAAGTTTGAAAAAATTAAAAATAGTGTTTACTTCATCTTTATCTCATCCTTTTTTAATTGCTATTTTTGTGCACGTTTGATAACATACATAATATTAGTACAGTAGCAGATGTACATAGTTTATAAATAAACATATATTGAGGGGTACGCTCAACATTTTTTTACTGATGGGGTGTGCAATCAAAATAGTTTGGAGAGCACTGGTCTAGAGCTGAGAGAAGCACCCCAGGGTGCCTGTCTGACCATCAGACTTCCAGCTTTTTTGACCATGACTGCAGAATATCCCAGGCATATGCAAAGAAGCCAAGCAAGCAGTGACAACGAAAGGAGTTGTAGAAGTGAGACTGAGGTGAGGTTGCACTGCTAGATTCAGACTCTTAACAAAAAACCAGAAAGTTTGCTCCCCGCCCAACCCCTGCCACATGGCTTAGCAGGCAGAAATACCCTCAGCTCCCAGCCCCCCACACCTGTAAAACAAGAGAAAAATGTCTGCTTACGTTGACTTGGTGTCTTTTGTAAAAAAGACACATTCTCTCTTCTTAAAGTTTTCTTGAATGAAGTTGACCAAATCCTTGAAAAAGAAAAAAAGTTATTTCCGATAACTCATAGAAGAGGAGAAAACTCAGAAACAGCATAGTCAGTTTAAACACAAAGTAAAACTGGTGCAAATTTGTAAGTCTCCTTTCTCAAAGTGGATGGTGGGAGGCAATTAGAAAGTACTGGTGGGAGTCGACAGAACACAAAAGACTACTTAAAATCACAAATAGGCATTCCAAAAAACATGTGATATCAATATTTTTATCTCTATCAAGCACAATATATACTAAAGAGGCAAAAGGTATGGCTTCCCCCTCTAAAAAAAAAAAAAAATCTTGCACAGCAAAACAGATTTGATATCCTAAGAGTTGCTAGAGAGCCTATTTTAGTTTCAGCTTTTAATCCAAAAGACCCACATAGAAAACATCTTACTTGAATTCAGTGGCACAATACGGTTAGCTGTAGACTATAGAGCATTTCTATTCGCATGTGTTGCCATGTTTCCAAATAACTTGCAGCACTGACAATATTGTTCAAACAGTGGTTAACTCTGGTCTAGATACTACTTAAAAGACTATGGCAAACACTGTTTCTTCCCAAGAAGGAAAAAAAAAAAAAAAAGACATTAACGTCCTCTTGGATACAGGCTATTTTAATTCAACACAAAAAGACCCCAGCAGGAGACCTGAACAACTAAAGTCATGCTTTATGTGAGCTCACTGGAATGCAAAGTCTCTCCAGTTTGTTTAACCATTAACTCTCATATTAACCTTGAAACTCTGCAAGTGCAGGGGATGCTTTCAAACTTGGGAGATGCAAATTCACTCCTAATCTGCCTCTGCAAGCTAGGAAAGCAAAAAAAGTTCCTCACTTGCTGATAAAGGTTTGGAGGTTTGGGTTTTTTGTTTAAGCACAGCTTGGATTTGCAAGCCAAGATTTAGCTTGGGATGAAAAGGGAAGACATACAGCTATAGGCAAGTTTACCGTTTTGACAGAACACTTGTAGTTAAACAGCGGTTAGAGGAAGTTATTCCAAATGGAAAAGCATTCTTTGAAAAGGACTATAATATCCAAAACAAAGAAAATGGAAGAGAACATAATTAGCCAGTAAAAGCCACAATGATGCAAGACTAAAAAAATAAAAGGGAGGGGGAACCACTTGCTAAAGACCTAAGAGCTAGTCATTAGGCCTCTTGCAAGCCCATCAGATGCAAGAAATCTGCCAGACAATCGCTGTGATCAGCAAATGATTGACGCTTTTCAAGGGTTGTTTAACATAATTATATGTTGTCTGCCTTTGCCATCTAGTTGCGTGAAGAGGTTGGGGTTCTTCTTTATAGAGACAGAGGATTTGTCTCTAACTGAAATGTGAAAAAGGATTTAAAAACCGAAGTGACTAAGAATGTACAATAAAGAGTTACAGGATCAAAAGGAATGCAATACATCCTTAGACTTTCACCGTGTCAACAAAGCACCGCTGCTGCTTGAAGGGTCGCTGGCTAGGAAAACTTCTCCCTAAAGGGAAAACTGAAAAATCAATCATCCTGCTCCTGACATGACCTAATTCATAACCCCTGGGGCCCACGCCCAAGACAACACCCTGGCTTATCAAGGATGTACCAGATACTCACGGCATCACTGCAGGACACGTCTATGCTGCGAGACATGCTGGAATAGAGGAGTCTGGAACTCTCAAAATTGCCATTTCTTCGGTGTCGCATGGTGCCCATAGAAACCTGAAAGAGCATGGCGGAGGGGGAGATGAAGGAGCAATGGTCATTTCTTTCACCAGGTAAAAAACAGCAAGGACACTTAGTGCCCTTGGAAGGCAAGGGAGAGGTTATTTGAATCCAGCGTAAAGAATTAGGAAGTGTATTGATTCCTAAAATGTGAAACTAATATTCAGAGAAAATCTTTTCTCTTACTTCATACCACAAAGAGACTTTCCTCTCTCTTTCCCCACTCCAAAAAAAACTCCAAGTCAACATGCTTTGAGAAAGGAACATACCTTATATGCCACCCCATTCAATTCAGTGCCATATCTTAACACTCTTTCCCTTGCCATCTCTGATGGGCATGCTGAAGAACTTGAGCTATTCAGTGTTTATCCACAATGAGCAGTTCCTAATCTAGTGGATTTACAGATTAAGTGGGATATTAAGAAGAAACATTTCAATCACAGAGAAAACAAACTGGGGTGTAAAAAGAAGTTGGTCTGGCAGTGCGCCAGAAGCTTAAGAGTAGATGCAGCACCTGAGCACCAATCCCTCAGGTCTCTGTCCACTCCTGTAACAAGGATAGTCAACATGTGCAATCTGAAGGGTGAGTGGATTTAAAGCTTATTGGATCCAAAAGTTAACAAGTCACCCTTGGAAGCAAACACGCTTCAGTTGCCCTCTAGAGCAGATACCTGTATTGATCTYACTGTCTTTGAAGGAGCATCAGTTCATTTGCACCAAAGCACAGAAYAAAATTTTATTTATGCTAACAGCAAATACTTCAATTCCCTTTACRTTACTTTGCAAAATAATATTGGAAAAGGTCTTTTCCTGAAAGGAGGGCTGGCAGCCAGCTAATGTGGTGAGCTTAAATTCCAATTCTCCTTTCAACACTATTTTCTCTCCTGCCTTTTCCTCTCACTCTGTGCACTGAGCTTGCCTCTCAGGTGATACTGCGAAAAGCATCCCTCCCAGATACAGGAACATGCATTCTCTAGCTCTGACAAAGCATTCCTGTGGAAGAATATAATCTCTGAGGACCAAAAACTAGCAAGTGTGAAAAAACAATTTACTCAGTGTGTTTGAGAGAAAATAGGAATGGTACTGGCAAGCGGGAAGCTGTAGTTGTGAATAGAACGATGGAGCGTGATGTGAGCAAACCCCAAAGCAGGAAAGAAAAGGCAAGTTTCCACAAAAACATGCATATTTATACTTCACAGTTATTTTAAAAATATTTTGAAAAACATTTCATGTTAAGGGGAAGCATGATTGACTGTATTGTTTACTGTGCATGGTAGAAGTCCAGACCTGCTTCCCCCAAATTCTTCRGCAATGCCTGGGATCTCAATCACCCTCTTTCACTGTTAGGTGATGGAAGAGCACGGAAAAAGCCTCTTTCTCCTTCCCACCTTCTGCATGTAATAGGAACGATCTAAACACAAGAAAAGGCAAAAGGCTGGAAAGTGCATTTCATCCTATTGCAACCTGGGTAATTGGCATAGTGCAGTTGTCCCCAACTTTTGAAGTTAAGTCTCATTTATTCTGCACTGATTTAGTGTTGTATGAAAGTAAGATGTCTGAAAAGGTACCCATACTCAATTCAGGCACAGGTTTTAATTTGACCACTTAGAGCCAGCACCTATGGAAAGCCAGTGTTCACCAAAACCTTGGAGGAACAAACGGGTGTAATGAAGGAACAGCAATGCCTGTCTCTCCAAGAACGGCCAAGAGCACAGTGTTGGCACTCGAACAGGGCTGGCATTACTGTTCTAGAGAGAAGACCCTGTTCCAAATGCATGGATCCCTCCAGAAAAAGAAGAAAGGAAGGCTATATACCCTCTGCAAAACAAAATCAAACAGTTAAAAAAAATCTCATCTCAGGTGTCCCAAGACAACACTGAGCTATCTCACATGCCACGTGAGAATCATGTAATACCGCGATTCATGCACAAACGTGAAAACCTGGTACATCGTCTAGCAGTTTGGTTACATTTCATGTGGACTCCACAGGCGCCTGAGCTTCTAAGCACCATACCACCTTCCACAGACCCCCATCATGGGGATTCGGGATTCTCAGGCCAGAGGAATAACAACAAAAAAAACCCCTTTCCTTCAAAACCCAATGGTGTATAATCTCTTCACATCTCTTCATCTCCCATCATAATCTTACCCCAAAATTTGAACTTCGAAATACTGATCCAAAAGTGACTTCTCAAAACATGTGCCATTGAGAGCTACAGTTGTGCTGGCCTAAGCCTTCCACATGGGAACTCTTTTCAGCTGCAGATACATGTCAGGCTATGCACACTTGTTCAAGGTTTCAGACAGTGGATCTGCCTCAGACCAATTTATTCCCTCTTTCAGCACTGCAGAAAGGTGTTACGCTGTTTGTTAAGTAAAAGCTGCAGAAGAAAATAGAGCATGCTCCTGCTTTGAAGTTCGCAATCTCCTTTGCATTAATAACTCTAGCACTTCCCATGTTCAGAGCAAGGGTAGAAATCTGGCAAGCTTTGCGGCAGATTCAGGAAAAGAGTTTGTAGCAAACTTACTAAAATAGCTCATAACAACAAAACACTGGAACAAACTGACCTCCAGAGAGGCCACCGGTCTGGCCATGCTCTGCTTCAGATCTCCAGAAGCGAAGCATGGCTTTATTTGCCTGGGAACTGTAAGGGTCTGCAGAAAGAGAGAGCATCTGTTCCTTTAAGGGTACCTGCTCAAGGGCCTTTGCCATGCAAAAAACGATAAGAAAAGGAGGAAGCCATAAACAAGAACAAATAGAGAGGAAAACCTGACTGACAGACAGTAAGGGAGGGAGTGATGAGACCCAAACCTAGTCAACCACGCTAATTGATAAGGGTATGTGGAACATGGGAATGTTTATTCCAGAGAGGTTATCTGATGGGGCAGGCTTGTCAAATGGGATACTGAAGAAAATACTATACACAAAATATACAGAGGCTCAAACCTGGCAGGCAAATGTAATGGAGACAAAGGCAAGAAAAAAACCACACCTTGTTGGTCATACTAGTTGATAGTTCTATCAAGAAACCGTGTGGGAACTGGGACTTTGCAGCTGGTAAGGATGCAAACCTGAGGTTCAAGGATGTTGGAGGGGGGCTGGCGGAACCCTGCCAGCTGATAAGGGGAAGGCAGACGGGGAGGAACAAAGGATGAATAGGCAGAAAGGGGTATAAAAGGGGCCCTTTGCATGTGAAACGGGGCCGGTCAGTGGGCTTGTGTGGCTGAGCCCTGCACCTGATCACTGCAGTCTCTCCTATTTTCTTAATAAATTATTTCTTAACTATCCAGGCAGGGGTGGTTGGCAGACAGAGGGGCTGTGCCAGTGCTCGGGGGATCTGTGAATATCTGTGTGCTCGTGAACCCTGAGAGTGTCACATGTGTGCACCTGCACTAGTGCCTCCTGTCTCCGCTGGCCCAACGGGAAAGGCTCCATTAAAGGAATACGAAGCACTAGAAGCTTGCTAARAGCAGTTAAACTACCATTTCTGCTCATTACTTTCCCAAGACCGTTTCAAGGCCAGTGGAGCCTTGTGCTGGGCACCCATGAAGTGAGGTCCAAGGAACCACCTGTGAATCATTTAGGGTCTTGGCTAGCATCACTCATTCACTGACAGATGCAAGACCAAACACAGCGGTTCCAGCTTTATAGTCTGGCTATACAGTCTGGTCAAACGCAGTCTGGCTTCACCTTCCCTAAGTATGGGACCATCT
Source organism: Phoebastria nigripes (assembly GCA_035582835.1). NCBI lineage: Eukaryota > Metazoa > Chordata > Aves > Procellariiformes > Diomedeidae > Phoebastria > Phoebastria nigripes. Next base: position 5,324,926 of record JAYKAV010003377.1, on the reverse strand, counting down.
GTTGTCCATCCACAGGCTTGCCTGGCTTTTCACAAATCCTCTAAACACCAAACGAGCCCAGGGTACTGCAGGTAATGGCCCCCTTCCCTGCATGACCCTAACTTCAGAGCAGATGAAGAACGGCCTGGTGAATAAGAAGTCCACCAACAAAAGACTGGTAGCTCTCACRCTGCGTTTCCAAACAGGGCAAGCTACAAGAAGACAGCTGACCTTGGTGTTGGGGTTATGACAGGTTTCACTCAGCACCCCAAACATTTTAGGATTCCTCCTTCCCTCCTAAGGCAGCACACGAGCTTTGCACATTTTACCTAGTGCAAGGATGGTTTCCAGGCATGAGCTAGAAGCAGAGAAGCAACTATCAAAGCTCTAGCAGTTCCTCTTCTACAAAGACATGCTGCCAAAGGAATTTAGAGGCTACAGCCACAGAGCAATCATCCTGCCCTCGTGAAGTGCTAACTTTGTCAACAACCAAGACAATGACGGCTGAGAGAGTATTGTCCCTAAAAACACTATGTTGTTTAAAACAAAGCAAACACACACACCCCTCACCACATCACTTAAACTGAGTAAGAATGGCAACTGTGCACTGGGAGACGTATTTCTTAATAACCCAGTATGCAATTCTTATCATTTCATACAGTTGATGATTGGTGTAAAGATGTTTTTAAAGCTGTAATTAAAGATAAAAGTTCCATGGGGAGACATACATTTTGGTCTGGATCTATGCAACATGCTCATTAGCAGAGTTTTACTTTACTCGTTGATTTGTTTAAGTTAACACCAGAAAAGTGACTATGGATGTAACTGCACAGAGAGAAGACTAAAAGGAAACAAGGGCATTAAATTATTCATTCAAAACACTAAAGGATTTCAAGTTTGTCTCACTGCATTTGTAAATAATTGATAAGAATGAACGTGCTGCAAACTGAAAAAAGYAAGCGAGAGTGCAAAGGAACCCTGTCAACCTTGGACTTATTTGTAAATTTAAGTTTTGAAGAGCTGCATTGATGCCACAGTGTTTAGCTGATATTTGTGAGCGAAGCTTATTAACTCCATGAGTGTTAGAAATAACACAGCAATCATACATACTTTAAAAGACATGACACAGCTGCAGTTTACGTAACAGGCAAACACAGTTCATTTTCTATCACATTTCCAACGCATTAAATATATAGGAAGACATTTTTAAAGCACAGGCTAGTGCATTAAAGCGCAACCTTCTTAAACTAACACATTCTGAGAGTAATAACTATTAGATAAACACCAGAATAATCCTCTAAATATAAGACTATTACTACGACTTCCACACCACTTGAAGGAGCATATTCCAAGGAAATCTTCAGCCTGTAAGTGACTAATAAAAAAAGAAAAGTGACAAAAAATAACTAGCTCTAAAGAGACTTTAATAAATAGGCTTTTAAAAACTTGTCTGCAATTGAAAAAGCAAGACCAGCTTCCATTCTCAGAAAGGCTTCAAATAAATCTAACCACTATTTGCATTAACATAATTCTAGCAACTGGCTTTATATGAAAGCTTCCAAAAAGAAAAAGATGTTGCCAAACTTCAGATGCACAGCTACCTCAATTTCAGTATATTAAAAGTATATATTTTTAAGTAGAGAAAAAACACTGCCTAATCACATACCAGTGTGGAGCACTTACCAAAGTCTCCAGAATATGCCCCAGCAATCCTACTGAAATCATTACTCAAAGAGGAAGGTTTTGATATACTTCAGCTTGCAAAGCCCCACCTTTTTTAATCTGTGTCATGCTTTCCGTTTAAGGGAGGGCACAGAGGAATAGATAATGCACAGGAGCAAGCAACGGCAGGATTATTCACCAATTAATAATGAAGGCAGGCATAATTGCAGAAGGGCACAGGAAATAACAGTTGCAAGTTATTTATAAGAGAACAGCAATGCTTCTGTCCCACCTGCTGCCAATGTACTGCAGAAACTGATAACAACACTGCCGCTAAATTTATGCAATCAACAGCACTATTAAAAAGCCAGAAGTATAAGAAAATGTTTGTGGGAATAAATAATTAGATTTTAATGTATCAAAAGTTAATGAAACGCAGTTCTAAAATCAACACCTATTAATCTAATTTACTACAAGGTCGTTGAAACACTGGTGAGTACAACAGAGGATTTTACAACAACTGGTATTTGCACCCACCAAAAAACTTGCTCTCAATTCCTTAATTACACTCATTGGTGTAAAGTAATCTGTTTTCCTTCCACCTTTAACTTAAMGCGATTCACTTTGGTAAGCGTTATTTCTATTGCTGTGATATTCACAGTGACTCCTTGGAGAGCTGGATTGTTCCCAGTCCCCTCTCCAGAGGCAGAAAGCAGARCTATCCGGTGTGCTGCTGGAGAACCTTCTACATCCTTTTAATCACCCACTTTGGACAGATGTCAGCACCCCACCAGCTCAAGTACTCCCCCACAGTCCTATTTTACTTTGCACTGCAGTGGATGAGCATGCAAGGAGAAAATGCATCCAGCTCTGGAGGGCAGAAGCTTCTAATCCATAAGCAATCCCAGAGCAGCAGAGGGAAAGAGCAAAGGCCATACCCTTCAAAAGGCCCAAGACGAAACAAGTATGTGTTGTAATTAAAGATCTGCCGTTGAAAACACAACCATTAAAAACAAGCTGAGGTGTTCTGGGTTGGTGTTGATGATCAAAAGCTCACAGTGCTGTTTCCTGGTAATCAGGGGTGTTTCTAAACTGTGCAAGTGCATTCTGAAGCGTGATCTCAGAGCATCCAGACTAAAGAACCTGCTGCCATGCACTGGGCTGCCTCCACTCACCCAGCTCTAGGCTTTTCTCCCCTTGGAAATCAAATGGAGGGAATGATGCACATAGGAATCTGTTCCCAGCATGCAGTCAGTGGGCTAGGACGTGTAACTGGATAACCACCAAAAAAGCTCAGCAGAAGTACTTCTGTAGCTTTTGCAAGAGCAAGAGTGAGAAGTGTCAGATGCACTTTTCTCTCCAGTCRCGGTGAGGCAGGTACTGCTACTCTGCAAGGACCTGCAGCACAAAGAGGCTAACCAGCTTGGCCAAGTCATTCTGCCAAGAGGCACTGGCAGAAGAGGGAATGGAGCTGGATTTTTCCAGCCTGCAGCCTGGCCTCAGAGCAATCTTCTCCTTCTGTGATGGAGATGGCTTTATTTACCTTAAATCTCATGTTACCTTGGCATATACACATCTGCATTTGCAGGAGTTTTCAGTTAGGGAGTCAATGGCTCTGTGCCTGCCCTACAATACATACTGCACACTAGCAATTAATGACTTATGAACAGGCAGCTGCCATGCACTTCATTGCTCCATTTTCTTTCCTTCTTGGCTGAGTTATGCAATTGGTTCAACTATGAAATAAGTAGCAAATAGACTGAAGAAGCTTAGACGTTAAATGTTACCAGGATCACAAAATAACCACACAAAACTAAGTCTTATCTAAAGCCATAATGCCTGTAATTTCATACACATGCCTCTCCACTTCCCTTGTCATGTCAGAGCTATTATCACAGGAAGCCTACCTTAAGCTAATAATAAAAAGCAGTTAAGAGTTTAAGCCATCGGAGGCTATTGCAGTTTGMATTTTATTTACTGTGCACTGCCAAACTGACACAAAAAGTTTCATTTCATTTCCTCATTCAACTCAGACCCAACAATGTAGGGTGCAGGTTCACCATCCATGAGAGAAACTTCTCCTAGAACAGCATACGCCAGGGACCTTTTACTTGTCAGGAGGGACCGCCACCCTGCCCGCCTCTACCACGTGTGTGTTCAGCCCAAAGACATAAACTCATCCAAGTGACCCACTACTCCTAAGAAACATACAGAAACACATCAAAGACTTGCAGCTAATCCTGAGAGGGCGCTAAATCGCTTCTATACATCTTCTGTCATCATATTTCACAAAAACAGAGTTTTCAGGGGCAGACAGTAGCAATATGGTCGTGTATCAACAYTACTCAAGTACTGAACATGAATCTTTATTGTGGTTTATATCTGCAGTAAGTCCCTTAGTCACTGACCTGTGAAAACAGTCTGGCCGATAACTCTCAAGAAGAGAAACTAATGAGTACGTAAACGGGGAGCTCAATCATCCCTTTAAAAAAGTAGCTGCAGTGTTAGGGAACAAACCTTTCTGCCTGGTCCTATTACGCATAGCAAACCTGRAGAGCAGACAGATTTTTGGGGCCACTTTATGGTTCTCAAGTGTAGCAAATCCCCCCGTACCTCAAATAAGAGAGTGGGCACCCCAAGCATAAGTCAGAGATGCTCTCTGATCAAAATACAGCAAGCCCTTGTATTACTAAGAAATGGAAATTCACATAGATATGAAAACATTTTCCATTGTGCCAAGAACAGAGAAGAGACTGTAAGGAAGATAGATGCTTCTGTACAATGAACCTTATGATCCTTTAAAAAAAAAAGTAAGTATAAAGCAAAAGAGCAGATTTAAGGCAAATAGTGCCTGAAGAGCTACAGGAATTTCTGAATCCTGCAGCCTCCGCTATGCAGAAAGTCAGGTACTACGGGGTTCATTTCAGTGGTTGGCAGTAAATCACTTTCTATCCCAGGACCTATGAGAGCTTAAGAGGCGCTTTTTATTGGTGAAGGCAGAATTGACAGTGCACCTGTGAAGTTAACAAATATATTAATTCTCTTGTAAAGTTTGTTTTGTGGGTGGGTTTGTTTGTTTGGGGTTTGTTTGGTTGGTTTTTTAACTAAGTTAGTCTCACTTCAGCACACAGAGTGAAATTTTTAATGCCAAGTAGACCGTCATGGACTGACAGCATTAAAATCACCAACTACTGCCCATTAAATCATTTTTAGGAATAAGGTTGTTTTGGCTAAGGTTTGAGCCACACATTATTAGCATGCTGTTTAAAGACAATGTCTTACTGGAGGTTTGTAAATGGGGTTCCACAGCATAGCCACCACAGAATTCAATGGCTGAAAGTATTCTTGGGTTATCTGTTCCCACCTGAAACTCAGAGAAGAGCCCAAGCAAAAATACAGATGGTTTTTGCAGCACTATTGAAGCATGATGGATCAAATGGGAAAAAGGTTAAATACTTACTCTGTTGAGTGCTAATCACCATCCTTACCTAGTCTAAATTCTCCCCATGGATCACCAGAGAGAACAAAATGCCAAATACTGTCGTAGAACAGCTAGAGTACTTACTAATTACAGAAGCTAAAACAAAGTGTTACATGGAGATTCACAAAGAACATTTCTATCACAGAAATCCCTCTGGATTTATTTTGCTTTGGCTACAATCTGTTCACACTGTTCCTTTTCCTGAGCAGGAAACAGACACTGACGAAGTTGCACACAGAAGCTCATTTACTGTGTATGACCTGCCCTCTGTACCCCCTTTTATTGCCTGCTATAACGACCCACTTTTTCCCTTTTTATCCAAACTGCAGAAACTCACCTTGAGCAGGGGGTAACGGCTCACGTGGCTCCTTACCCTTTTTATGTTGTGATTTTGGATTCATAACCACTGGGGAGAACAAAACTGTTTCATCATGTTTGCAGCTCAGATACTGCATTTCTCAACAGCGTTAGAAGAGGAGGGGGAGAAAGCAATGAAAATCATTAAATGTGAACTACAGGATAATACTTCAGCACTTCTCATCCTCAAAAGCACCTTGAACGTAATTAGCATGAGCACAACAAACCTGGGGAGAAATAAAGATAATTATCTGCCATTTCAACTCCATGCCCTTTGTCTCTCTACCTCACCTGGCTCCTTAAATGCCCAGCTGTTCTCCACAAAGGTGAGAAGTTCCCTGTTTGTGTCTTTTACCATTTCCCAGCTCTGGCTAAGGAAAACATCTGAAGCTGTTACATGGATGGCAGGTCAATATTCTAGCAACAGGCATCCCACAAAAGCATTGAGATAAAGCAGAGGAAACTCTTCAAATCAAGCAAAAGGACAAGGATAGACTTTCCCTCCCACTTTTTTAGCAAAGAGAGATCTGACTCCTATTTCTGTGTGTGGACCACTAGGATGCACCTACCAGCCACTACAATAAGTCTCCTTCCTTTCAGATGATACAGGCAATTTGTTGGCTTAACTTCTGGGTTATATTAAAGCTCAGTAAAATGAGCATCTGCAGAAGGTATTCTTCATTCCAAGAAGGGTCAATGAAACTATTCAAACTATACCAGAGTCCTATCTGACGCATAGGTGTGATAAGTCCTGTTACAGCACAATTTTGGCAACAAAAACACAGATAGCAGAGCTTCTTTGAGGGTTGGGTCTTTAAGGATCTTGGAAAAGCCTAAAGAGCACTTCTCTGTGGACACAACTGCTGAAGAGACACGGTTCTGTGAACAGTCAGCACTTTCTGGTTACTCGTTTCTTCCTAATATTCAGGAAGGCAGGTGCACTGCTGGAGATAAATGAAGTTTCATAAAAGATACCCAGCTCCAGTGATTCTTACTCATTTTGAATGGAAAACCTTCTAGAATGGCTTATTTCCAGCTGGCTGCTCAAGTCACAAAGATTTAATATTAATTACTGAAAGCAATATTTTTTTTTTTTAGCTGTTTGCCTTTCCAAGATATGTAACAGAATATTCTATCAAGTCTACAATGACAAACTAAATGGCACACTAAAGAGAACATAACCTAGTGCAAAATGGCAATATTTTGGCAATTACAGATATTTGAACTGTTCAAAAAGGGATTAGTGACAGTGTCCAAATCTATTAGAAGCACCTCTTATTAGTCTGAGTGTCCAGCTAGTCTCACTTAAAGAGGACAGTCTCCTAGACAAATCTAAGTGTGACCTCGCAAAGATACAGAGACCTAGTGTTATGGGACCTTGAAAGCTCGGTTATGACAGAGCAGAAAGCTGTGGTCCTACCCTCTTCTTATTACCTATCCTGCTGTTTCACAAGCATTTAAAATCCTTTTTAACAATTTAGATTCCTAAATGCAGACACTTGTATTTACTTTAAGTGTGAGAGTGCACTGCATTTGGAGAACAATGGGTGAAATCATTCTGATATGCATGTTAGCCCAGAAAGCTTTAAAAGTGCATTTTGGTGTGAAATATTAATAGGTATGAACAGAACACTGTCAGATTCTTTCTGTAAAAGCCTTAAAAAATAAAAGAAATCCACCAAAATAATTATGTAATTTTCAGCTTATGAATGTTCAGAGTGACTAGCAATTGTGCACCTCAGGCTTTTATGCACTTAATTTGATGGAAATGTTCTGAGAAAGTGTTCATCAAGCTTCAAAAATGAGAGAGAAGAGGAGAGGAGAGAGAAGAGGAGAGAAAAAGCTTAAGACACTTTAGATCAGCTAAAAAAACCCCAAACAACCCCCTAGCCTCAAACACACTAGTCAATTGAAGACTCACTCCCACCAGTTTCAAAGCAGTAGGCTCACAAGCTTAGCTTTGCTACAGCCACACGAGTTTCTTGGAATTTAACTAGGATCAAAATAAAAATGTGCATTAATCCAGAATAATTCAGTTGATGACTATCACAGGGAAGTCTACTGCATTTACACAGCAGTTCTTTAACATATGGACTCAGCAATGAAAGCTTTCAAAACTTTTAAAAAAAAAAAAAAAAAGTAATAAATTCTCTTCACATTTGCATCAAAACTAAACTTAATCAAAACCACCTTTTTTAAAAGGAAGCACACATACTTCAATAATCAAGTATATTTGAATATACCAAGAATGTTTAAGAAAAATATCAAGTTCACTCATTTTTTTAAGGCTCATTGTAACATTGTTGCAAGATTCAGAAAATTATCCTTAGTAATAACTGGTATCACTCACTGTTGTAAAATTCATAACTGAGACATGCTAAACAATATAGTTTTCTATTTTGAGGTTTTTTATGCGTAATATTCATATGCCTATTTTGCATGCACTAAGATCATATACATAAATCAAAGCTATACGGCACAAAGCCAAGTGGTAACACCGAAGAAAAAGCTTTCACAAATTTTAATTTAATCAAAAGAAACAGCTCCAGTGAAGAAGTACATCTGTTTTTACAGACACATATTACTAAAATATGCTGTCAAATTCATCTAATCATATTCAGTTGAAATGAACATATGCTTGTGACTATTTCGGTCTCCATTCTCTGGAAACTGGATGTAACATGCAAACCTTGCACATCTATTGACATTTCACAGCATTACAAGGATAATAGTGTGCGTCAGCAGTAGGCATTTGATTATCCCCCCCTATAAAAGGTACTAATCAATAATCAATCAAATCAAATATCTAAATACAATATCTTAGGTAAAATGCCTTTAATCCATGGAAATCATAGACTCAGAGTCATGTAAGTGGGAAGGTACCTCTAGAGGTCTCTGGTTCAATCCCATATTCAAAACAGGTCCAGGTAAATCAGAACTGAACTACACATAGCTCAAAGCAACCTGAATATCTCAAAGAACATAAATCCCATAACCTCTCAAGACCCCTTTTTTAGTGTTTGACCACCCTCAGGCTGAAATTTTTTTTCTACTATCTAATTGCAATTTCCTGTGTTCCAACTTGCATCCATTGCATCATGCCCTATTCCTGCACATCTCTGAGAACAGTCTGGGGCCATTTTCTGTACATCCTCCCACGTTAGGCAGTTGCAGATATCATTAAGATCCCCCAGCATCTTCTCATATCTCCAGGCTGAATGAATCCAGTACTCAACCTATCCTCATGTATTACATGCTTCAGTCCCCAGCCACCTTGGTGGCCTCTGCTTTGACTTACTTTGGTACATCCAGGTCTTTTTTGTACTGATGAGCCTCAAACTGGACACAGCACTCCAGATGTGATCTCAGAAATGCTAAATAAAGAGGGAGGATCACTTTGCTGATGCTGCTGGCCATACTCTTGCCAATACAGCCCAGGATGCCATTGGCCTTTTTTGCTGCCAGGGAACACTGCTGACTCATATTCAACCTTTTGTCCCCCAGATCCTTTCACCCCCAGATGCAGCTAATGACATTTTTATTAACCTAGGACAGGATTTACCAGAGAAGGGACCAAAAGCATGCAGTCAGGCAATTACATACTCCTAGCTAACCTATGTACAAACTCAGCAGCTTTTAGGAACACACCACCTATTACCAATCCCTGACCAGGTGATGGGTCGACCAGAGATAACTTGTCCAAGTCCTGTTGCTTTCTATTTCTGTTTTCCTGCTGCCACAGAACAAAAAAGGGACAGCAACCATCAGTCCCGTGGAGGTAATGTGAAAAGAGTGCCAGGAGAATTGTTCAGCTGGGAAGTGTGGTTGGAAATGCAGGTCATCCAGAGTGATAAATTTAGGGTGCCCCAACTTTGTGAAAACTGCACTTCTGGTAGCAGATACTGGACTATTGCTCCAACAGCACAGAATAGATGTGGGCACAGGCTAAATTCACTTACCAGTCTGCAGTGCCTGTTGGAAATAGCCCAGGTGCAAATGCAGCTGTTGTAAAAGAGTGGGACTGCCAAAGACACTGATATTTCTTATTCATTTTTCCTCAATTCAGCCACTGTCTGGAGGAACCCTAACTTGCATCCTTCTCAAGCCCTTTTGTATAATAACACAATTCCACGGTACATTTTGTGGGAAGCTGTAACCTGCCCCAAGATGATCTAGCATTTCAATAACCAGAGAGACAACACGAGCAAGAAGCTGGATTTATAGATAACCTGAGGCTGACATGCATAGGAGAGAGAGAACATTAGGCTCTCTGAGGCAGAGAAACCAATTTCTTAGATGCTGGCAGACACCTGTTAAGGCTGTCCACGTAACCACAGACAGCAGCCACCCCTGCATTGCAACAGCCTGACCACAGCATCGCACACTCCGCCTGTCCCATTTCCGTACAGACTCCCTGTGACACTTCCCAGTACGTAGTCCAAGTCCAAGTAAATGCGCGTCTTTTAAGGTACTCTATAGTGACAAGAGCGCGTTGCATCTTGACCCCTCGCTTGCCAGTGGCTCTATTTACAACGTGGTGACTCCTGAGCAGACCTGATGAATGAAAAAAAAAAATCAGATTAACTCCCCGCTCATCGGCCTGTCAAGCCCTGAATGTTTCACAAGCAAAACCAGGAAAGGAATGACTTGGCAAACCACCCTTCACACTCGCTTTGGGTTAGTGAGCTCCTGTTTTAGCAAGCACCATACCTTGTATCTAAGTGGCCTTTTGCTTAAGCAATTGGACCTCAGAGCTACAAGCATCTCAAATCAGCTCTGTCATTGACCCCAGATCACTCTGAACAACTTGTTTTCTAAAAACAACATAGCGATGAGAGGCCAAGGACACCTTTATGTTTTGCAATAGAAAAGCTGGATTCATTCAAACTTGCTGAAATAGGAAGTAATGAAAAAGTAGGTGGCAGGGAATGCAGAGAAGACAAACAGAATACAAGAACACTTGCCAAGTCCACAGAAAAAAAATAATAGCCACACTCTAGGCTTAAGGTGGGAAAACCTGACTGAATTATCCAGTTTGAGTGGTCTTCACACAGAACATCTGAGTCCTCGAGCCCTCTAAAATGCTTTGCATTACTTAGTATTTTGTTCTCAGCACAGCTGCTGCTGGAAAGTCAGTTTGAGAAAAGTAGGAAGATGGGAGGAAACTGCTTCCAAGAAAATTTAGCTCAGGTCAAAGTCAGCAAGAACTGCCCACCAAGACGGGAATGCTCAGAAAAGTTTTGAGCTAAAAAGAGTCTTAAAATAAGAAGCACTAAAGGCAACATTAATAGACAGAGCTAGCAGCTCTGACAAGAATTTCAGCACAGAGGGAGAGGCGAGGAGGAAGACATAGAGTCAATGGAAAAAAATCCCCTGGAGGCTGAGGTCAGACTGATTAAGACGCTGTTTCAGTCAATATCCGCTGAAAACCATAGTTGAAAGCAAACAAACACTAAATATACTTTTTCAGAGTCCTACAAGGAAAAGACTCTCATGGAAAATGTATGAAGAAGCTTCCAAGTAATTATAGATTAGCAAAGGTATATTTCTTTCATTGACCATTATTTTAATTCATTATTAATCAGCTGCTGCTGTCAAGCCTATGTGCTTCAAAACACTATGCAGTCTGTTCTTTATAGGGGCAGCTTATAAATTTGGTTTTATGTCCATCATGCAGCATTATAATGAAAGATAAGCGATTTAGAGTAAATTTGATCTGCTCATTCATTTCATTGTTTTCCCAAGACCATAAGGAGCTTGGTGTCTGGGGAGTTGGGTGGCTTTGCCAGACTTTAAGGGGAAAAACAGCATAAGTCTAAGGTCAGGCACAAAGGTGAAACGCACGACCTGTCTGTAGTTACGCTTCTGGAGAGCTTCTGCAGACATTGCTGCTTCTGAGACGTCCCCTGGACTTCATATGCAGGAGTGGAGAAGAATACAAAGCATCACTTTCACCAAAACCAGAGTCTCTAGCTGCAGTCACAACCAGCAGCAAAAAGGGGACCAGAAACACCCCTCTTACTCACCCTAGTCTGAACAGATACCATCGATTCTGACAATAAATGACTCTCTAGAATGCACTGCTATTGCATACAGAGTACACATTTCTGTTAGGGTTTGTAAGTTCTCCAAGTCTGGTCACGCTTGCCTTTCTTCCAGTACGTCTTTAGCAAGTCAGCAGTACAAAGCATTCACTCATTCCTTCTCCAAGACACTATATTTACAAGGTTAAAGATCACTCAAAGTCYCAGGACCAGAAATTTTCTCCTAAGGACAGCAAGTAGGTTTAAGCRTGCTATAGTCTGGTGCTATATTTATTCTGTGCTATATCTATCCTGGCCCATCATTAACCCGCAGTGAAGCTAGGAACAGCTCTCTGGCTTCTGTGCTCCTGTCAACCTTGGTCCCAGCTGGAAGCGTTCCCTGCAGAAAGCAGTTTCACAATACAGCCACAATACTGAAGAAGGTATCATCTTAGCACGATCAACAGGGCTGAAAAAAGGCAAGTATCTTCACTTCATCCCCACAGTTTAAAAAAAGAAACAGTCACTTTTGTGAGCTATGTTCTCGGGGCAATGCAGTTCCCTTCGTTGCTCCCCTGAGGTTTCTTATCATTGTAGTTCTACATCTAGAACAGACTTTAACAGAAAAGGTTCACCACCCTTAAAGTTGAAGAGGAGCCAAACGTGCCTTCACCTGACTGACTGATAGATATGATAGAGCTCTGATAGGCAGGTCAACAATTGGTTGCAGAGTTGGTGTTGGTTTTGGTTTCTATAACCACAGGACACTATTGGCAGATCAGCTTCTGCTTGGGAGAGATGGGATCCACCACTAAGTGGGGCAATAGCATTTTTGCCAGTAGGGTAGGGGAATTGGTAAAGAGGGCTTTAAACTAGCAATGACCAGGGGGTAAAGAATTACCAGCAGCCTTGTGAGGGAGTGACGGACAGGGTTGATGAGCAAAGGCAGGAAAGAAGGAAAGGAAAAAAAAACAGAAAAAAAAAAAAAAGAGCAAACCTGGTCACACCATTTGATGAGGGCATGTGAGAGTGTGAGAATGTTTCCTCCAGCAAGGTTATCTCATCGGGGACCCTGTCAATCGGGAAACCAAGGGAAAAAGGGGGAAACCAGAAACCAAATATACAGACACAGACCTGACAAAACAACCACGGAGACAATGACAGGAAACAAACCTCACCAGTCCAACTAATTGATGGGCTGGCCAGAAATCACAGGCACCACTTCCAGCAAGATCAGCCTGGGGTGGGAATAGCGTGTGTCCCAAAAACCAGCTACTGGGGGAAACCAGCGTGAGTGAGGTGAGTCAGAAAACTGGTGGAGAGGAACAGCCTATAAATAAAAACAAAACACAGGGGGAAGAAGTTTGCTGGGATTAACCTCCCTGCTTGCAATACCAAGCATTAAGACCTTTAGGCTTGGCCTTGGTCTGCCTGAGGGCTGACTTGGCCTATAGGTAAATAAGCCATTTGATTTAGTTACCTTCTAGGTCATTAAACCCTACAGTAAGTCTGTGAACTCAAAAATACTTTAAAATGTAGATAGGACAAAGCTGAAGTTCTCTGGGCTCTTTAATCCAGAGAGAGATTTTAAATGGGTGTTTACCAAATTCTACAGAAATTGCTGTAGTCCCTAATACATAGCAAATATCAAGAACTGTGAGATTAAATAATATCAGGTCTGGACTAATTTTAGACAACTATTTCTGAATAAGCATAAGGGTATTACAATGGGCCCTTCTTTACAATTGCACATCTTTCAAAGATGCCAGGTTTTTCAAGGCTCAATGGATTCCTGCCATTACACCCTCACTGCCCCATGGACACCTAGGGCCAAATCTATTATTTGGCTATTTCACTGCAATTAACACCAAACACCCCAGCCTTGTGATTCTCACCGCCACTACCCAAAGTTTGAACATTGAGTTTTACATTGATTAAAGTCCGAGGACCTCAAAGTGGTTGCGGAGCCTTTGTCTGATTCATGCCGAGAGCTGTGCACTGTGAAGACTTTTTAAAGATAAAGCATATAATTGGGCATTGTAGACTATTTGGGAAAGCCTAGATCAGGTAGCCATTCCACACAGATCCTATGGCAAATGGAGCTTTATAGCAACCCTCCACAAAATGCTGAATTAAGGACAAAACATCCTGGTATGTTACATAGATAAAAATAATCTGAGCACATAAAACAGCAGGATGGCTCCATTTATTCAACCTCCAAAGGTAGCTGAGTGCATCACAAAATCTGCTAGCTGTATCAAAGTGCAGCAACCACCCAGTCTTTCACTGGAGTGTCCTGATCCAACAAGACACCAACAAGCCTAGCAGTCCCTAGTGAAACTTATTTATACCTGCTACAGGACAAAGGTGATCACCAACAAGCAAAACCTTTTGTCCAGTCTCATAATGGAGAATCTCCAAAGGAGTGAAGAACCACCCAGCTGCAGCAGTGAATGTCTACCACCTTTTTTCCTTTCTTCCCTCCATTTATCTACTTGCTTGCCACTGATGCTGTGGGCTCTAAGAGGAAGGGAGTAATTCTGCTAGTTCCTCGTTCATCCGTGTTTGCAAAGTGGAAACTGCAGCAGATGTTAAGATGGAGTCAAGTCAAACATACCCCTGAATCAAACTCTTGCACGTATGAACTCTTGTACTTCTCTGAGCAGTACCAAGCCTTGGAGTGAGCAATAATAGCAGTAATTCTTCAAAGATTTGCAACTCTTCAAGCTATTGGTACTGGTAACATTTTTTGGTTTCAGACTCTCAGCAGAACGTACACACCCCAAAGACATGGCCCTGAATTTGATGAATGACTACAATTACTGATAATTAATAGGCCTTTAGGAATCATAGAAAAAGAAAGGCTGCGAGTACACTGACAGACAAGGATCATTGAGATATTCCATACAGAGCTGTGGAAGGAAACAAGAAGGGTAAGAAATATTGTTAAAATATAAAAAGAATATTAAAGATAACTTCAAATACCTAGATTATAAATGCACATACCATCTGCTAGCAATTTTTTGCATCTCAAAAAGAGCCTCAATCAAATCAGCATCATTCAGCTTTTCATACTGCAAGTGGCAGTATTAGAAAGATTCGTTCTAAACTTTCACATCATCTTCAACTTCCCAGCTTCTCCAGTCTACCAGATGGCTGAAACCACAAAAATAAAGCATGTGTTTGGAGCTGCCGCTCCCTAATTTGTGAGAGAATACATTCTTGATCAATTGAAAAAATAATGAAAACATTTATGATTTCCAGCTTCTCTGGAACTGCAGAGAAAGGTTTTCACTCTAACAACTTGTATTAGCTAGCCTGGAATCTGCAACCAGCAACATTTAAAAAGTAATTTGAAACTGAAAGAGTACTTTTGGGGAAAGTGTCTCAAATGTCAGACAGATCTATTAAAACAGCTCTTGACAGACTAATCTATAAGCCTTTCTTTTTTAGTGTGATATTTGTATTGATTTTTAAAATAGCAATCCCATTACTACACATTAACAGCATGGATAAGCATCTCTGAGAGTATTTAGTATTACAACAAGACAAAGAGAGAACATGAGGGCAGTAATTTTCCATCACATAGAAGGTGAGGTTAAATGGTGAAAGGACCAGCTTAACACTTGGTATCTGAAAATCAAGTCCATCTCTAAAGCAAGTTTTCAGCACAGAAGCAGCTGTGCTGACCTTTTTTGTTACCCAAATCCATTCCATACATGCTACTCTGCTCCCTTCCCAGCAGTCAGCTCCAATGTCCCTCTTACTTGCTGCTGTACTGCCTCTCCTGCTGTCAGTCATGGAAATTCCCTAACGCGTCCAACTGTCACAGTTTTAGGGGCAATAGAGGAAAACCAGGAGCAAGTGTACATACGCATGGGGCTTAATCAGCATGAATGCGGGCAAAGAGACGCTCTGGCAGATGAGAAATGGGAGAGGCAGGCATTTCTCTTCATAGGAGTTGGGATTTTCAGGGCCAGAAAGACTGGTTCCTCCTCTCACAGAGCCCGTAAGATGCTCTACAGACTTATCCCAGTCATCAGAACTGTAAGGCTGACCAGATTCCCAACAGCACCATTGTTACAGCCAAAATGAACATATGCTATTGCATTAAATCCTGCTGTTCTCTAGCCCAGAGATTTCTCGAGCTCAGCAGGCTTGTGTATGCGATAGCCTCACAGTAGATACACACTTGTCTCCACCAGTTGCCAGAGTTGTGTAAGGACAAGTTACCTTACTC
Organism: Phoebastria nigripes; assembly: GCA_035582835.1. Taxonomy (NCBI): domain Eukaryota; kingdom Metazoa; phylum Chordata; class Aves; order Procellariiformes; family Diomedeidae; genus Phoebastria; species Phoebastria nigripes. The sequence continues at coordinate 5,309,184 of JAYKAV010003377.1, read as the reverse complement.
ACCCTGGATTCCAGATATTTTTGTGTGATATGACCTGTCATATGGACAATTGGCAATATCAGCCAATTAATATGGCAAAATTGAGAATTCAACCTTTGAGGTTCTAGTTCAGAAACATTTGCCTAAGTTTTGCAACACAAAAAAGATCAGGCATACCAATAAAAACCATCCAAGTCAGCTCAGCTACCGCTCTCACCCCAGGAAGTCACTTCAGTTATTAATTATTCTTCTCTAATCAAGTAACAAAACATGCAGTGAGTCCACTGCTGCCTCCATCTCAGTGCTTTCTCCTCCCTGGACCTTTACAGTCTTGTACAAACCTGAGGCACAAGCAAGGGAGCTGCATAAGTGACAGCGACACATCAGCAACGTTAGGAGAGTGCTTAAGGTTTCATGGGACTAGACTCCATTTCTGAAGAAGATTCAATAGACCAAACAACAAGAGCTGCTAGTCAGAACTGCACTTCAAATAGAACTTCTGTCTGAATGCTATCAGAGGGCAAGGAGCAGATGCTGCCAGCAGAAATATGCATGACTAGTATGGATAAGCTACCGAAATTTCAAGGTTCCCCTCTCAAAAGCCAATGTTCAAATTAGTAGGTCACTCATAGGCTTTCCTCAATACACATGCATCTAGAGCTCATTTTCAAACAAGGCTTCATAACTATAGTTTGGATGATCTTAAAATACAACTCGCAGACTTACAGATGTTCCTAGATATCAGCACATTAGACAACAGGAGGATGTTCAGAGGGGCACAACACATCTTAAACTCATTCAAGTCTTTGGTCTTTCAACTACCAGAAATGTGCCATACCAGAACCACATGAAGAACCTGAACCTGCCATCCACTGCTACCCTTTATTGTGCACCATCTTAATGGGGAGGTGCAGTCATGGGCTATTATCCATTCAGACTGATAAACTATTGGATGGAAAGGATTATCTAAGCACAAAAAAAAGAGAGAGCTGATGACAGGTTCTGCATGATATCTGTTTCCAAACTCAGTCACCTTGAATGGTCATGGTCTCACAAGCAAACGACAACTATAAGAAGGATCTGAAAGGCACCAAGCAGCAGTTTAATGAAGCCTTTTGATGGACTTTTCAAAAACAAAAAACAGCCTGGGGAAAACGTAAGGAGCAGGCCTAAAAGAATAGGGAAAAAAGTGCAATCTGCCAGACTGCAAGGGATTTCCTCTATAGAAAGATGGCTACTGAAAGGTGGACAGCCTGGCAATTATAGAGATCTACAGGAGGCTTCTAGCAGACACTTGCAGAGAAGTCCATGGAGGTCTGTAGAGGAGGGATGCTGCTTTATCCAGGCAATTGTGTGACAAGATCGCCCTCTGAAACATGAAAGCAGAAGACAACCCAACTGCTTCAGGCAGGCAGAAAGCTGTCTTTTTCCTAGTTTTGCTATGGATGACACAGAGACAACAGTCCACTACAGGCTTATAAAGGGAAGAAATACTTGCTCCAAAGGGGTCTCCATGAAAAGCTTCTCCTTTCGTCAGAAGATGCCACAGTACCATACAGTTTACATTTGTACGTGCACAACCAGGTACAAGGTGGAGGGRTACAAGGAGGGTTACAAGGTGGAAAACATGGAGAAGCAGCTAGACTGGCTATAGGGAAGACTACCCAGTACATCCAAAGCCGAGCATGTCTCTGAGTATGAGAAAATGAAATTAAAGACTTGAACAATGCCTGAAGCTAGTCTACAGTAATTTGCTGTTCGTGTCAACAAATCTTAAGCTTCTTAGAGTGAGAAAGGACATACATTCACAGTGCTAATTACAAAACCTCATATTCTAAGTGCCTCAAACTCCCTTACTTCAGAGAGAAAGCTGCCTGCTGACCATCATGCTGGTAACAGCAGCACTGCCATGAATCTCATAAGACTAGAGATTCATTTGAAGGGCCAAGAGTTTCTCCCATCTGCTTACTTTCCCCCTTTGCTGGTAATACAGGAGTAACCCTAAAGACTGGAGCCCAAGAAACCTCAGCTGTGTAAAACCTGTGACGGGTCAGGTGCCGTAACTTTGGATGCAAAAGAATTGAGCTAGAGATCCATGGCGGGACTGCCTAGATTATTCTTTGGTTTAAATACTGAATTAATCTAAAACATCCAAAGAGATTTTAAACTAGAAAAATTAGGTATTATCAAAGTATGATCTAGAATTGCTACCTGATCAATTAGAGGAGACAGGGTGAGTTGGAATAGAAAGAGGGTTTGCAGAAAAGTCTCTCTCCTGACTCGCAGAGGGGGTTACCACCTCTCCAACCCCAGCATTCTGAGTAATAACAAATTCCACGGCCTTCTGAGACTCACCAAAATGTCTTGTGGTGTTGGAGGCCTGGGTGGATACCTTTGAAGCCCCTGGCCTTCCCTCCTGAAGCCTTCCTGCCCCATGGGAAGGAAGCCCTGTGTCTGCCCCTCTGTGCTCTGGGAGCTCCTCTCCCACACGTGCTCTGTGGCTCCATCCTGGAGAGCCGTGCCACCTCTCCAGGGGACTGAGACAGGACAGCCTTCCTCCCTGGTGTCCAAACAAAAACACTAAATGATACAACACAAGAGCCACAAAACATGCAAACAGACTTGGTGTCTCCATCACACAGACTAAGGGGTGGGGATACACCTTGGGGGCCTGCATAAGTGCAGCAGAAGATGAGCTGGGAAGAGAAACGCCAGCTCCCAGACRTACGTAAGCTACGCGCAGCGACTGCATCAAGGAGAGAGTTGCCTGGCTCTTTTAGCATACCACCTAAAATGCAGGATACCATGAAAGCCCAGAGCTGCTAAATCAGAAGATTCCTGTCAGTAGGAAAGATATCTTGGCTCCGCTTTCACGTGACAAATCCAAATTCAAGTCCAGCTGTCCTAGTACAGGACCGTAAAGGTTCAGAACAACACACAGAAAAATCCCCCACTCCTTGGGCTCCCAAGTGTGGTCTGTAGGACTTCACACCATCTGGAAATAACAGCAGATGATTCGTAGGGTGCACCACAACCATGCAGTTTGGAGCTCGCATCTCACAACAGAGGGCACACAAGCTTGCCAGCCAGGCATGGAGCAGAATAGCTGTGCTGCGCCAGGTCCGGTGCATGCTGCACACATGCCTTTCYACCACCACCACCAATTACACCAACTGCAAGTCAACATTTTACCACCAGGATGAAAAAAGCTGCCATTCCCTATGTACTTTCCCAGCTGAGCATGGAGCACCAAACTATACAAGTACCAGGAAGACACCTAAGGAGGTAGTATTCACCTAAGGAGGTAGCATTGCCCACYGGGCCTCAGCCACTCCTGGTCCTACAAGCCTACTGTCTTCCAGGCACACCTCTTTCCTATGTGCAGTTCCCTCCCTTTTCCCTCAGACAATCTCTGCTCATGTCCTGCAATAGCTTTTTCTAAGTTCCCTCTTACAGAACTGGAAAAGAGTAACAAGAATGGACCGGATTGTTGCTCCAACTTCTCTTGGGTGGCAAATACCCTTGAATATCAAGCTAGAGACAGACAGCTTCACGTACCGACATCCTGCCTTGCATGGCTCCAGCACCTCCCACCTTGTTCCTGCACAGTTCAGCAACCAGTGATACTAGCTCTGCTGAATGCAGCTGGAGTGGCGGATCACCTCAGAGCCTGGACTGGGTCTGACYGGGACAGAGTTAATTTTCTTCATAGCAGTCCATATGGTGCTATCTTTTGAATTTGTGACTATAACAGTGTTGACAACACACCCGTGTTTTGGGTATTGCGGAACAGTGCTTGCACAGCATCAAGACTTTCTCTTTTTCCAGCTCTGACCCCGCAATGAGTAGGTTGGACATGCACAAGAAATTGGGAGGAGACACAACCAGTACAACTGATCTGAACTGACCAAAGGGATAGTCCACGCCATGTAGCATGATGCTCAGCCATGAAAAAGAAAGGGAATCTTTTGCTCTTCCTATTTTGTTCCCCATTCTACTGGGGGGGAGAGGGAGCGAGTGCTCATCTGTGCGGTGCTTAGATGCCTACTGGGGTTAAGCCACGAGAGCACCTCATTGGGCTCCCAGGTCTTCCATCCTCTCTGAAGATGCTACCTAGCATCTAAGTGCACATCAGCCCACGTTCAGTGGTGTTACGTGCCATGTACTGGTTGCAAGGGGAAGAGTCGTGACCTTCTTTAGAATTTGAAGTGCAGAGACCTACTGAGAAAGCTCAGAAATGCTCAGAGATTTTTCAGCTAATCTTTCCATTAGGGCCCTATTACACAAACCCCCAAAACTTAGGGTCAGAGGAATATCAATTTTCTTTCTAAATGGATTCTGTGCCCTTAAGGCTACAGAACATAACGGGAAAAAAGAAAAAACCCTCAAACAGGTCATGTACTAGAAAGGTGATAAAAACCACGCCATTAAAGCAGAGATTTAAAGGCAGTTACATTATTCTACAGATCTGATTCTGCTATGAAATATCCAAGGCTGTTATGGAAGTTCAGATTAGCCCTTCCAACTCCATCAAAGAAGATGGTTTGCATAGGCTTTGCCAAGAAGAGTAAAGAGTTTAAAAAAAAAAAAAAAAAAAAAAAAAA